>OX359295.1:72263944-72681444 GCA_947179395.2 Pulicaria dysenterica | reverse complement strand
ATTCTTGGATGAAATATAGAGCAAAATGTAATAGTCTCTTGTGGTCTATGTGGTGTTTGTGTCCTACTGCTTTCTTTTAATTATGTTTTGTACTCTCCGGCTAGCATCTTGCTAGTGTTTCATTAATAAAAAATTTTAAGCGTCTGATGGGATGATGACCATGTCGAAGCTCCCCGGTTCACTCTTTTGCCGTTCAAAAAAAAATTTAGCATTAACTATTCATGTTGCAGCTACCTAGCCATTAATTTACTTTTACAAATCTAGTTTTAAATATGTATTTAAATTTATATATATATATATATATAGTAAATCGTTAATTATTCAAGTTTATTGATATTAATGGTGTCCCCGCTAAAATCGTTAAGGCATCAAAATCTTGGGATGCCATCAATGCATGTGAAAATTGAAACTTTTCTTTTATGTCACTTTCTAATTTTCTCTACCTTTTCTCTTCGATCAGTTTCCTATTTTACTCTGCTTTAAACATATATGTATACAGTACGTACGTACTACTAATTAATTGGTGTTAAGTTTCAATCATGGAATTAATGTATTAATTAATTTTACATATCATTACTTTATATTTTTATTATCTCTTGCGCGCGTTGAAAAAAATATATAAATAATTTAAGTTCAATTAAGAATTAATTGATTAAGCCCTCTTTGTATTCTCACTTAATTCCTCCGTTATAAGAATATCATTTTCGCTCATGCGTTTTATAACCATCACAAACGTCAACTCAATAAGCATCCATCATATATACCAAGTGATGCTGGAGCATGCCATTTAAGGGCATATATATTTTTAATTAAGTTTTTCCCCGGCTTATAAAATATAGGCTTATAAAAATAAGCAGAACAATAAGGTTATAATAAGTTAAAACAAAGACTTGTATATATATAGTACGTAGTTATAATGAATCACTTTCATTACCTCATTCATCATAGGGTTCAATTCACCATCATATCATAGGAGATAAGGGTCTCTTAATTTTGTGAAACAACTCGATCTAGCCTACTTTAAAATTTATATATATTCTTTAGGCATGCATATTAATAGGAGCTCGATATTCCATTCAATTTCAAAAAGTTCAAGCATCACAGTCATTTATGAATTGGTGTCATTATAACTAATTAAAGTAATAGATTTCTTTCTTCTAGCTACTTTAGCTTTTGTAGTAGTACGTATATATTTTAAGCTAGCGATCGAGAACTGCTACTAAAAACAAAATTAAAACAAAATGCTTAATTTCTTTAAAGCAATGTACGTTGTTATCTACATATCAAACGCACGTACAATGGTTCAATAAACGTATGTTTTGGCGATCAAGTAATTTGAACTGTGCATATGTGTTTTTGGAATCTTAATTTTATATATATATATATATATATATATATATATATATATATATATATATATATATATATATATATATATATATATATATAGGGATGAGATCAAATAAAAGGTAAATTAAAGTACAAAGTGTAATAGGGATGATTAGTGATAGTTTTTCAATATATACATCAACTGATAATTGTTAGTTCATCATCTTTATTGATTAAAACTAGTTCTTCATACTTACGAAGTGGCTAACCCACTTCGCACGCAATGGGCACTGGTACGCACGTAGTGGACTACACTCCGTGCGACCAAAACCCATTGACTTCATCTTCTTCAACATGCACTTCGCACGTAATGGAGTCACTACGCACGTAGTGGACTCCACTTCGCACGGCCAAAACACAACATTCAAGAACTTCCTAATCAAAACTCGACATAAACAACAACACACACCTCTTGCTCGAAAACCAACCGTTAACTCTCGCTTTAGAACTCGAAAACAGAATAACAAACTCAAGTTGTGAATATGTGAAAAAGTTCTTTTCTCTCTTCTCTTATGCAGCCAACAAAATGAGAACAACATATCAAAACTTATATATATAGGTCAAAACTGAACATATTACACTACACAGTGCAAATACTGATATCTGAGATACAGAAACCTAAATAAAGCGGTCCTACTCAAGTCAAAAACATGCAACGAGGTAATATTCGGAACCCTCGTATAAAAACGAATCATATGCTAACAATAACATATAAAAATATTAAACTAATATTTTTTACCTTTTACCTCGCGGTCCAAATTAAATACCAAGTAAGCATCAAATAAATATATAAATAAATAGCAAATAATTATTAACAATCAAATATACTAATATAAACAATCAAATAACTTACCACCGTCACGAAACAACTAGGCCCTAAACGCGGGTGTTACAAAACCGGTATCAATACTATATATTGTTGGACTTAATTAAGTTAGACAAAAAAAGAAAGCTATCTAAGCTATAAATAAGTCAGCGACATAGCATCAGTACATTACAAACAAAAACCCATAAACAAAAACAAGAATATTGTTTAATTGCAAGTCACGTACGGAATATTGTTTAATTACAATCGCCAAATATTCTGAAATGAAAATAACCATCGATCGAAAACCAATTATATAACTACAATGTAGCTTAAAAATTACATATTCAAAACCAAAATGCAAAATCTTCACACAAACACTACAATGCAGCCCAAAATGCAAACAAAATTTGCATTTTCAAAAAAAATTAGAAAAATATGGGAAGAGTTGTCTCGTTTGAAAGAGGATTAAAAAACTAAAAGATTGGTATAATTTTTTTGTTTAAATTCACAAAATGTAAAAAGTTATGGCAATTTAAAGTTTTTGGGGGTATTTTTTTTTAAAATTTATGGGTTTGTTAGGGGGTAGATTTTCCATTTTTACCTTTTTCTTCATAAATTAATACATTATAATTACAGTTTTGTTATTATTCAATCTCATCCATTGATTTTGATGATCAAATGGTTCAGATTGGTTCTTTAGGTTCTTTATTTAAGGAGTGGTTCTTTGTTGATGCAATTTATATATATATATAGAGAGAGAGAGGAGATTAAACGAAGAAGAAACTGTTAAATTGGTGTCTTCAAATTAACAATTCTCATAACCTCAAGGGGTGTTTTTGACAAATTAGAACAAACTTCTAATTAAATGTGTATATATACACATGTGAGGCGTACGTATGAGGAGCACAAAAATTAGAGTTTTCAAATTCTCTCTCTTCCTCTCCGTTTACGGCAGTAGCGTAAGACACAAATTAAGGTTTAATCCCTAATCACCGTTCACCATTAAAACTTTGTAATTTGTTCTTCTATTAAGCTTGTAAGAAGTGCAGTATTATAGTGGATTGATTCTCGGCCTCCTACGCCCGTGGTTTTTCCCGTTTTGGGTTTTGCACGTAAATGTCGGTGTCTGTCGCTTTTACTTAATTATTTTGTTTATTTATTGTTCGTGGTTGATGATTATTGGTTGTTTAATCTTATTCCGCTGAAACTGATATTAGTTGGGTAACTTGGAGGTTTTTGATATTATTCTAATTTTAACCTTAGTCGTATAAAATAAATTAGGGGAGAAATTAGTGCCGTCAATTTTATTTTATTATGGAAACAGCTGACCAAGCTAGCTAGTGACTTGAAGTCTTTGAAATTTCAATATATTGCTGTTGGATTGGAGGTAGCAAGACGTACGTACTCAAGGCGTCGTCATGATATATACGTACATGCTAGCTAGCTACGTTAACGGATGGAGGATCGATAAAGGTCTCCACGTACATCTTGGACTCCCATAACCATGCATCATTAATTTTGATTCTATAAATCTACTCGGTTATCTCCCATCTTCCGTCCTCAACTTAATCAAACAATTTAACACAAAACATCTAAAATTAAGTTTTCTATTCAGATAAACTTAAATCATGGGACACTTTTTGAAAAAGTATGTGTTATCAATTGCCGGATTGATTTCCAGGAAGCTACTTTAACGATAAAATCTGGAAACATTATGCCATTTTTGTAAGGTACGAGTCTTAATAGACTAATTAGGAGAGTATTTGATTAATACTTAGATCGTAGACTGTGCATCTTTTTATAGTGAATGTCCTAGAAGATGGAACAATTCGTATGTACGTACTTTGGGCCGGGTTCCACCAACCAATGGCTAAATGACATTTGTCCTTGGTTGGTAAGCTCTAATGGCACTAGCTAGGTTTGGGAGGTGTTTTGGGGTGGGTATTCCTTAATAAATGTCAAGCATCCCAAGGATCTCAACTTTACCCATGCTTTTGTTAGATTCATGTTTAAGGTTACCACACTAATCATTAAGTGTGGCGGACCCAAATTAAAAATTAAGCACATGATTTGCCAAATACTAATTAAAGCAGGAGTTAATTACAACTTCTTAGTAGGGGTGTAATCGAGCCGATACAGTACCAGGCTCGAGCTCGACTCGACTCAGAAACTCAAAGCTCGAAACTCGACTCGAGCTCGGTCAAGTTCTACTTTTCAAGCTCGAGTTCGACTCAAATAGGTACTCGACACTCTCAAGCTCGACTCGGCAGAATTTTAATTTAATAAAATTTTACAACAACAAATGTTAAAACACATTCCGGAATTCAAATTTCACAATTTTGAACAACATTCAACAACTAACTACTTAAATACAAGTCCGACAAGTTCAAATAACGAAAGCAACAACCAAGTCCCTTATACAAGTCGTGGTAAAAACGATAGTCGATTATAATAAAGGATTACAAAATGAAATCTTAAAATAGCTTCCAACACAAGCTGCAGCCACATGCTTCCATATTTTTATCTAAAAATAATGAAGTTAAAGTTTAGATTACATCACGACCAAATTTAGAGAAAAAAAAAAACAATACCGGTATTGTTAGTAAAAGAAGCATCAGATAACCCCACCTGCTTGACTGCTTCCCATAACTCCATTAGGCCATTACTTGATGTCTAAGCAGATCTACAAATAGCAACAGTAAAAAGAAATCAAGAGAGACGCGAGATATGTATAACCAGCTGAATTTTAAGTAAGCAAAAAAACAAAGACGTAAACAGCCACAATAATAAACAACAACAACATTTTGAATCGAGTAAAACTCTAAAAGCAACAGAAGCTTTATTATTTGATTATAAACTATATCAACAGCAACATTTTGAGTTGAACAACAATAACATTTAAAACAAAATTGTATAGCATCTTCATTCTTCAACTATATCCAACAACAATATGAACAACAGCCAAATTAAAAGATTATTTTTTAAAACTAACCTCTAAAAACTTCAAGGAATAGGAAGAATGATCTCGGTTGGTGTATTCTCTTTTTGAAATGCCTAAACAATGTAGCCATATTAGTACATTAAAATAAATAAAAAGATGAAAAAATAGTAGAAAGATAGGAAAAAAATACTTTGTTTTTCCTTTTCAATCCATGAAGACTTCTACACCACAAAGTAACACTTGAACAGTCTCCGGAGATAAAGATGCTCTATAAGTATCAAAGTAACAAGCATTTAAGTGTCTTTTAAAATGACTCGTACTCCCGCTTGCAAGTACGGAAAGTCTCGTCTTACAATGCATGCACTCTGCTTTCTCACTTTTATCTGGTAGCACAATAACCTTAAACTCTAACCACACAGGAGATGTTCTTTTCCTCTTCTTACTTTCAAATTCACTATTTTCTTCCTCTACATTTTGTGCGGTGCTGTTACTAGTAGATGTTGGATTTGTTGCGTCATTTATTGACGGTGCTTTCTCTTGTTGTGAGTCATTTGAAATACCAGGACTATTAGAAGCATTTAGTGATGATAAAACTTCATTTGGAGATTAATCCATATATGAGCAATCAAAATGGTATTATATCAAATACAACAGGAGAGTTCCATATAAAACAGACTTCCATATTTCTTATTGAATCAGATCTAAAAAAGATGTAAAAATAGCAGTGATGGCAATAACTAATTTCCAACTGTAGCATGAAATAGAATAGAAAAGATAAACAAACAGCAGCATGAAATTCCCAACATTACTTGATCGTATCTAGCACAACTAAAAAACCTTGCATCACATCCTAACTGAATAGAATAGAAAAGATAAACAGGTCCTAAATTATGTTAAGATACCATTAGAACAGAAAAGTAGAAAATCAATTCACAAAATTGTATTCCTCTCAGTTCACAACATAAAAGAATCCAACTATTTTTGATTAACAATTACATATCCATGAACAATCAAAATAAGAACAGGCACCTTTAATTCATGAAATATTAGGGTTCAAGAAATAAAAATGGTGATTTGATTAATACAAGAACAGGTACCTTAAAAGTTCAAATCTTCAATTCGGATGAGGGCAATCAAGAATTCAAGACCAGTCAACAAAGAACAGGGAGAGTGGAGAATCTTCGACTATCGAGGTCTCCTTCAACCTTCATTCATTCGTGAGTGAGTGTGTGAGAAACTGAGAATCTTCGATTTGAGCAGGTCACCTGGAGTCATGGAGAGTGGAGAATCTTCGACTGTCGAGGTCTCGTGGAGAATACGAAGAACAGTAAACAAAGTTACGGCTGGGGAGTGGGGAGGTCGCAAGTCGGGAAGGAACAGATGTAAGGAGCAGAAATTAGGTTTAGGGTTTATTTTCTACCTAATATACTATAGGTAAAAAGGGTAATAAACAAATATATAAAAGGGTAAAATTGTAATATAGCATAGGCTCGATTAGGCTCGTGAGCCTAGCGAGCTGAGTATTTCAGAGCTCAAGCTCGGCTCGAAACCTACTCGAGTAACTCGAGCTCGAGCTCGACTCGGTTCACTTCGAGTCGATTTCGATTTTTTTTCGAGTCGATCTCGAGTAGCTCACGAGTTGTCTCGGCTCGTTTACACCCCTACTTCTTAGGTAGACCTTAAAGTGACCGTAAACTGGGCAAGCTAGGAACAAAGTCAAGACCTAGAGTACAATTGTCATGTCATTCCATATTCCACGTATATTCCACCGACAATAACATTCATTTTGTACACTTATTTTCTTCTCCTTAATTGGGTTCCATGACCGCTTATATATAGCATATTAGGTTGGCCCGCATTTCAAGGTTACACATGACGCGTGATTGTGATGAGAGATTAGTGATTGAGGGTACGTGTCTGGATGATCCACACACTACACATGAACGTTAGGAATTTTCTTGCGTACTAAGGATCGGAGCACACAATATATATATAGACAAAAGTTCATGCGAGAACCGTTATTAGCGCGAGAACCGCGAGAACTAATCTAAGCCGTCCAATTCCCCCTCCTTCAATGTCATCTTCTACGTACAGTTTATACGCCCAAACCTTTTTGAGAGAATGACTTTATATGCAAGTAAGTTTATGGGTGTGTGCTTCGTGCCATTTTCCTTCTTTTTTCAAGTCTTGGGTCTTAGTTTTAACAATGCCTCGAGGGTTATCATTCTTGTCCTTTACTTGTTTTAGTAGCTCTTATTGTTTATATTCCCTTCGGTTAATTTTAGGCATGGCAAAAGTAACCATGAATATGAATTGTAATACCGGTTTTCACGCGCTTAAAATTAGGGAAAATTTTAGCTTTTTAAACTTATATAACAAAAGCCAGCAGCGGAAGTAACCACGTTTTACAAAAGATAATATTGTTTATCTGACTTGGTAATGTAAAAGTACAACACCATAAACCAAGTCCCAAAATACTACCGCGTGTTACCCAACTAACCGACACTACCGACCATCGGATCACAAATAATTACAACGAGCAGTGTTCCGCAAAAGATATGTACAACAACTACCAACAAGTCCCGCCTCACCAGGCCAACTACTTCGCATCTGCAAAAAGGTAAATTATGCACCGTTAGCTACAACTAGCTAGTGAGTACAGATTAACACATAAGCATCAATAAGCAGGTTATCCCAACTACGGGACAGCACACAAGGCTATCCTAACACATAGTGTCGCGCCAACGAGTCAGTAGGAATCATATCTTGCAGGGTGGGAACCCCGCTCAACGATTCAAACTGGGGACCATCAGCAACAACTAACCGCTATGGTGGGGGGGGGGGGGCGAAGAGCAGTCCACCAAACGCGTTACGAAGCTCGAAGCTCAACATCTTGGATCTCAACTGAAGTTAAGATCCCAACTCACGTTAAGGAGCGGCGGTTTGCAAGACCACCCCGGCGTGCTGCACACCGGGTACCGTTAATCCCCGTTATTCCATCAAAGGGATCCAGCCTTCGGGAAGAAAGCTGACCTTAACCATGCCACATCGGTCCGGACCAGTACAACATACAACTACTACCCGTAATTGGTTCAACTATACGCATGCGATTCATAACCAACGTGTAAAGCAACTTAGCATGGCAACAATATATAGCAACATGTATAACATACCTCATACGCACGTGTGCGACATCGACAACATATTTCAACAAACAACAGACAACGCTACTTACCGAGACTCATGGGAAAACCGGTACTCACCTCGAGGTTATAAGAGGCAGATATGAATTCGGGAATCCCAGGAGCACACGGAATCGTCCGAATCACCTAACACATCATGTGTAGGTTCAGTCAACGTCTAAAAGTACTATCATTACTTCTACGTAAACGTACAACGAACAACAAGCAACAGGCAACCTGGAACAGCTCCTACGGCCGTAGTAGATGTGTCCTACGGCCGCAGGACACCTTCCAAACACCTCCTACGGCCGTAGGAATACATCCTACGCCCGCAAGAGTTCACTTCCAAGAAACCATACCCTACGGCCGAAGGGACCATACCCTACGCCCGTAGAAGTGATTCTTTGGGTACCAACGGTCGTAGGTTATGTACCTACGCCCGTAGGCTTCTTTCCTTCACCCGTAGGTGGTAAACCATACAAATTACATTACTACGGCCGCAGAGAACCCTGCCTACGGCCGTAGTGACTATGATCACCCCCTACGGCCGCAGGGACTATTTCCTGCGCCCGTAGGAACCTCTGTTACAGTAAGGTTTTGCTCTGTTCGACACAGCGACTGTTCTTCGGGGTTTTTCCCATTTAATCGACAAAAACTTGGATTTAACAGTTCTCCCATGTTATTTAACATCCCTACCAACTAGTACATGTATCCTTTCTTTAAAACAACCTCAAACTCATGACTTAACCCACCAAATGACACCACACCCACATGAACATGAAGAACAAGATTTTGAACAACAAAACTTACAAAGATGATGATCTAAAACAGATTGCTAGCTTGGATCCTCTTCGAAATCAGCTTCTAATCCTTCCCCTTCTTGATGTTCTTCTCAAAAGATCAAGGGTTTGTGTATGTATAAAGCTACGTACGTATGTATGCTTGTATGTGTTTTGTGTGTGTGTTTAAGGTGAAAACAGGGGATAAGGAAAAGGTTTTAGACCGACCTTAAATGTCTAATACCCCTACGCGGGTATTTTGTTCTCCTATTCAACTTACAACACATCTTAGGTTTATCCGTTTCAACTAACGGAGATATTTTCGGAATCATTATTTGAAACCGTTCAACTTATTACCAACATTATCTATTTATGATATATTTCCATCTTTAGCTACATAACCACGTGTACCAACAAATAACAACAATTAATCAACAAAACAACTTAAACAACTTGGTTAAAGTCAAGGTACAACTATACAAACACAATGTACAACAAGCTACTACTAGGCCCTAAATTAGGATGTTACATGAATGCTACTACAAAAACTTGTAAACTCTTGGATTTTCCCCAATCTTCCTAATCTCATCCTTTATTTTAAGAGAAAATTGTCAAGAAAAGTAAATTTGCAAATAAAGGTAACATCTAATTTTTGTGACCAAGAAAGACTCATAAATTTGATTTCTAACAAAAAAAGGAATCTTGACCAATTTTTAGGATGTTATGATACTCTATTTTATAACAAATTAAAATTTATTATCTATTTTTATGCAAAATTGAAATTTACAATCATTTTTTATAACAAATTAAAATTTAGAGTAGACGGAGTGGGAAAGGGGGTGGGCAGGGGGTGGGAGTTGCCGCGCCATGGTCATCGCCAGAGCCACTCCATCGCGCCGTGGTCATCGCGCTAGGGGGTGGCCATCGCGCAGGAGAAAAGGCGTGGTGAAGATGGGGCCCTGTGTAGCTGTCTCTCTCTTCTTTCCCTCCACCACTCTGTCTCTCGCCGCCGCATGTACCGACGGTGGTGTCGGCGATGGTTGGCTGTTGAAGTTGCTGGTTGCCGGCGAGGTTACTTCTCGAATCTGGTGTCAAAGATGGTCGCCTCTTCAGTGCGATGGTGGTGCCGGCGATGGACGCCTTTTCGGTGCTAGGATGCCAGCGATGGTCGCTGCCGCCTACTCGGCTAGTCTCGAATATGTCGGTGAGGGTTTTTGAATGAAATTGAAAGTCTGATATGTAAATGGAGGCGGTGGAGTGTTGTAGAGGGTTTTATATATGTACAACTTGTACATTATGCATAAAATGTTGTAATCTTTTTAATTTTTTTATTTTGATTGTTTAATAGATTATTAGGTGGGTCACAGATTTTAATGTGGTAGAATGTAATCACTACGGGGGTATGTGATGAGTTGAGTGGTGGAAGTAAAATGCTGATGTGGCGGTGTAGTGGGTGTGGTGGGAGGTAACCACTCTCACCACTCTTATAATCCTTTTTCAACACAAAATTTTACACATTACCTTTATTACCAAATTTTGATATATATGTTACCTTTCTCAGCTATTGGTCCTTATTTTAATGTTAGCAAACATAACCACAAAGCCACTTTTTAGGACGGTGGCCCTTTACTTTCACTACTACACCATTAGTAACCTTCTTATTCATTAATTTATATATCTTCGATCGACATATTGAGTTTATGCCAACTTCACCCTTTCACTACGATGTCATGTAACAAAGCTAACCAACTTCATGATGTACGTTGTATATTTCCTTTAGTTACAAACCTAATATTACATGTTTCCTCATGATTTACTGTCCTAGCTAGCTAGGTATATAGCCGATTCGTTTTTGACCATTAATTGGAGAAGGGAGTGAGCTAACCGATTTGTTTTTATTGTTTTTTTTTATGACTATGCATGGTTTCTAAATTTGTGTATTTGGATTTTGTTGATTATTTAAGATAAAAGATTTGTTGTATCACTAAAAAAATATTAAAAAAAGAATTCTTTCTTATAATTTTCTCAACAAAACTAATAAGATTTATTTTTTCTATTCTAATAATATTCAATTCAATTGAAACCTAATGGGACGAAAAGAAGGGTTTACTCGACATATGAAATTACAAGAGTTCGGGTTCGGGTTCGGGTTCTCCTCTCTTACAAAAAATAAACGAGGGAAAAAACAACAAAAAGAAAAGAAAAAGAAAAAAGGGAAATCTAGAAAAAAAGCTAACCGTAACCCTCACCATCACTTGCGAATTCGATTGCAAATCGACGTTTGATGCAGATTACGAAGACGATGATCAGAACGGAGCCTACAAAGATCGAGGAATGGAGGAGTCACACGAACCGAACTAATGCACCGATTCATCTGGTATATACTTCTACAAGTTCAATTCTGCACTTACATTCATGTTTGTGTTGTCCCTTCTGTACCATATACGCTGTTTGATGTTATCTTGACATTCTTACTCACTCTTTTTGAGTTTAAGAAGAGAGGGAAAAAAAGGAAATAAGCCTAATCTCCCTCTCCAAGTCCCTCCCTTTCTCTCCTTTCTATCATTAAATCAAACTCGAGAACACAACTTTTCTGGTTTTCTTACAAATCTTTTCTTTCTTACGCTAAAAAACTCAAGAACGGGATGTTACCATCAATAACAAAAGAACTAAGATAACAAAGAAAAGCTAAAGCCTCAGTGTAGTTTTTAGTACTCTGTAATAAACATGCATAGTATTATAAGGTGCGCAGTGTTGTAAACTCAGATTACTCACTACGTACTCGGGCATGAGGTGATATAGAGGTAAGCAACTTAAATTACTCGGATTCGGCTAGGCGGTCAACAAATCGGTCGGAAACTCGGTCAACCTCGGCAATTCGGTCAACAATTTTATTCAATAGTTTCAAACCCTAACTTCTTAGTTCTCTTTCTCTCATCGAAGAGGGTCAGTTCTTTGTGAGTTTATCTTGCTGTTTCTTTGAATTCAGTTCTTCCGGTATTTTTTTTTTTTATTGTCATTTTGTGTGTTTCTTTTGTCTCTATTGTGAGCTGCAAGTTGCAACAGATGTTCGTTCTGATTGTGCCCCTTTTCCAGTTGACAACTTTATTCAATATTGAATTGTTGCCTTTGTTGTAATTTTCTGATTGTGGACTTTTGGTTCAATTCTGAACATGTCATACGTATAATTCTGAAATTTATCTATGAAAAATTCCAATCAGGGTACTCTCTACACTTTACTTTTAAGCTTTTTATGCACAGTTGGATCTAAGTGCTCTAGGGTGGTTGTGTAATGTGGGTGACTTTGGCTTATACTAGTCATAGTTTTTCTAAAATTGTACAGATCAGCAGATGGGGGGGGGGGGGGGGGGGGGGGATTTGCTTTGCAGGTGTTGTCTATCGAATTCTTTTGGAAGACTCGGGTAGCTGTTAAATATTGGTCCAAGAAAGATATAATAAATGTAAGCATATCTATCCTTCTTTCTTATCATTCATCGTGCTATCCGTGTGTGTTTGCATAATTATTCCCCTAATTGAACTCAAAGATGTCCAGTTCTATTATTTAAACAAACCGTGTGTGCGAGTGATCATGATAATGTAGTCACGAGAATCATAATAACTCTCTAATTTATAAGAACTTGTTTCTCTTTAATGTTGTTACAGACTTACAGCTGTTATATTGGGGTCTTAAGAAAGATGCAGGAAACTTAGTTGATGATTAACATTTATTTCTAAGATTGACTAGCTAGACACAACACAAAAATGTCATGAGGTCAGTATGCATAAATTTTCCTTATGTGTATGAGCTACAGGTGGCAAAAGGGGTCGGTTGGGAGGCTTGAGTAACAAGTCAAATTGGGTAATTGACGCCAAAAGAGGCCACATCAGGTTTGGTGTGTCTCCTGCCATGCAGTTTTTTTATTTAAATTAAAGCATGAAATAGAGTTACAAAAGCTTTATCAAATAATGATTCAAGCGTGGCAACTGTTTGACTTCATTTCCTCTTTAGCCAACTTTTTAAAGTTTGCGTGTTTGATATGTTAGTAAAATTTTTATTTCAAAGTGATATATTCTGACATAAACGGGTAGGAGTTTACTCCTTTAACACAACTTATAAGTATGATATCTAATTTACAATGGTACTCTCTCCTAGATTGCCACACTTCTTCAAGACATTCCCATGAAAGTACAAAAGTTTATCATTTTCTTACTTTATTTCATAAAGAGTTTCCATGTTGGTGCTAACTGTTTTTTCACCATTATCATTACAAGTGAATGGATGACACAGGATATTAGACCACTATATTCCGTCATTTGTTTTTGTTGAAGCGTATTTTATATACAGTAACAATAAGAATACCCAATCTGCCAATGCAGGGTATGGTGAGGTGTGATGTAGACAGTTATACCTCTCTACCCTGGGGATAGAGAGTCTGCTTCAGAAGACCTCCGACTTAAAGATGGAAAAAGAAAGTTGCAATTTTTGTGGGACAAAAGGAGTAGGCTGACCTCTCGCTCAGAAATAATGGGAAAAAAAAAACTAATTACTACGTGTTGCATCTAAAGTTATATTAATTGACAACAAAAAACATGCAAGTATATGAACCCATAGAAAAATAACTGATTAACCTACACAATGTATTTATTACTCCATCTGTCTCTAATTAGATGCAAGTTTATATGGCCATGGTGTACTTAAAAATTTTGATGTGTTAGCCAAATATATTAGAATTCTTCTCTGAAGAATATTGTGTACTGATATAGATGACAATACTTAATAAATATTTGATGTCTATCAATAACAAATATGTTTTTATGTTAAAATTTTGGCCAAGAGAGAAAATATTGAACAAAAAAGATATGATGAATTGTCAAAGAAATTAAACATAGACTTCCTTGTCTAACTATAAACTCAACACGATTCCTATTGCTGACCCAAAGGTTACAAAAAATGGATAGTTTCTTGTAGCTTTGATAGGAAAGGTTGTCCAACTAGACTTTCACTGTTATGCTGGTTAAACTATGAAGTTTTTCTTCCATCTTTTTCTGGTTGCATGTAATTGCATTTTTTGATGTACTTTATGCATCAATTACACCCTTATGAGAATCATGTATGATATCTAGATGTAGTGATGCATTCTCTGTTTCTCACATCATATTGCAACTACTTAATGTTTGGACATGTTGAAGCCATGGTGAAGATATTATTCTTCTTGCTTAATTTACGAATGTAATTGTTTGATTATGATCTTAGAAGTTCTCGGTTTTGCTACTTCCTGTATATTCAGGCAATTGAATATGCGCTGGAGAATCGGATGATATAATCACTTCAATTCATGAGGAGAAGTTATATGTCCATGAAAGGTTAGTGAATTTTCTCTAAAGATCCTACTCCATCCCCTGCAGGAACTAAATAGTCCTCTCTGACTTTTGTATACCAAAAGTTGAAACTCAATGTTGATAGTCTTTTGCTTGCAGTCCTCCATCTCATATTAGGGATATAAGAATTAAGAATACCTTGTCGCTTCAGGAATAGCAGCTTATTATACTTTGGATTTCAGTTAATTCTATACAGATTGAGGGGTTGGATAAGGGATCAAAATGTCTTTGTACGGTTCCAGGTAAAAACACTTTGTGTCAAAATATAAAACTTGTACAGATAAATTAGTCTTGCATATGATGTAGTATTTGGGATAAAGTGAATGAGGGGGCTTTATCTTGTATGTATTAAAATTTGTGCTTGGAGACTCTTAACCTTCTTGACTCGTTTGACCCATTTCTTATCTAGGTTTTCCCCACGATTTTACTCATTTACCATTAGAGATAAAACATAACCCAAGTTTTGTCACTCATATGTAAATTTGTTGAAATTGCAACCTGTACAAAAGCTATTTTGTACCTCGCTCTAAAACACTAATAATATTAGTTAACAATAAGCGCATGCTGAGAGTTGTGCTGATAAATTGTAGAAGCAGTGGGTTAGGTGCCTACATCCACAGTAAAGCAAGATATTCTCTACCCTTGTTGTACGTAAAGATGGTGGAACAGAGTCACAATATTAAATATTATGGTTGGAAGTTCTGTTAAGTGTAGCAGGGATTGTTATAGATAGGGCATTGGTTCTATAATGGAATTGATTAAGAAGATTGGGATATTACCATTGCATTGCTGTGAATTGAAGATCCTAAGTTTGTATGGATGAATATGATCTTCTTATAAGGGCCAAATTGGTAGAGGGCATGTTGATGGTTACTGTAAAAAAGCTGATCCCATCTTTTGCAAATTGCAATGTAGCTATATGTGCAAAAGCTGATCCCCATCTTTTAGACCCACATGCCTTAACAAATAATTGTTTAAAAAATTAGATGGTTTGGTAAAGTAACTTGTTCAGATGTCAACTTATATAGTTTAATTGCGTATAATAGTTATTCGATCTTCTATGTATTCATCGATATATTCTCTTGTTGTGTTATGTACACGGATATTCCAAGACGATATATTACAACAAGTTGGTTTCTTTTCTTAAAAGGTAAAGCAGATATGTAGAGTTCTCGGGTAACGCTTGTCTAGTGAAAAACACGACGTATCATCATAATAAATGGCACAAGGTACAATGGAGTGGATGGATTTATGCTCATTCTTCTTATAAAAGTATGGTTTTATGTGTCAAAAAACTTGTGGTGAAGCAAAGAAGGGGTAGTTGTCCCTTAACTGGGAATCCGTAGTTCCAATAATGACTAAAAGCAACAGCGACTAACACAAAGACACGTATCCAACAAAAGATATGTCCATTTCAGAAGTACCAACCTGTCCCCAACAAGGGAACGAATTCAACCACGTCCTACCTACGTACATAACTTGTAAACCGCAACGCACATGCACCAACTAACCATAACCATGTATATATTTATCTTCATTCCCCTCCTCTTAATAATGTTTACATTCTTGTTAATTCTTTCGTTTTATGTCTCAGATAGAAATGTGATTATTTTCGCAATAGATAGATCCACCGTAGAGTTTTCCTGTTCCTTTTGCAGGTTAAGTTTTCCTAGATTCTTGCATGTGCTCCTTAGGGAAGTGGACATGACATGATAAACTGAAACTACTTACTGTATCATTGAAGCTTTGTAAATTGGATAAAAAAAAAGAAGGAAAAGGTTAGAAAGAAAAGTGGTATGGGGTAAGAAGAAGAAGAAGAAGAAGAAGAAGAAGAAGAGAAGAAAAGATAAGATAAAGAGATATGAAGTGAAGTGGGGGCATAATGACATTCATCTCATGTAACACAAGACTCCAAAATAGCCCCAACTGACAAAACATCACATGTCATGCAACCACCCCCGGCCACGCTATATGCCAATTGCAGCAGGAGGAGGTGACATCTATTTCTTTTTCTTCAACTCTATTAATTCTATGCATAACTTGTGGTAGTACATCATCATGCCCTAAATACCCTTCAATGATTTAGTGATGACCTATTTTTAGTCTTCTAATTGTAAATATCATAACTGGATCCAATCCTCTTATAAACAATAATAACAATAAGAATATCAAACTGAGACTACACGCTCGGTGATCATATGTTAATGCCTAGTGGCCTTGACACGTCATGGATGACGGAGGCTCTTATCGATTGATACAACTTTGTGTCGGGTTTCAAGGAGTATGATCTAAAATTGTTTTTTTTAGAATAAGTTAGGAATAGTCTAGTCTTTTCTTTTCACGCCCTTGGGGATGCACTGAATGAGCAATTTCTGAGGTCATTCCTTATACTCTTACTTTCAGTTTTCTTGCCATCTCAGTGTCACGTCACTTCTCCTTCCCTTCACTATCATCTTAGTTTTACCCTTCCCATTATTTCTTCTACTTTTTTCACTACCATCTTAGTTATAACGTGGAAGGTTTGATGTTGTTAGCTTCTATGTACTAAGTTTAATTAATGATGTTTCTTAGGAGTGCAAGGCTAATACAAGTAAATGCTTTACTACTAATCAAAAGGGATTTTCACAATCATCGACTGCAACATTGGTATATATTAAACTTACACGTCTAAGTTTTACGCTGCTAATATTAATGAAATACTATGCATAAATTATATAAATCGCTTGTATACTCAGAAATAATGATAAAATCATTTCGCGTATTTCTTATAAATTCTTTTAGTTTAAAGTATGAATTTCTAAAAAAGATTGATTGGTTGGTTATAGCGTACATACGCTATACACTCTATCTTCTTATACTTTATTAATAATTGTTAAATTATATTTAAATAAAGTAAATTATTAGTGAATAGTTCACAATTATGTTGGGATTTCCATTTGCAATATGAACACAAGTTGAACAAAATAAAGTGAAAAAAAGGGCATATACCATTAAAAAAAGCACCAGCATGATGGTGGTCCGCTGGAGTTACGTCAAAACCATGTCCACGTTAACTAATTAATTAATTAATAGGACAAGAACTCGTCTTTAACAGTCGATATGTGTGTGTGTGTGTGTGTGTGTGTGTGATTAAGCTAAATTAGACTTAATTATGCCAAGTTATTATTGCCTAAATTTGTAACTTAAAATAGTTTTTAAGCTGCTAGCTTACCCATTTAGTGATTGTCACATGGGATACTCATTTTCCCTTCTCTTTGTCTTTTCTCTATAGAAGTATCTTACGTCTTAATCTCCTTGTTATACAATATTACTTGATATATTAAGACAAGTTGACATCCTCTAAGAGATGCTGTGTTATCACATCTTGCACATGAGTCAAGTTTCAATGCTACTAATGTGCATTTTTAATGACGGAATAGTGGGCAGAAGCTTTTCTTAAAACTAATAAACTTCAAAATAAAACATCACGGAAGAAGTGTTTAAAAACTAACCGAAAGCTATTTGCATATAAAATTATCAAAATACGTGATCTCTTTTTGTTTAGTGTCTATTTTTTAATCATCTTTTATATTTGTTATTTGACAATATCATGTTGTAACAATCAGCTATTCTATCAAACACACATATAATCAGGTTTTGAAATGAAAAGTACGTACAAACTTAAGCCTTACAACCTATAATCATCTATTCGTCTCTTTCTCCCTCAGTTTTGTTATTGTTTTTGTGTTTTAACTATTCACTTATTCATCTCCCTCTCTTAATTAAAGAGTGGTTTTAGTTAAAACGTTTATAAATAGAATTGTGTTTCTATTTTAGAAAAATACAATGAAGAAAACAACATAATAAAGTTAAGCTCGTTCATTGCAAAAACATAAATATATAGTACTAACGCATTCAATTCATTAACTAATTAGATCACTTCAATTACTAGATCTCCATTTTGGTATAACACTTCAAGTTTTGTACATACCTGTTATAAAATAGGATGGTTTATGGAATCAAATTGACTTGGATTTCTCGTAGGATCGTTGGTTGCACTTTCCGATTTTATATTTCGCTTCTATGTTTGAGTTACAACGAAATTTAAATATGGGATAATCCTACAAAGATCAACTTTGAAATCTAGACACGAATTCAAAGTCTAAGTTTGTAGATGATGAAAAGAATTAATTCGAAATTTCCAGAGAGAACAAAATGCATCCGAATCCTAGTGTGTGTGTGTATTCATAATTCAAAGGTAGTTTCTTTCGGAAGTTACAGTCAAAACTAATTCTTGGGTGATTAGAATTAATATAATTAATTTTTGGACAGGGGGTGCAGCCTTTGACTCCTTTCATTTTGGTTGTACCGAGAACAAATTCATTTTATACAATGTGCACTCCACATCTTCCTATTTGTATAAAATCGAATATTGAACTCTATGGGTCGTATGTAAATACTATTATGTTAAATGAATTTGTGAAAGTAAGGTCACCAACAGTACCTAATTAATATGGTACGTGTCAAAGTGCATTTTAAAGGGTGTGTACGTACGTAATAATATATATATATCGGGGAGGGTTCATGCGAGAACCGTTGTTAGTGCGAGAACTGCGAGAACCAATCTCAGCCGTTCCTTGGATATGGGAAGTATCATGGATGGAGAGCGTGGAGGGATAGGGTGTGGCAGGGTGCATGTGAGGAATTCATGGGTGGGCAATGACATTGAAGGAGGGGGAATTAGACGGCTTAGATTGGTTCTCGCGGTTCTCGCGCTAACAACGGTTCTCGCATGAACTTTTGTCTATATATATATATATATATATATATATATATATATATATATATATATATATATATATATATGGGAGGGTTCATGCGAGAACCGTTGTTAGTGCGAGAACTGCGAGAACCAATCTCGGCCGTTCCTTGGATATGGGAAGTTTCATAGATGGTGAGCGTGGAGGATAGAGTGTAGCAGGGTGCATGTGAGGAATTCATGGGTGGGCAATGACATTGAAGGAGGGGGAATTGTACGGCTCAGATTGATTCTCGCGGTTCTCGCACTAAGATTGGTTCTCGCATGAACTTTTTCCTATATATATATATATATATATAGGGTGAGGATCAAGGGAGGACCCTTTTAAATAGAGAACAGAGAGAACACGTGTAAACTTGTAATTTAGTATTTCTTCTTTAAGTTCATGTTCACCCATAGCTACCCAAAAGTCAAATTTACATCCTAAATCTTAAAATCAAAATTATTTCTATAATTATTAACAATTTAAAATTTTGTATGCATTGATGCATCAAATAACACTTTTGTATGCATCGATGCATCAGGATTATATTCGAACATATTATCAAAAAAACGTGACATATTTTAAATCCTATGATCAATGGAATCAAATGCTTAAATAAATTGTGAAAATTTTTGAACCATCTGATCAATGAAATCAAAGTTTCAAAAGTGTTCTCTCTGTTCTCTATTTAAGAGGGTTCTCCCTTGATCCTAACAATATATATATATATATATATATATATATATGTGTGTGTGTGTGTGTGTGTGTGTGTGTGTGAGGGTTCATGCGAGAACCCTTGTTAGCGCGAGAACCGAAAAAACCAATCTCAGCCGTTCCTTGGATATGGGAAGTTAAACGGATGGAGAGAGTGGAGGGATAGAGTGTGGCAGGGTGCATGTGAGGAATTCATGGGTGGGCCATGACATTGAAGGAGGGGGAATTAGACGGCTTAGATTGGTTCTCACGGTTCTCGCACTAAGAATGGTTCTCGCATTAACTTTTTCCTATATATATATATATATATGGTAAGGATCAATAAAGTCTCACCATTAAACAAAGAACTCAAAGGACAATTCTCAGCCACTTATTTAAAAGGCGAAATATGAATTGCAAACTTATAAGAAAACTCACGTGCCCTTCTAGTAACTCTCTCAAAATACATTTTTTTTAATTTTTTTACCCCTTGAATCTTTATGGCCATAACTATTTCAATTTTGAGAATTTAAGCAAAAAAAGTTATATCAATCTACTTATTTTTTAATCCTTTTTCAACAAAACCATTCTTCCTATATTTCTGAAAATTTATTATGAAAGTTTTTATTTTTTGTTGGAAATTATCATTTTCGGTTGCTGGACGAAAGTTACATTTTTGGCTGCTGAGAAAGTTATCATTTTTGGCTGAGAGTTATCATTTTCGGTTGCTGAAAGAAAGTTATCAATTTCGGCTACTGAAGAAAGTTATCATTTTCGGCTGGGATTTATAATTTCAGCTGCTAGAAGAAGGTTATCATTTTCTGTTGCTGGAAGAAAGTTATCATTTTTTGTTGAAAGTTACCTTTTTCGGCCGCTGGAGGAAAAAAATAGAACGGGCGTGATTTAAAAGGGGATGAATCTCATAATATCATTTCTTCTATAATTAGATCTTATAATTATTTAATTAATTACAATAATATCATTATTAGATCTTGACCATTGATTTAATAATTTTAATGGTCTAGATTTGGATTTTAGAGTCTTTGTTTAAGCATAGGAGTTTTGGTAATCATATATATATATATATATATATATATATATATATATATATATATAGAACCTCTCATAAACAAAAAACGTAAAGAACCATCTTGGTAATAACACGTGGCACTTTGATTAAGGGCAAAATTGGAAAATAACAAAAAAAGAAAAAATTCACTCATCTTCCAGCTCAACAACATTTATAAATAAAAAAACCCCACTCAACTTTAAATGATCATAACTCATTCGTTTTTAAGAATTTTTGCAAAAAAGGTATATCGTTAGATTCAGTTTTTCATCTTCTTTCAAACAAAACCAGGCTTGATATATTTCTGAATCTTTTTTTTTTTTTGAAATTCAAAATTTGCATTTTGAGTTGGGTTCATTCTAAATGCAAAATGCAAAAAAAACGAAAAACGCAAAATATAAACATGCAAGTCATCTAGATGCTTCCAAAATACAAAAATTATGAAAATACAAAATGCAAATCCAACATGATTCAATGAAAATGCAGTCTAAAATGTAAAATTATACATTCAAACCCAAAATGCAAAATCCGTATAGAACATTACATGATGCCCAAAATGCAAACAAAAATTTCATGTTCAAAAAAATTTTAGAAAAATATGGGAAGAGTGATTTTGTTTGAAAGAGGATTAAAAAACTAAAAAATTGGTATGATTTTTTTGTTTAAATTCACAAAACGTAAAAAGTTATGACAATTTAAAGTTTTTGTGGTTTTTTTTTTTTTAAATCGTGGGTTGTTAGAGGGGGATTTTCCATGTTTGCCCTTTTCTTCCTATATTAATACATCATAATTACAGTTTTGCAATCGTTAAATCTCATCCATTAATTTTGATGATCCAATGGTTCAGATTGGTTCTTTGGGTTCTTTGTTTAATACATGGTTCTTTATTGTTCAAATTTCTATATATATATATATATATATATGTGTGTGTGTGTGTGTGTGTGTGTGTGTGTGTGTGTGTGTGTGTGTGTGTGGTGGGAGGTACAAATGAGAACTTTAAATTAATTGAGAATGGGAGACTCAATCCTAGCCGTCCAATTCCCCCTCCTTCAATATCATTGCCCACCCATGAATTCCTCACATGCACCCTGCCACACTCGATTCCCGCACGCTTTCCATCCATGAATTCCACTTACAAAATGAACGGCTGAGATTGAGTCTCCAATTCTCAATTTATTTCTCATTCTCATTTAACTTTCCCATATATATATATATATATATATATATATATATATATATATATATATATATATATAGGAGAGGGTTCATGCGAGAACCAATCTCAGTCGTTACTTGGATATGGGAAGTATCATGGATGGAGAGAATGGAGGGATAGGGTGTGGCAGGGTACATGTGAGGAATTCATGGGTGGGCAATGACATTGAAGAAGGGGGAATTGGACGGCTTAGATTGGTTCTCGCGGTTCTCGCATGAACTTTTGTCTCTATATATATAAGAACTGTTTTGTATATATATATATATATATATATATATATATATATATATATATATATATATATATATGTATGTATGTATGTATGTATGTATGTATGTATGTATGTATGTATGTATGTATGTATGTATGTATGTATGTATGTACGAGAACTGCGAGAACCAATCTTAGCCTTTGATTTGATAAAGTGGAATTCATGGATGTGGAGCGTGAGGGGATCAAGTGTGGCAGGGTGCATGTGAGGAATTCGTGGGTGGGTGATGACATTGAAAGAGGGGAAATTGAATGGCTCAGATTGGTTCTCGTGGTTCTCGTACGAAAAACAGTTCTCGTTTGAACTTTTGCATATATATATATATATATATATATATATATATATATATATATATATATATATATATATATATATATATATATATATATATATATATCAAATGGGAAGATAATACAGGTTGTGAAAAACGCTCTTTGTTAACCAAATAATTTTTACAAATGGGTACATATATTAAGTGGATGATGTGAAATGGTCATGAATAAAAGAGAGTACTGCTGATCCTTTTTGAAAATCCATATCTGTTTACAAGGCGTAGAACTGTTACACTGGTGTTCATTCGGAGAAGATTATGTACGTATAGGATTGATGAGCAAACATTTTGCCAAGAGGAGAAATTTTAGGTTCTTAGGATACATTTGGGTATTTTAGTTAAATTCAAGTATTTAAAGTTTGTAAGAATATATACGAAATTAAAAAGTTTTAAGATGATATATATATATATATATATAGGAAAAAGTTTGTGCGAGAACCGCGAGAACCAATCTGAGCCGTCTAATTCCCTCTCTTTTAATGTCATTGTCCACCCATGAATTCCTCACATGTACCCTGCCACACTCTATCCCTCCACGCCCACCATCCATGAAACTTCCCATATCCTAAGAACGGCCGAGATTGGTTCTTTCTCGCACTAATAACGGTTCTCGCATGAACCCTCCCCTATATATATATATATATATATGAAATTCTCCGTACTATAATTAAATTTGAGAATCGCTGCCAGCTAGCTGCTACGTACGTAAGTACGTACTCTCTCGATCGAAATGTAGTACTTGTGCATAGAATTATTTTAAAGCGTCTTTTAATTACTACTATAGCTATATAAACTATATTTACAAGTGTCTTAGTGTTGTGCGATCGCAAATGTGCAGGAGGTAGTGGTTTGTTGAATTGTAATTTTTTCTCTTGGTGCACTTTACAAGTTTGATGCCTCTATGCCTTATAGAGGTTATCACATTTTATAATAATTTGTTGCTTTTCCAAAAAAAAAAGAAAAAAAAAACTATATTTACAAATTTTTGTAAAGGCTTGTTTAAAAGCAGAGCATTTTTTTTATTAACAGAAAAAGAAAAGGCACATGGAATCGAAGCCTGTATTTCAAATTACATTGAATCCCAATTGATCGAAGTGATGAAGAAGGCCCACTTACCCACCCACTCTTTTGTCTCTTTCAAAATTAACTTATATTCTTCACATCTGTCTTATTCTCTTTTAGTTCCCACTTCAAAAATCATCATCATGTAAGAATTAAGACTGGTAATGGGCTCAGCTGTGTACAACTAATTACACAATACATGCAGGCGCCCAGTCCTCGTTGAAAAATATCTAAAATCTCCTCTTTCAATTCATTAATCCTCCACCCGTTAAAATCTCCTCGTTGCCGGACATGTTTAATTCTATAGTACTCCTGTAATTGCGACGTTGACGGATAGTTTTGCTCAGCAATTTGTCTTTTTTAATTATTGAGTCATTTAAATTTCATAAATGTTTGTGAATTTAGGTTATAGGTTATTCTAATTCATGAGTCTGTTTATACATATTTTCTAATAATCAAGTTTAACTATTTATTATGTGATAGAATATTTATAATAAAATATTTTGTTATTAAAATATTTTGTAATAACTAAGTTAATTGGCATTGACTTGATGTTTTTAAGATATTTTCTTATTATTGAATATTTGTTTACTAAAATGGTATATATGAATCTTATTAAATCCATCTAATAGTTACTTTATTTAACAATTTTTATTTACTTTAATTTGAGAGTAGTTTAGTGCTTTCAATTTACTTAAAAATTAAGAGTTTTGAAAGTTATAAATATTTCATAAAGGATTAAGATACTCGTAATTCTAAAACTTAGTAAATTCTCATTCCATATAAGTCATATATATAGGTCCATACAAAATCGTAACGATATTCAACAATAGGTAATGATATTTAATAATTATATAATTTTAATTTCTATGATAGTTAAGTTTATTTGTGTCATATTTAAATAGGTAATGATATTCAAAAATAAGATATACTATTTTATAATTCATATGATAATGAAGTTTGTTTGCGTAACAGTTGAATAGGTAATGATATATATTAATTCAGTTATATTATTTTAGATAAAAGAGAAATTCATATAAAATCCTTTTTCCTAGAGTCAATATTAAGTTGTAGTGGATATGAAATTTGTTTATAAAATTGAGTTTTAACTTTGATCTTCTAAGTTTGACTTGAGTTTTCAGTTTTAAACAATTGAAATGTTGGGATTTAAAATTAAATAAATGAAAGACTATGATTTTAAAGTTAAAAGGTTAGTTTTTTATTTATATTTAAAGAGGCATATATTATATATAGAAAAGTTCAATCAAAAACTGTTAATGTAACTAGTAACTTGGTTCTTTGATCCTTAATATATTTACTAATCATGGTGAATTACGTTGGAATAATCAAATAATTTAATAACATTAATATTATCTAACACTTAACTTTCCCAGCTGTTTTACTCTTTTTGTTTACATTCTCCTATCTCTATCTTTCCCTTTGGTATCGATCCATGCATCTGTCTTAATTTGTACGTAGGATCGATCATTAATTATATGAATCCATTAATTTCCTCATTCCACTTCTAAATTGAAGTGGCCAAGAATTCATTATAAAAACAACGCTCGCTCACGATCGAATCAGCATCCATCATTTTTCATATTCTTGATTTCAAGTACGTAAAGTTAATGATTACGTAATATATGATCGATCGAAAAGCTAAGCCAAATGATTTCAAACGAATTAATTTTTAATTAGCAGCCAGCCAAATGAATTAATTCATGAAGCATGCATACTATACCTTGGTATTTATTCTTCAAGGTCTATTTCAAGCACGTGTTGATTTTCATATGTCTGCGTGTTTTTTTTTCCTACGAACTACCAACGTATATACGTCTTTTATATACATACGTATCTCGTGTATTATTATGAAAATAATTATAATAATTTTAAATGTGTTTACTATATAGTAAACAATTGTTTGTATTCTCCACCAATATTATTTTTTATTATATAGTGAATATAAACATACGACAAACATTCTTAAGTTCTATTTGAATTTTTTTTATTCTTCATAATTAAAAAACAAAAAATGAAAAAGATAAGTTTCTTAGCAATACATGAGTAAAACGACAAAGACAGTTGCTATATGTGAACTTTTTCATATATATATAGGGTTTAGTTCCTAATAGTACATCGAAGTTGTCACTTTTTGCTATTGTGTATATCCATCTTTAAAAACTCCCATTTAGTACATCAAAGTTCCTAAAACTACCATTTAATGTATTAGGTTAACTGCTAAGCAGGTAACCGGTAATTATGAAAATTTTGATTTATTTTAATGTTCCTAAATGCCACATCAGTATAACCACATCAGTAATATTTGCCACATCATTAATGAAGATGAAGATGATGAAGAACATATCTGTGAACTAAACCCAGAAAACATGAACATGAATCAAATGCTATGGAATCAGATTAAACATGAAAATATTAAACAATCAGATTAAACATGAACATGAATCGATTAAAGAAACATATCAAACAAACCCATAAACATGCTATGGAATCTCGTATGAAGAAAACAACAGATTAAACAAACCCATAAAATAAACCCTAATAGATGAACTCTAAATCTGGAGCAAGATGAAGATGAAGATCAAAACCCTAGATCTGGAACGGTTGAAAAACCCTAACCTGAACTTACCTCTGGCGATGGTGACCAAATCGTACAAACCCATATCTGAACTCAAAATCGTACAAACCCTAGATCTGGGTTGATACCATTGCCGCCGTTCTTTGCAATCGATGGTGGTGTTGAAACCCAGACAAAACCCTAAATCGTTCTTTGCAATCGAGCCCTGTCGTTCTTTGCAATCGGCCATTCTTTGAATGATGGTGGTGTTGAAACCCAAATTTGAAAACGGAAAGAATCCCGAGACCCGCCGCCGCTGCGGCCGGAGATATTCAAATCCATCGATGATATGGGTTTCATCGAGTTGAAGGCGGTGGGCGGTGTTGAAACCCAGACAAAACCCTAATCGTTCTTTGAACATAGCAGATCTTGAACGAAGCTTGATATGGGTTTCATCGAGTTGAAGGCGGTGGCGGTGGTTCTCAAATCCATCGATGATGGTGGCTTCTAAACCAGATATGTGTTCCTGATGATGAATCGATGGTGATGGAGAATCGATGGTGATGGAAAATCGATGGTGATGGAGAATCGATGATGAAACCAGATGTGTGTTCCTAATGATGAATCGATGGAAGCTGATATATGCGTTTTTATACATGTTTTACATGTTAGAATACCCCGTACTTAGCCCAAATACAAGGTGAATACTTCTAAAATGGATCTAATATGTTTAACATTCACCATGCAGGTTACAAGGAGCTTTAAGCAAGATAAATGGGCAAAACAAGGAAAGAATTGAAGAAAATAGAAGAATAGTGAAAAATGCTCTCTACGGCCGTAGGGATTATATCCTACGGCCGTAGGAAGCCCTCTTCTAGAATCCATCATTGCCTGCCAGATCTTGCGTGTCCCGGACAAATGGTTTAACGTGGCGTGTGTAGAAAATTCAGTCATGATTTCCTACGGCCGTAGTAGCTTATTCCTACGGCCGTAGGAAGCTCACTTACAGCAGATTAAATTCAGAATTCTGCCATTTTGCAAGGGGTTACCATTTTCACCTCCACTCCGGAAAAACACTTCCATAAACCCTCTCTAAATATCCTAACACTCCAGGGGACTTCTCTTGGTGATTCTAAGGAGGAGAGCTTGGATCTTGAAGGCTTGGAACAACATTTGGAGCTTGGATTCATTAGTTATATCATTGCTAGCTTGGGTATACTCTTTCCATTTATTATATCAATCATGTACCCATGTGTTCCAGATGTTGTAATGTTACTATTATTGTATATGGATAACTAAACTCATTTCACTTGGGCCAAGATGATTCTTGGCTAAGTTATGGCAATATATTTGACTTTTATGATGACTTGATTCATATATGCATGTTAAATCTTGAATACAAATGTGTTTTATCAACTTAGTATGTTTAATCTAACCATGTTCATGTGTGACAATGTGTATATGATAACTCATTCATGTTTTAACATATGAATATTCAAGAATGATGGTTGATTTTATTAATTCCATGTTGAGTTTGTTATTAGAAATGATACATCTTGCATGGTTGTCATTAGATGTCATTTTTGGAATATGATTTGAATCATTTCAGGTTCATCCATTATTGGTTATGTTAATCATATGTTGGTTTTATGCATGCCTTATGATTATAGATGAAAATCTTGTTATTTGGTGTATTTATGGGTTAAACATGCTACTAATGATTAAAGGATTCACAAAGATGTTTGTTGGTATGTTTAGATGGTGAAATGAACTCACATGTATGCCTTTGTTATGCTTGTCTTAGTGTTCAATGTGCATATCACATGATTCATGTTTTAAGAAGTGTTGGCTATACTAGAAATGGTAGGTTTAACATGTTCATATCTTTAGAAATCATGTGACTAAACATTAAGAATCCCTTAATTGTGAGGTTTGAGTTTAGATGAGTTTATGACCCCATTGTACCAGTTTACATGTGTTTATGATCTGAGATTAAAGTCTAGATTGTAATTTGTTGTTGAATGCCTTTATGTTAGATTTGAATGTTCTGTCGGATGGGTCCCTACGGCCGTAGGAAGAAATCCCTACAACCGTAGGACTATCCAGACTGCTACGACCGTAGTAAATAATTACTACGGCCGTAGGAGCCATTTTCACCACCAGTGTGCTGTTTTTGCTTGTTTTAACTAATTTAACCACTTTAACACCTTTTTGGGTTCTGAGGACTACTGGATATGTCATTTGAAAAGATGTATGTCTTTGTAGTGTGATTTGGACGTGATCTGGTGGATCTGTAGTTAAATCCTTATATGCCGTTGCTTGCCTGATTATGTTTAATTGCTAAGTCTGAGTCTTGATAACTCGAGTGAAGATTTGTGCATGATAATATGGTTTTGTCAAGTATTAGAACAGCTTGCTATGCACTTAAACTATTCAAGTCCCCATATTATGTTTTGTATTGTGTCATTGCCATGACTAGTCTCGATGATTCGAAAGCCTGAGTGAATCTGTTATCCTGTCTGTTTGCCTTCAGTGTTAATCTGTTTTAGTTGTTGTATTTCCTGTTTAATTTAGTTCATTCTGTCACTTGCTTATTAATCCTGCTGATCAAACAACAATGAGACTTAAGTATTGGTAGCTTCCTGTCCTGGTGGAACGACATCCGGTCTTACCGAGTCTATACTACTATTGACCAGGTTATACTTGCCTGAGTCGTGTGTAGTATCTGCTTAGTAACATCGTTTTTATAAATTTAAAACGAGGTTGTGTCCCAAGATTTAATAACCAGAAAAACAAGCAGTCCTAGTACACACCAAGTTTTTGGCATCATTCAACCTAGGGTGGCAGCGAACAATTTTGAAATCAAACCAAATGTAATTCAAATGGTTCAAAATTCTGTTCAATTTCATGGATTACTCGACGAGGATGCTAACGCTCACATCCGCAGTTTTCTCGAAATCTGCGATACGTTTAAAATCAATGGTGTTACTGATGACGCCATTCGTTTGCGTTTATTCCCGTTTTCCTTAAAAGACAAAGCCAAGCTGTGGCTTAATTCTCTCCAGGTAAATTCCATCACTACATGGAATGATCTTGTTGCCAAATTCTTAGCTAAATACTACCCGCCGGCCAAAACGGCCAAACTGCGTAATGATATCTCATCGTTTCAGCAGACTGACGGGGAAGGTCTTTATGATGCCTGGGAGAGATACAAGGATCTCATGAGGAGATGTCCTTCACACGGATATGAGCTATGGAATCAAATTTTCATATTTTATAATGGCTTATCCGTTGTCACTCGGCAGATGATAGATGCTGCCGCAGGAGGTGCATTGGGTAGCAAGAACCCACAAGCGTGCTATGATCTTATCGAAGATATGGCAACCAACAGCTACCAATGGAACCCCTCCACGAGACTGAAACCGCCAAAGAACGGTGGAGTGTTCAATGTAGACGCTTTATCTGATCTTTCTGCTCAGGTAGAGAAGTTGACAAAGAAAATGGATCAGATGTGTGCTCCTAAACAGGCTACTTGTAATTTCTGCTCAGGACCACATCCTAGTGATCAATGCCAGGAGGAAACTCCTGCTCACGAGGAGGTTGATTTCGTCTCTAATCAACCAAGGTCTCAGTATAATCCCAATGCATCTAGCTACAATCATGCATGGAGGGATCACCCGAACTTCAGTTATCATAACCAAAACACTAAACCCCCTCCAGGGATTCCATACCCACAGAGACCACGTCAGCCTCAGCAGTTCGATCGTCAGCCTCAACAGTTTAATCGACAACCGCCACCATATGAGCAACCACGTCAGTATAACACTCAACCACCGCCTCCAAATCAATCTTCATCATCATCTTCAGTATCTTCCAATCTGGAGGATCTTGTGAAACAATATCTGTCACAATCCGAGTTGCGATTCAACCAAACAGATGTTAGACTCAATCAAACGGAAGCAACTCTGAGAAATCAACAAGCTTCATTGCAAAATCTAGAAAATCAAGTTGGCCAGATATCTAAGCTCTTGTCAGAGCGACCACCGGGAGGTCTCCCGAGCAATACGGATGCAAATCCGAGAGCACACGTAAAGGCAATCACTTTGCGTAGTGGGACGACCACGGTACCACCACCGTTTCCCTCTCAATCCAAAGAAACCGAAAAACAGGTCCAATCGAAGGATTCTGACGAGGCGCATAACAGGCTAGACCCAGCAAGTACCGCGCAAGTCGAACCTCCGGTCAAAATATTTCAGCCTACCATTCCTTTCCCCCAGAGATTAAGGAAAGAGAAAAAGGAGGAACAATATGGTAAGTTCCTAGAGCTATTCAAACAGCTCCATGTGAACATTCCATTTGTTGAGGCACTCGCACAGATGCCTAAATATGCCAAATTTCTTAAGGATTTGCTCAGCAACAAGAAGAAATTGGAGGACCTGTCGTTGGTGACTTTAAACGAGGAGTGCTCAGCCATTCTTCAAAATAAGTTGCCAGCAAAGAAAACCGATCCTGGGAGCTTTACAATCCCATGTCTGATTGGTAATCTCACTGTAAACAACGCTCTAGCTGATCTAGGTGCCAGCATCAACTTGATGCCATACTCTGTATTTTCTAGACTGGGCCTAGGAGAACCAAAACCGACTCGTATGTCACTTCAGCTAGCCGATCGTTCAGTCAAATATCCACGAGGGATAGTCGAAAACATCTTGGTCAAGGTTGACAAATTTGTGTTTCCTGCAGATTTTGTCATCCTAGACATGGACGAGGACAAAAACGTCCCACTCATTCTTGGTCGTCCATTCCTAGCCACTGCTCGAGCATTAATTGACGTTTGCAACGGAAAGCTTACGCTTCGAGTAGATAAGGATGAAGTGACTTTTGACATCCAAAAGTCAATGAAACACCCAATGAGCCAAGATGACACTCTTTATTTCGTTGATATCTTTCATCGTCATCCCGTGGATCGCATTATTCCAACTCTAAAGAAGGATGCGTTTGACACGCAAATCCTAGATGAGGATGTCTTGGATGTAGAGCAGGTAAATCTTGTCTCCGATGAGCTAACCAGCACTATTCCACCTGACGAGACACCTATCTCAGAAGTTTTCGAGGTCCTTGAAAAATCCGAGAGCTCAGCTTCTCGACCATCTATTGTGGACCCGCCTTCTCTTGAACTCAAAGAACTTCCTTCTCATCTTGAATATGCATTCTTGGAGGAAGATTCGAAGCTGCCTGTGATAATAGCTTCTAACCTTACTGCTGATGAGAAAAGTAAGCTATTACAGGTTTTGAAAAATCACAAATCCGCCCTTGCATGGAAAATTTCTGATATAAAGGGGATTAGTCCATCCTTCTGCACACATAAGATTCTCATGGAGGATAATTATAAGCCGTGTGTACAGCATCAGAGACGCTTAAATCCCAAGATGCAAGAGGTAGTTAAGAAAGAGGTTATAAAGCTGCTGGATGCTGGTTTGATCTACCCTATCTCCGATAGTCCGTGGGTCAGTCCCGTCCAAGTTGTTCCTAAAAAGGGAGGAATGACTGTCATTATGAATGATAAAAACGAGTTAATCCCAACTCGTACGGTCACGGGGTGGCGTGTGTGCATTGATTATCGCAAACTCAATGATGCCACACGTAAGGATCACTTCCCCCTTCCTTTCATCGACCAAATGTTGGAGCGTTTGGCTGGAAACGCCTTTTATTGCTTCCTTGATGGATTCTCCGGATACTTTCAGATTCCTATCCAACCGGAGGACCAAGAGAAGACAACTTTTACATGCCCTTATGGTACTTTTGCTTACCGGCGTATGCCTTTCGGGTTATGTAACGCTCCTGCAACATTTCAGCGATGCATGACGGCTATATTTCATGACATGATTGAGGATTGTGTCGAGGTATTCATGGACGACTTTTCAGTCTTCGGTAACTCCTTTGATACATGTCTTCATAATTTAGACAAGATGCTGTCTCGCTGTGAAGAAACTAACCTTGTGCTTAACTGGGAAAAATGCCATTTTATGGTACGCGAAGGTATAGTTTTGGGTCACAAAATCTCAAATGAGGGAATCGAGGTTGACAAAGCTAAAATAGATGTTATTGCAAAGCTTCCTCCACCCTCCAATGTTAAAGGCATTAAGAGTTTTCTCGGACACGCAAGATTTTACCGGCGCTTCATAAAAGATTTTTCGAAAATCACTCGGCCGTTAACCCATCTCCTTGAGAAAGACACTCCTTTCATCTTTTCTCCTGAGTGCGATCACGCATTTAACTTCTTGAAGGAGAAATTGACAAATGCTCCCATCCTGACGAGCCCAGAATGGTCGCAACCATTTGAGCTTATGTGCGATGCCAGTGATTTCGCTGTTGGCGCTGTCTTGGGCCAACGGATAAATAATCACTTTCAGCCGATCTACTACGCCAGCAAGACACTGACTGACGCTCAAGAAAACTATACAGTTACTGAGAAGGAGTTGTTAGCAATAGTCTTTGCGTTCGACAAATTCAGATCTTATCTGGTGTTATAAAAAACAGTGGTCTACACTGACCACTCTGCTCTCCGTTATCTCTTCGCAAAGCAAGATGCGAAGCCCCGTCTTATTCGGTGGATTTTGCTCTTGCAAGAATTTGACATCGAGATCAAAGACAAAAGAGGAGCAGAAAATCTGGCTGCAGACCATCTCTCTCGCCTAGAAAATCCAAATCTCAAGGTGCTAACTGAGTCCGGCATAAAAGATAACTTTCCGGATGAATTTTTATTCGCCGTGACTAGCACTGAGGAGATCCCCTGGTACGCTGACATAGCAAATTATCTAGCAGCAGGGGTGATGATAAAAGGTCTCACACACCAACAGAGGAGAAAGTTTATCTCCGAGCTGAAACACTATTTCTGGGAGGATCCTTATCTTTTTCGGGTAGGAGCCGACCAAATAATCCGTAGATGTGTGAGTACTTCTGAAGCTGTTGACATCCTTCAACACTGCCATTCAGGCCCAACAGGAGGCCATCACGGACCTAGCTACACCGCTAGAAAGGTTCTGGATGCAGGTTTTTTCTGGCCTACCCTGTTCAAGGATGCTCATTTGTTCGTAAAATCATGCGACTCATGCCAGAAATCTGGAAATATCTCATCTCGAAATGAGATGCCCCAAAATCCAATCCAAGTCTGTGAAATATTTGACATTTGGGGAATAGATTTCATGGGTCCTTTTCCTGGTTCACACGGAAACAAATATATCCTTGTGGCGGTCGATTATCTGTCAAAATGGGCTGAGGCGCAAGCCTTGCCTACAAACGACGCAAGGGTGGTTTGTAAATTTTTGAAAAAGTTATTTTCACGATTCGGTACCCCCAGAGCACTCATAAGCGATAGGGGTACTCATTTCTGCAATGCACAATTAGAGAAAGTACTTAAACGTTATGGTGTTACTCATCGATTCTCTACTGCATATCATCCGCAAACCAGCGGACAAGTCGAAGTTACCAACCGCGGTCTTAAACGAATTCTGGAAAGAACCGTTGGTAACAGCCCAAAAGATTGGGCTGAGAAATTAGACGACGCACTCTGGGCGTTCCGCACTGCTTACAAGACACCTATCGGTACTACACCGTATAGGTTGGTTTATGGGAAAGCCTGTCGTCTTCCTGTTGAACTTGAGCACAAAGCTTACTGGGCTTTGAAAGCCGCAAATTTTGACTCAAAGAGTTCAGCAGAAAATAGGTTGTTCCAGCTAAGTGAGCTTGATGAACTACGGTTCCAAGCTTACGATAATTCCAGAATGTACAAAGAAAGGACGAAAGCTTTCCATGACTCCCGCCTGAAGGACAAACAATTCCAGGCGGGAGATCGTGTGCTTCTTTATAATTCTCGCCTTCGTCTTTTCCCTGGCAAATTGAAGTCCAGATGGACAGGCCCCTATGTTGTCCATACTGTTTACCCGCACGGGGCTGTTGACATCACAAACTCCGAGGGAGTAACTTTTAAGGTCAACGGCCACCGACTCAAGAATTACATTGGTATCCCGCATTCTCCAGAGGAACCCAGAGAGGTTCTGAGGCTTCACCCCGCCGCACCTTAGCGGGGTGAGTTGGGTCTTTTACCGGCAGACCTTAAAGAACGGGATATGCTTTCCTCCGCTTCTCTTTCCCTCCTTTCTTGCCTTTTTCTGCGTTCTTCACTGCCCTCTGATATTCTGCGCGATATTGTCATGAGACATGAGAAACACGTGAGGAGAGACCAAAACTTTGCCAAATTTCATCGAGGCACTTCCATCTATGCGGCAAAAAGGCGTGCCAAATATGTAGGGAAATGTTGGAAATGCGGTGCTCTATTGCATGAGGGCGCTTGTAGGAATTTGCCGACGATATCTCAGTCAGAGTGTGCCAGTGCTCTTCGAGAAGACCCCGTTAAGCTAAAAGCCGAGGGGGTCTTACGTCCTAATAGTAATGCTGGTGCAATGATTGATGAGTTGGTGAGTCTCCGACTAAGCAAACTCGAGCCTAAGCCCCATTATAAAACCTAGGTCATGCCTATGTTCGTGCCGTATAGCTCCTCATGTTTTCTCATTTCAATTCTCATTCAGTCTGGAGAGACAGGAAAACACTCCGCATTTCAACGCGTTAAAGTGTTCGCTTACACACCGTACTAATAGTGTGTTACTTGTACATATTGTCTTTTTGTCGGATGCCCACTTTCCGGGTTTCCTTTTCCATTTCCGTTAATAATTTCGCTAATCTAGTTGTGTGCTTTCATTTCTGTTCTACTAGCACGTTCCCCTTACATTCTCCAGAGGCCTATAGAGAGTAGCGTTTACCAAAAAGTTGTTTAAACTGAAAATCTGATGCAAAATGGGTTTTTGTCAAAATTCATCCCTACGGCCGTAGTGAAACATTCCTACGGTCGTAGGACCATTCTGAGCCCTCTGCGGTCGTAGTGCATACCTCCTACGGCCGTAGGAACTTTCCTATAACAATCCCCATTCCAGATTTCATTCGCACTTTCTCTCTCTCTCCTACGCTCTCTCTCTCAAAAACGCACCCGACGACCACCGAGGATCTCCGTCTATATCTCACTCATTTCCCGGCCATTTTTCGAAAACAAGGTATTAAAATGCTCCCCTCACTCTTGCGTTCAATATGTAGTACATTGATTCCATTATAGTTGCCCATATGTCGATCGAGAGAACAAAACCCTAGCCGCCCGTTTTCTGATGTTCGTAACGTTCCTACGGCCGTAGTAGTTAAACCATACGGCCGTAGTACTTCTAATTAGGGTTTTGCTTTAAACTGCTTGCTACGGCCGTAGGACAGTTTGTCTACGGCCGTACCATGTATCTTTTAGGGTTTTGTTTAGTTTGCTTGCTACGGCCGTAGTAATATCATGGTACGGCCGTAGGACCCCATTTTCAACCATTTTCCAAAATTGTTCATCCTTTGGACAATTTCAATACTCGGGGATCCACAGCATACCAAAGCAAACATGTATCGATCGATAGGATGTCTAGCCGTCGTGCGCACGTCTTACTTTGATTTCTGTTCATTTCAGCTATGCCTCCGCGACGTGTCCGCAGACAGGCTTCACCAGAGCCGCGGATAGACCCTCGCCAGTTCCCACGGTTAGTCGACCCTGACAGAGTTCCGGTCGAGCGGCCAGCTGATGCCGCGCTTCCTCCTTTTCTCCGCTTCGACCGTGAGGAGGATCGTACTGACAGAGATGTCCTGATGGGGCGCGCTGATAGTCACGGATATGAGCCCATCAGGTATCTGGTTTGGGATGATTTGGCCACTCTTCATATCAGGGGCCGTGCTCAAACCACATGTGGCCCTCATTGGCAGAGGCTTTTCAGTCTTCAGGGGGCGGTATACCATGAGCTTGCATTGGAGTTTTTCTCCACCATTCACTTGGTTACCCCGCTGCTGGATTATGAGCGGGAGGACGCCCTGACATTCCGCCTACTAGGGGCGGAGAGGCGGCTTTCATTGCGGCAGTTTGCCGTTTATATGGGTTTGTTTACGCACGAGGAGTTGGACACTCCTGCGTTTACCGAGGGCATCACTGATTGGCCCGAGGGTGTGAGCGGGATTTCCTTTTGGGACGAGGTTGGCACTGGCACCTACAACACCGCCATCGTGCCGAAGAGCACGAAGCTCCGGGATCCTCTGCACCGCATTCTGCATCGGGCGATCGTCCACAGTATGACCGCTCGCAGCGCGTCCTCTGGTTCTGTTACTTTCACTGACTTGTTTTATCTATATACGATGGTTCACCAGAGGCCCTGCCAGCTCGCTCTGTGCCTGGCCCGTTTTCTATTCCAGGTACGTACCACCCGTGTATCGCAGGCTATCTATGGGGGTGGGTACGTTACTATCTTAGCCGAGGCTATGGGCCTCCTGACTGCCGAGATTACTGATGATCTCGTTCGCTCTGCTCGAGCCGCTCCGATAGATTTAGGGGTCCTGCAGCGTATGAAAGTCGCTGCTAGGATCCAGAACCGTATGAGATTGATCAACCCTGATGGGTCAATTTTGGAGCCTCCTAGAGTGGTCGAGGAGGAGGCAGCAGGTGGTGGAGAGCCAGCAGGAGTAGGAGCAGAGGGAGTAGCTGCTGGAGGTGCCCCAGAGAGCGGACACCATGAGTTTACTATTGAGGATCTCTTTGGGTCGACACCACCTCTCCGGCAGCCAGCCCAGGTTTACACGAGAGATTATAGGGCTCGGATTGGGAGGTTGGAGAGGTCAGTTTCTGAGCTGGTTGAGATGCAGCGGGAATCCAGGGAGATCCAGAGAGTTGAGTATGCACATGCCGAGGCTCATCGACAGTATATGATCAGCATGGTGCAGCTCATTGCGGCAGACACTATGACATCTTCACAGCAGTTGCCACATCCGCCAGCTTATCCGCAGAGGCTCCGGGACTTCACTGATGGAGCCGGGCCTTCGCAGCCGCCTCCGCGATAGTTATTTTTGTGGGGATAGTGTGTGTAGTAGTTTTCTTTGTATGTATTTCTAGATTAGTTTGGCTGTACGCTTTTGGTTGTTTGTAGTACATGCCACTTTTTGATGTGTTTGATGTTCTGTACTTACTTTTGCATATCTATATGACATCAAAGCACTTGTACATTATTTCGGCTATGTATTTATTGTAGTTCGTTTCCTTTTTGCTTGCCATAGCTTGTGATGATTTTGTCCCTCTCTTTGTTTCACTTTTGGTTGAGTTGTTGTTTTGCAAGAATATTCGTGATATCTTGGCAGCTCAGCTTAAGTGTGGGGAGGAAGTCAACGCCTTCGGAGTTTAATAAATGCAGACGCACAATTGCTGTTCAGGGAGTTCTTAAAGCTCTTTTCTCGCACTTTATTGTTTATTATTAGTACATTGGGGACAATGTACACTTTTAAGTGTGGGGAGGGATTTATATAACATGCCTGCTTTTCTGTGTCCTGTTGAAAACTCTTGCATGCTAACTATGCTTTAAACCGTAGAATTGATTTAGGCGTAAATTTTTCACAAAATTATATCATTTTAGACATGTTTAGATCTTCTCGCATGATAAACTTTAAACAAGTAACATTTCAGCTTTTATGAAAACGATTTTGCACGAATTCTTGAGTTTTAACAAGTGTTTGACTTCAATTGCACAAGCCACACCTGATATGCATTCCTGAGCATTTGAGCCACTACACTTCATTTCTTACATGATTAGCTCATGGAATTGCCCACTTATATGCTGATTGTTGCTTTGATTGTAGAACTTGCTTACTAGTATGCATGTCGAGATCATGAACTAAACTGTTGCAGTTAAGTGATAGAAGCACTAGGAAACCCCATTTCAGCCTATATACTTTTATTTTTAGCCAATTTCTATATTTTTTACCCCTAGTTATCCACTTTGAGCCTAAGCCTTTCATTTCATTAACCATGTTTATCCTGTTTTAGTCTATTTTATTTTTATGTTTCCAGAGTCAGTTGACCCGTTTTCTCGCTGCTTAGTTCCGTTGTATTTAGTTCGTCAGTTGTTCATACATCGATTAGTGGGATATGAAAAATACATATATCCCTTGGTTTATTCCGTTTCATGCTGTATACAGCTGAGTTTTCTGAGAAAATAAAAAAAAAATTAGAAAAAGAGAAAATTGAGAAATTCAGTTACTTGACATGCTTTCCTTGGCTATTTTTGAGTCTGTCATACATTGAGTAGTAATTCTTTGTCGGTATTACCTGGTTGTTAGCCATCATTCAGAGAATTCTGATTCCATTTCTACTTGATGAACTGTACTCTCGCCAAAAATAGTGTGATATTCTGTATTCCTTCAATAATAGCAGCTTTGACGATTTTGAACTTGATTTCTGGATTCTATTTTAGCCACTTTTATATTTTCCCATTCCTACTCTTAGCCCTAGCCACGTTACAACCCGACAAAGTCTTCTTGATAATTGCATATGATTATGTTGATTGGTGGAGATGTGATACGTGATCAAGCTTATACGAGTCTTTGCTTCAATCTAGCACACGAGCACTTATATACTTAACCCAAATACACATTGAGTGCTAGAGTGATCTCCGGTGAGGTATAAAGTCAGATACTTGTCACAACTCATTGTATGCGTGTTGAATCTGCCTTTCTTTATCTCAATACATGAAAGCAACCCTTAACTCTACGTTTAAAATGTTTGTCATGCTTTTAGATCTCTTCTATGTCGGAATGATACATGTTTGCACTAATGTGCTGCCTTTAGAAATTCTTTGGTTTTAGCTATTGCATTAGAGTTTGCTTGAGGACAAGCAAAGCTTAAGTGTGGGGACTTTGATATATGCGTTTTTATACATGTTTTACATGTTAGAATACCCCGTACTTAGCCCAAATACAAGGTGAATACTTCTAAAATGGATCTAATATGTTTAACATTCACCATGCAGGTTACAAGGAGCTTTAAGCAAGATAAATGGGCAAAACAAGGAAAGAATTGAAGAAAATAGAAGAATAGTGAAAAATGCTCTCTACGGCCGTAGGGATTATATCCTACGGCCGTAGGAAGCCCTCTTCTAGAATCCATCATTGCCTGCCAGATCTTGCGTGTCCCGGACAAATGGTTTAACGTGGCGTGTGTAGAAAATTCAGTCATGATTTCCTACGGCCGTAGTAGCTTATTCCTACGGCCGTAGGAAGCTCACTTACAGCAGATTAAATTCAGAATTCTGCCATTTTGCAAGGGGTTACCATTTTCACCTCCACTCCGGAAAAACACTTCCATAAACCCTCTCTAAATATCCTAACACTCCAGGGGACTTCTCTTGGTGATTCTAAGGAGGAGAGCTTGGATCTTGAAGGCTTGGAACAACATTTGGAGCTTGGATTCATTAGTTATATCATTGCTAGCTTGGGTATACTCTTTCCATTTATTATATCAATCATGTACCCATGTGTTCCAGATGTTGTAATGTTACTATTATTGTATATGGATAACTAAACTCATTTCACTTGGGCCAAGATGATTCTTGGCTAAGTTATGGCAATATATTTGACTTTTATGATGACTTGATTCATATATGCATGTTAAATCTTGAATACAAATGTGTTTTATCAACTTAGTATGTTTAATCTAACCATGTTCATGTGTGACAATGTGTATATGATAACTCATTCATGTTTTAACATATGAATATTCAAGAATGATGGTTGATTTTATTAATTCCATGTTGAGTTTGTTATTAGAAATGATACATCTTGCATGGTTGTCATTAGATGTCATTTTTGGAATATGATTTGAATCATTTCAGGTTCATCCATTATTGGTTATGTTAATCATATGTTGGTTTTATGCATGCCTTATGATTATAGATGAAAATCTTGTTATTTGGTGTATTTATGGGTTAAACATGCTACTAATGATTAAAGGATTCACAAAGATGTTTGTTGGTATGTTTAGATGGTGAAATGAACTCACATGTATGCCTTTGTTATGCTTGTCTTAGTGTTCAATGTGCATATCACATGATTCATGTTTTAAGAAGTGTTGGCTATACTAGAAATGGTAGGTTTAACATGTTCATATCTTTAGAAATCATGTGACTAAACATTAAGAATCCCTTAATTGTGAGGTTTGAGTTTAGATGAGTTTATGACCCCATTGTACCAGTTTACATGTGTTTATGATCTGAGATTAAAGTCTAGATTGTAATTTGTTGTTGAATGCCTTTATGTTAGATTTGAATGTTCTGTCGGATGGGTCCCTACGGCCGTAGGAAGAAATCCCTACAACCGTAGGACTATCCAGACTGCTACGACCGTAGTAAATAATTACTACGGCCGTAGGAGCCATTTTCACCACCAGTGTGCTGTTTTTGCTTGTTTTAACTAATTTAACCACTTTAACACCTTTTTGGGTTCTGAGGACTACTGGATATGTCATTTGAAAAGATGTATGTCTTTGTAGTGTGATTTGGACGTGATCTGGTGGATCTGTAGTTAAATCCTTATATGCCGTTGCTTGCCTGATTATGTTTAATTGCTAAGTCTGAGTCTTGATAACTCGAGTGAAGATTTGTGCATGATAATATGGTTTTGTCAAGTATTAGAACAGCTTGCTATGCACTTAAACTATTCAAGTCCCCATATTATGTTTTGTATTGTGTCATTGCCATGACTAATCTCGATGATTCGAAAGCCTGAGTGAATCTGTTATCCTGTCTGTTTGCCTTCAGTGTTAATCTGTTTTAGTTGTTGTATTTCCTGTTTAATTTAGTTCATTCTGTCACTTGCTTATTAATCCTGCTGATCAAACAACAATGAGACTTAAGTATTGGTAGCTTCCTGTCCTGGTGGAACGACATCCGGTCTTACCGAGTCTATACTACTATTGACCAGGTTATACTTGCCTGAGTCGTGTGTAGTATCTGCTTAGTAACATCGTTTTTATAAATTTAAAACGAGGTTGTGTCCCAAGATTTAATAACCAGAAAAACAAGCAGTCCTAGTACACACCAGAAGCAATGAAGCATATGGGTTTTTGTTTTTATTGTTATTGTTGTTGTTATTATTATTATTATTATTATTATTATTATTATTATTATTATTATTATTATTATTATTAAATGAGAAAGCCATGTCACCATAATCTTTGTCACATCACTCATGACCTTTGCCACATCACTGGTAACCTCTTATCATAGGTTATGATGTATTAAATGGTAGATTTTAAGACTTGGATGTACTAAATGGGAGTTTTGAAAGATGGGTATACACAATAACAAAAATTGACAACTTCGATGTACTTTTAGGAACTAAACCCATATATATATATAAAGGTGAGAATAAATATTTAGGTGAGGGCAAATCGTAGTTATCAATTAAATATTGATCTATTATATATATATATGTCGCAATTCACCCGTTATAATACATGAACGTCGCAATTCAAAGTTAGTTAATAAATAAAATATAATGTCAGATATAAATTATCCAATTAAATGAAATGAAGGATCATAATTAAATTCCTAAATCTCATTTAAATATTTATTCTTATTTAAACCTTCCTACAGATGCAATAATTGAAAAGTTACGGAATCAAGCCATCATCCTTATGCTATTTTGGGTAATCGCAACATCTAAGTTTGATTCCTTTTTCAGTTTTCCACTTTTTAAATGTCGGGTCGATAACCTTTTAAGATAATCATGCTATATTAGGAATGTACTGTCCCCAATTTATGTTAACAAAGGATTTTGATAACTACAATTCTAATATATAAGAATAAAATAAATTAATATTTAGTTTTTAAAAATAATAATTTTGTTTCATGTATTAAAAGTTGAAAACACTAATTAAAAGGTAATCATGAAATATATAGAAAGTTAATTATGAAAACATGAGTTGTGATCTCTATTTTTGAAAAGTGAAATTATCATTTATATTCTTAACCACAGTCCTAAGGATTGTTGTTATCATCCTTCTAATAATAATGATAATAATTATTTAAATATAATTAGTAACAAACGGTTAATTATATAAATAAATAGATTAAAATAAAATAATTTATTAATAAAGATAGTTATAAATTTGAAGGATAAAATGATTATTTACAAATATTTAACAATGACAAACACAGTGATGTTTAAAAGTGAAATAAGTTAGAATAATTAAACCCGTAACTTTTTTAATCTAGAGAACAACACTCTTATTTTTAGTAAATTACATGCACCAAATTTCTTATTTACCAACAAAAAAAATCTCAAATCTAATATTTTATCATAACACCGTAAACCTACTATATTTATATATGGTGTTCATAACGTAACTAGAACTTTATAATATAGAGAAACAACTTTAACATCTTTATTCCTTTGAGTTACGCAATACATAAACCTACTTCTGAATCTTAAACCTCTCTAAAAGGTTGCTGTGAGTTCGATTCCAAGCATTTTAATTAATTCTTAGTTGTTTCATATTTTCATAACTAAAATTATTTTAATTAATTAGTTTCATATTTTCCTAACCTTTTATTTCCTACAAGCAGTTTCATATTTTCAATTTTTCATAACTACACATTCAAATAATATGATTTATCAATCAAACACTCAAATCATTAAACTATCATAATATTATCATAATACGTCTTTCATTGAATGACCTTATATTATAAGTAGTAAACATCATCTCTTTCAAATTATAATAGCATCAATTAGGCATAGATCTGATGTAAAAAAAAGGAATTTTCTTAACATGCTCGCCCTGATATCGTAATTGAGTAAAGTTTTTTACACAGATTTAATGGTAAAAATAAAAAGGAATTTTCTTAATATGCTCACTTTAATATAGTAATACGGTAAAGTTATTTTACATGTATCCGACTTTAATTAAACGTTTTATTTCTATGTGTATCCAGCTAATTTATTGTGTATATTGAACTTATACATTTTTTCTTTTTTATCTAACGATATCGATACATTAAAAGTTTGATATGTACATAATGAGAACTTTTAAAGTTCAATAAACACATAAAATTGTTAATGATGCATAAAATTGTTATATATGATCACTTTTGTTATGTAAGGATCACCTCCTAACTATATAATAATAAAACATATATCATCATTTTTATATATGTTGTTTAGTTCTTTTATCATACAACTATGCATTATTTAAGAAAGTAGAGAAATAATTCTTAAAAAAAAAAGAAAAAAAAAAGAAATAAGGAACAGCCGGCGCACATTGAAAATTGGAAAATGACAAAAAGAAGATATATGAATTAACTAATTAATTTAATATCATCTGGAATGCAAATTGCAAATGTGGAGTAGCAAATAATTAAAAGGAATATTTATACTTTGATCCTTCTCCATTTAATTCCCCCTTTTCATATTTTTAAAGTTAACAGCTAATATTATATATATATATATATATATATATATATATATATATATATATATATATATATATATATATATATATATATATATATATATATATATATATAAATTAAAAAAACTGAATATTACAATACGCGTTAACACTTTCCACAACACCCGTATGCTATACGTCTCCAACAACCTCGATCGATCATGCTATATCTTGATTATTATCCTTTTTCATGGTGTTTTACTTAATTTAAAAATAGTTTTTAAATTATAATATTTAAGCTAATGAGAAATCAACTTAAATATAAGAATTATGTATTTCAATTCTTGACTTATATGATTATAACAATTCAAAAAAAATAATACTATATATTTAGTTCTAAGTTTAAAGGAGAATTGATTAAAGTCAGGTGTTTATTTATTCAAACTAAAAATATAACTTTTTATACAATTTGTATAATTAAAAACTCTTAATTATATAATTTTCACTTAAGTAAAAAAGTATACAAATTTTGTGGCCACACAGTAATTAACGAATTGCTGACTTGAGCAGTTGAGCTACATATCATATATTACTACGCAAGTTAATGAATATTAAAATGACTGGAGTTTAATTTTTGTTTTACTGGAATAAATTTAAGAAGACGGTCTTGTGTAACGTTCCAACATTCAAAATTTATTATATTCATAAGTGTTATATGTTTTTGGTAAGTTGTCTTTAAATGCCATTTTAAAAAATTGATAGGTCCAAGGGACTGTTTGTATTTATTGCAAAGTTATAGATATGCATGCATGCATTTGTTTGACCCATTTTCTAGTTAAACCTTTATTCATTCACATATACACTACACTATACAAGTACATGCTCTGCAGCTCACCTCTTTCTCAATTTTTGATTAAGAAACACAGCCCTTTAGCATCAGAAGTGATAAGCATATTGATTCCTTACATAAAGTATGAGTTGTTGGATTTGTTTTTGAGTTTCCGTGTGTCAAAAGAGGATTCAATAGTTAAATCATGATAGTGATCTGTTATGTTGTTTCTTGTTATTGTTTCAGTGTTAGTAGTAGTTGTAATATGTTAAACAAGTATTGGAAGCACTTGTGTATTGTTAATTGTTGATTTTGGTCGGAAAACAGCAAGCAATCAGTGAAACTACTACTGTAGTTCACAAGGCATGGGCGTGCCCACGGAGGATACAGACCTGCCTAGAGCCCCCTGACAAAACCTAATTCTTAGGGTGCGGGCGTGCTCGGACACGGGCATACCTATGAAAGGTACGGGCGTGTATGTAGAGGTCACGACCGGACCTGAGGTGAAGCACGGTCGTGCATACAAGCAGGTACGGGCGTGCATATGCCCTGTCCAGTTTTCAGTTGTTCAGCAGAGTTGTAAGTTTGATGCATTGTTCGTATATTGCTTTTAGGCAATAAGTGTTGACGTATTCGATGTGATACAACTGAGTTAGCAATGTTTTACATGTATCTGAACACATGTGAGTGTACTATTCCTTTGGTATGATTAGCATATGAATATGCACAAAATGATTAGTATGGTATATGTGTTAAGTGTAACACCCACTTTCCCGACCTAGATTAATTAAGGTAATTAATTAAGTTTGATTTGGGTTTTGAATTAATTTAAGTAAATTAATTCTTTTATTATGTGACTTATATGAATAATTGTGAATATCCTTAAATTAATATTAAAATAATGGATGGTGGGGCGGTGGCCATGAGGTGGCCGATTAGGGAGTGATTAGTCACCACCCTATTATTCTAGGTTGCCACTAACCCCTTTTGCATGTGTGTTTGTGGGTATACTCACTGGTTAGAAAGGTTTAGCTCTCTCTTCATTCCTCATTTGCATGCAAACTTCAAACTTAGTGTGTGTGTGTTCTTCTTTGCTCTCGGTGGAAGTTAGAAAGAAGAAGAAAGCCGATTTTGGTATTATAATCTCGAATTGATATTATATTTCAAGTGTTCAAGATCACAAGGTTAGATTAATTGAATTTTATGTGTTAATTGTTATTTGAATTCGGTTTTAGGATTTGCATGCTATTTTCGAGTAAACATGATGAACTCATGAAGAATATATGAATGCATGTTAGATTGATCATGCTTATATGATATTTCTATGTTTTATAAGATTTTAGAACATGCATGCTTAAATCGATGTTAATTATGAAATAAAGTGGAAGTTTGGATAAATTTATGATCTGATCGGATTTGGAGGATGAAACAATCGGAATTTGATTGAAATCCGAATCTTATGGGCTGAATCGCATGGACTGTTTAGGAATCGAACTGCATTGAACCTTTATACTTAGAAATGCCTTTGCTGGATTTAAATCGCATTGCCCTTACTGGAATCGAATCACATTGAGCTTAATCGTATATGATTTGATAAGTATGAAAATTGGATCGCATTTGATTGCTTTGAACTTGATAGAATTTCTCTAACTATTTGGAATCGAATTCGATTGAGCTATATGGGACTTGGATCGCATTTGATTGGATTATATTAAACTTGCCCTAACATTTTGGATTGCATTCGATTGGATTGTAAAAATTGTATTCGCATGGAAGTTGAATCGCGTTGGAATCACATTGAAATCCTAATCGCATGGAATTATATTGAGCTGATTAGCATTGGATTGATGCTTGAATCGTACATGGTAAATCGCATTGGTTAATAGCATGCGAATGAATCACATTGGATGACTTAGCCATTCCTCAATACTATTGGATTGATCGCACTGGAATTAGACTGAATCGCATTGGATTTAACTTAGAGAATTATTCGGGTTCGTGTATGAATCGCATGGAAAAGCATAGTGTAAATCGCATGCGATTCACAAGATTCAATCGCGTGCGATTCACAAGTAACCCGGATTCTACAAGTGGTTGATCGCATGCGATTCGCATGAACCAAACGCATGCGATTCTCAAAGGGATTCGAATTTTGCAAAGGATAAATTATATAGTATATAAACATGATTTATATGCTTTGGAATTTATGTATGATGAACTTGTGTATATGTTCAATAGTGTTCGTACATGAATTAGTTGGATATATATGATATCTATGTTTGGATCAGTATTATGATTTAAATACTGACTTGGGTTACTTCAATCTCAGTAACTGAGAAGACTCAGTGAGTTAGTCACTTGAGTGCATCAGAGTTTGTGAAGACTTTGGTGAGTGGATTTATATCTTTTGATATACAGGATTTAATATCCTATTTGGAATGCTCTTGTTTGGATTGTATATACATGTTATTTAGAGATCAGCATGATGCTGGGCTTGTTGCTTGGGGGTGTACCGTACCAGATCTTGAGGTGCATTTGTTGTACACAAGAAGGCTGGTACTGTTATCACTGTTAGCAGGGCTATCGGTAAACCTTGGTTTTGGCCGACCATGGTTGTAGGTGCTTGCAACACCGCCGGTTCTCTTGGGATTCATGAGCTATTTGGGTTTAGGCATGTTTGCCTTGTATTTGATTAGATATTGGTTCCCTCACTTAGCTTTGTGCTAATCCCCCACTAGACTGTTTTGCAGATTATCTTGGTGAGTCTTGGAGTTTGGACTGGGAATATGGACAGACCTCACTCTGATGTCAAAGTTTTTATTAGGAGCCTGTTTTGGTTTAACACTGTAAAGGTTTTGATGTATAAAACAAGATAATCTTTTGTATCTATTATGTAATTAAGTTAATTATATATATTTAGCTTCCGCATGCGATTTAATTATATGTCTAAAAGTACAGTGTTACATTAAGTGATATATTTGTTATGTATATACATTATATATGTAGCAGAGTTGAATATTTATGCATGTGGTATAGCTATGCACAAGAACAACAATAGGGTACATAGCTACGCGAGAGGTGTAGCTTTGTACCAAGAGCAGTGACAGGGTATATAGCGAGTTGTATACCAAGAAAACTTTTAGGGAGTGTGGCTACACGAGAGGTGTAGTTATACTCCAGTACAAGAACAGTTTGGAACAGCTTTGCGGGTGTTATAGCTTGGATGTGACACATCCTAAGAAGACTTTATTTCCTGTTTTGTGTTGTTCTAGTTCAGTTAGTATGTTCAATAAGCGAAAGCTTATGTTTTATTGTTATTAGTGCATGCAGGTGGTTCAGGTCTTAGCAAGAGTAAGGCCGCGGCAAAGTAACTAGCTGTATAGCTCCAGAGTTTTCAGAAGATAACTCTAAACACTACTTTTGTAAAAGTGTTAGTGCATATATAAATATGAACTAGTATATTGCAAACTCTGATCTTTTGATATTAACAAGTGATAAGAATGTTTTAAAATTTAAAACTAGAAAAGTGGTGTTACATCTTAAGCTAAAGCTAGTTAGTCTTATAAATCCTATAATATAATTTATAAATTCCATAGCTTGACTTGCAATATCTTTCATAGCATCAAGGATCATCCATGCATCCGACTTGATTTTCAAATAAACTATAGTTCAAAACTTTTTTAGCAAAAATTAATAGTATAATTAAGTATAAACTAGAAATAATGTCTCTTTGACGATTAATATTATTAAACAAAGATATTATCTAAACACAGATTCATGATCAACAGAATCTAGCATCCAGAAAGCCAACTCGCCTTTATTTGAAATCCCTGCGTTTTTATAAGTAAACTTAAAGTTCTATTTTTAAGACCTAAATATGTTATAAAGTTGGAACTACAAAAACTATGTTGTTATTACTTGTATACCCACCATAGGTATCTGATTATAAAATATCGACCTTTTAACATTATCAACTTTGAAATCTTTGGTTTTCAAATTGATTCACATAAAAAAGCTCTTTTCATCATCAGAAACAACCTGATTTCCGACCTCTTGCATTGGATTATCATAACAAAAAGAGAAAATTATTCAAAAAAAAGAGAGAGATTGTTCGTATCAAGATATTGTAGATTCAAAATTACCCATTTGTGTCTCTATAGATTGATAAGAAGACAAAATGTCAAGGTTAATTTCTTGATTTATGTTCGAATAAAATTCATTTCTACGATGGTAGATAGTTATTCGAAACATGAAATTTATACAAGTGATTTATTAATCAAATTATAATATGTCTATTAAAAAATAATACACGATTATCTCTATATTAATCATGAAAATAGTTGGTCCTCCCTATCTAAGATTAATTAGCCACCCAAATTTAAATGAACTTTGTAAATTATAAATTTTGAATTTTTATTAAATGTTGTATTATTAGTAGTTACGTATTTAGGATTGTGAAATTTGTGACACACAAAACTATAATAGCTTAAAATTTGTGAACTATGAAATCGTTATAGGCTGGTCAAGTGGACAATGTGTCAATGTGTCTAATCATAGGTTTCGGGATTTATAAAATTATCATTCGTAAGTCATGGTGAGCCACATCTCATGTTTCGATTTCGTAATGGATTTCGGCGGCAATGTTGAACGACAGATAGATAGGTATGTGTATACGAGCAAAATTATAGACCAAACAGTATTTATGAGATAAATCATTACCAAATAAAACTTTAAACCTTTTTTTATTTCAAAACAAACAGTGAAATTCAATATATAAACCATTTTTTACCCTTATAGTGGTAGTAACTCTCATACTCGATCACACCTACCTACTAGGTCATCATATCTTCACATTAGTTTTTCTACTTTTACCACACAGCTCAAGTCCTAAAATTTGTAACTCACTAATACCCTAGCTTATTATTTAATTAAAATTTAAAATAAATAGATTATTATTTAATTAAAATTTAAAATAAATAGATAAGGAAACCACTCTGTGATGTCACTCATTTTCCACCCTCAACCTAACACCCCCCCCCCCCCCCTACGTTGTGTAATGGCAGCCTCCCTTCACCATCGTGTGTCCGTGTGACGAACCCAACCCACATCCCATTTTAGATACTGTTAGTCTCTTACTCTTTCATAATCAACAGGCTAAAACTAAAATAAAATCTTCAGTGTTATAATACCTTTCCATATATGATATTCATCTAAATTTGACTTTATTTTTTCATAAATTCATATCAAATCTATTTACAAATAAGTTAATAAAATAGATTTTAAATTTGTTAAAAGGCGAAGACAATTTTACAAAAGTGCCCTCGTTGTGCTATCTAAATAAATTGAATTGCAAATGCATCCAAGTTTTGCAGGGGGGTAGCCGAACCCAGCCAATTACTACTCCAAAGAGAATGGAAGTACTGTATAAGGAAGTAGTACAGCATGAGCCATTTAATTTTTAATATAATATACGTTCATGTAATGCAACTATGCAAATGTTAAAAAGGAGTTGATTTTTCTACTTATAAATTTGATTCATCCACTAAAGGTATAATACCTTTGAATCTATGTTACAAGTTAATAAAGCATGAATTTATAGTGGAAGAATCAACTTTAAAAAAAAAATATCATCTCTCATGTTAAAAGGGTTGGGGTTTCGGTGAACAAGTGTACCATGCACTTGTAATCATCATGTTTTTATGGAAATTGTTTTGGGGACCAAAACTAAAGAATTTATAGTTTTCTTAAATTTAATCTCTCGAATTTATGTCATGTCATGTCATGCGCATCTATTATTTATGAGAGATGATTTGCACACAACAAACATTTGTCATACACAACAATCATGATATTTTTGCCCTTATAAAGTTGTGAACTTTTTTATCATCCACATATTTAAGGGTATTAGTGTCCAAGCACATATATTTTGTTGTGTATAACAAATATTTGTTGTGTGCAAATCATCTCTCATTATATATATATATATATATATATATAATAGAGTTCTATTAAGAGGGATATAAAGGTAAGAGGGGTAAGAGGGAATCACAACCACAAGATTTCATCAAAAGTCAAAAAAAAAAGTCAAAAATTATTAAATGTAACTACCAATTAAATGAGGTTTAGGGGCAAATTAGACAATGAAAAATCAGTAACAAATCACAAATATGTTACCTTCCATAATTAACAGAACAAACACGATTCATCCAAAAGAATTGATTCAAACCAAATATTTGATGACCTCATTTTTAAATACAATTACTATGATTCAATACATTAACCGAGAAAACACACTCATTGAATCTTATTGACAACTCGGAGCACCGAAAAAATGATGAATAACACTATTCGATGACTAATATTGATTAACATAATATCTATGAACAAATAAACAATTCATCTGAAAATTGTTAAATTGATTTCTGTATATTTCTTCAAACAAGAAAACAGCTTTAATCCACAAAAACAGAAATTGATGAATATATACAATAATATAAACTGATGAAACATACATGAAATTCTTTGTCTATAAACACAAGCATTTCACACATTTATATGGACATATAAAAATTGGTGAAACAAGAACAAGAATCATAAACAAATACATGAATATGCCTATAATCATCGTTTCCATTCTAAAATTGCATCACAAAAAATGATGAACAAAAGTCATCGTTGTTAAACTCATCGTTTTTATTCCGAAAATGGATTTAAAACTGATGAACATATATCAAGGATCTACCTTTGATGCCTCCACAAATTTCACTGTCTTCATCACACCTCTCCTCTCATCATCAGAGCACAAAAAACATCGTTAATCATTTTCAGATCTGATGCTTAATCATTTCCAGCAGCGGTGAAGTCTGTATCAGATGAAGTCTGTAATAGATGATCTTAACCATTTTCATATCGGATACTTAAATAACATCATTTCCAGATGAACAAAATTTCTTATACAAATATGTTGCAATAAAAGTGATGAAGAAACAAGACTGTATCAGATGAATTTGGATTTTTCTCGTTGATGAAAAAAGTTTGCAATAATGAGATAAACAGCCGATTTAGGGTGTTGGCGGCGAGGACAAGCGGCGGGCGGTGGTAGTTATTAACAATTGATGGGTGTTGGCAGTGGTGGTCGAGATTAATTTTGGAGCGGCGATGAAGGTGATCGTTGCAGTGGTGGCTGGTCATCGCAACACGTCTCGGTGGGCGTCGTGGTAGATATCGATAGCGGCGAAGGGGGCTGATTAGGCTTTGCTGCGGTACGGTGGCCGCCGATTATGGGGGAGGCCATCGCCTGTGAGGTAGGCCATCAAATTACAGTTTGGCGTCTACAGAGAGAAGCGAAGGGGTTAGGGTTAGGTTAATATAACAGCTGTCAAAATGAGATAATTAGGGGAGAGAGTGTGTAAAATGTCTAATCTACCCTTTCATTAAAAATGCCACTTGTCATCTCCTCAATCCCTCTTATCCCTCTTATCAATTTTTACCTCTTAATTGATCCTAATTATATATATATATATATATATATATATATAGGCAAAAGTTCAAACGAAAACTGTTTTTCGTACGAGAACTGCGATAACCAATCTAAGTCATCCAATTCCTCCTCTTTCAATGTCATTGCTCACCCATGAATTTCTCAAATGCGTCATGCCACACTTGATTCCCCCACGTTCCACATCCATGAGTTTCATTTTATCAAATCAACGGCTAAGATTGGTTCTCGCAGTTCTCATATAAAGAACAATTCTCGTTTAAACCGTCCCCTATATATATATATATATATATATATATATATATATAATTTTTTTTTTCGGAGGTTCAAATGAGAACTTTAAATTAAATGAGAATGGGAGACTCAATCTCAGCCGTTCAATTCCCTTCCTTCAATGTCATTGCCACCCATAAATTCCTCACATGCACCCTGCCACACTCTATCCCTCACGCTCTCCATCCATGAATTCTACTTACAAAATGAACGGCTGAGATTGAGTCTTCAATTCTTATTTAATTTCTCATTCTCATTTGAACATTCCTATATATATATGTGTGTGTGTGTGTGTGTGTGTGTGTGTGTGTGTGTGTGTGTGTGAAAAAGTTCATGCGAGAACTACTCTTAGTGCGATAACCGCGAGAACCAATCTCAGCCGTCCAATCCCCCCTCCTTCAATGTCATTGTCCACCCATGAATTCATCACATGCACCTTGCCACACTCTATCCCTCCACGCTCTCCATCCATGAACTTCTCATATACAATGAACAGCTGAGTTTGGTTCTCGCGGTTCTCGTACTAACAACGGTTCTCGAAATGCGATAACCATTCTTAGTGCGAGAACCGCGAGAACCAATCTGAGTCGTCCAATTCCTCCTCCTTCAATGTCATTGTCCACCCATGAATTCTTCACATGCACCATGCCACACTCTATCCTTCCACGCTCTCCATCCATGAACTTCCAATATACAAGGAACAACTGAGATTGGTTCTCACGGTTCTAGCACTAACAACGGTTCTCGAATGAACTCTCCCCATATATATATATATATATATATATATATATATATATATATATATATATATATATATGGTGCGGTTCAAACGAGAACTGTTTTTCGTACGAGAATTGCGAGAACCATTTCTGGCCAATTATTTAATGTTTTGTCTTTTTTATATAATTTAAATAGGAAAGTGTGGTATGGATATTTGTACATTTCTCCCACTTTTTTAAAACTAATATATCCATCAAACAAAAAGGTGTTAAGTTACGAAAAATATACCAAATTAACGGAAAAATTATGCTCTTTAATTTGAGACCGATCTTGCTATATTGTTTTGGAAAAAAAAAGTCACGTTTGTTGGGTTTTATTTTTCAGCACCAGCTCGACATATGCACTAGTGCATATCTACATCTGTGCTGAAAAAAGCAGGTAAATCTGTGTATATACACTAGTGCAAATTTTGTAGTTGTGCAAAATTTGCAGTAGTGCACATGTCGAGCTGTAGCAGAAAAAAAACCCCAACAAGTACAATTTATTTATTTTTTTGAAGAAATATATCAAGACCGGTCTTAAATTAAAGAGTATAATTTTTCATTAATTTGGTATAATTTTTGTAATTTAACACCTCTCTATTTAATGTATATATTAGTTTAAAAAATATGAGGGTAATGTAAAAATGTCCAAACTACTCTTAATTAATTAAGGATAAGTTTGATTAGTTTAAGGTTATCCAATAACAAGTTTTTAATCTCAACCCTCAATCTATTTGATCAATGACTATAATTGGTTCTCGCAGTTCTCGTACGAAAAACGGTGCTCGTTTGAAAATAGTTAATTTTATATCTTAGTTGATCTAGAGTATTTTACAATGAAAATAGTTAATTTTGGTATGCATCTATTTAAAAAATAAAATGTATTTGTATAATTGATAAAAAATTAAAAAAGTTGGTAAAACTAGAAATTGTCTGATAGCATGCTGAAAATTTTATAAAAATAAAAGAAATGATAAAATTGAAAAAGGGGACGGTAGATAGTAATATATCTTAGTAAAAATAATAATTTTCATAGATTTATGTCTCATAAAAAAAACCCCTCTTTTTTTCTATATCTCGAGGTCATAATTGTTAAGTAAAAAAATTATTGGAGAAAGGAGGGAGTATATATGAAGAAGACAATCTTCTTTCCATAAACTTTGAAGTTAATAATATATAATTACTGTCCATTGATTATATACGCTTATACATTAATTAAATGTTGGTCGTTTAATAAGACAAGTAATTAGTGTTCGATCCGATCAATGTCCATTTTCATATACTATGAACTTGTGTACAAATTAATATGGATGGTATAATTTAATTTAGGATGTGGTTTTTATGCAAATGGTTTTACTTGCAAAGATAGAAAAATTAAAAATTTATACGAATTATACTATTTACAGAATATTATAACATGTGTCAGGTAGATATATAAATAGTTTCCCGAATTTTATAGCAAACCAAATATGCACATTATTGTTCATCACATGATAAAAAGTTAAAAACCGTCAAGTTCAGGAAATTAATCAAATTATTATTGTTTTAGATCAGAATTTAGAGATAATAAAAAGATAAAACTTGTGCGTTCCTAAACTATATATTTACCACTAAATTTGAAACACAAGGCACACTTTTGATTTTGGTAACTCAACAATTGTACCCTTTATTTGGTAACTAGATTATGATTTTCAAGGTAAAACTTCATGATTGTTTTTTTTTGGTTTTCTACTTCAATGTATAAGATTACTGGTGCATTGAGAATGTCCCAAAATTGTAAAATCAAATTACATGTTTTTTGTTAACTATATAAAAGTTCTACTTGAACGAACCAAATCATTTAGGTAAACAAGTTCTTGAAAACATGTTTTCAATTAAAGTTGAGAAATGTAATAATGTTTTTTGTATGTTGCTCTAAAGAATAGTTATATTTGTTTGAATAGTTTGTTGGTAAAGGAATTCTTGATGTTATTCATAGCATCAATAACATCCACTAACTAATCTACATGATCACATCTACCATACCATTATATTAGTATTATACTTTCATACATCCATCAATTAAATAAAATTAAAAGAAAAGAATTTGAAAAAACACCACACATACCTTGCTTTCCAAGATCACCACCACATACCGCTCCCACTATACCCCAGTGGTGTAAACCCCTTTTCCCACCACACCCCCACCACATAATGCAATAACTTGAAACTCTTCTTGTTAATCCAGTTAGCTACTTTAATCTACTCTTTTCACACAAGCACGTTCTAGTCGATAATAAATTAATATTTATGGTCGAATACACAAAGTAAACGACCTTTTGAACTGTTAGGAATTTGATTTTGTAGTTTTCAATATTCCAACATCTCTGTTTATTATCTTGTAGTAGAATAATTTAGGTTATTATTGGTAGATAGTAAAAGGTTAATGGCCTCATTTGTAAATACCCTTTCTTAAGGGTATTTTGGAAAAATTCTCTTTGTATAATTCAAGGCTAAACTTGAATCCTAAGTTTTCACAATATATGTGGACATCGAGAAAAATAGTGTGTTCATGTATTCTTCTGTCCTTCACCTTCCACATATTTTAACTCATATTTTTTTTGTGTGTTTGTGTTAGCTTCACTTTTAAATACTTGTGTTTTGAAGCTTCAGTTAAAATTTGGTGAACTGTTTTAATATACTTGTTCGTGATCTTTTTTTTATTTTAGTTGAACAAATTAACAAACACGTACGGATAAACGAACAAAATTTTGTGGCCGTGGTTGTTCGTTTAAATACAAATGAACGTAAACAAATAAATTCATATATAAATGTATAATGAAAATCATATATTATTAAACATTGACAAACATATATATATATATATATATATATATATATATATATATATATATCATACACATATATAAATGAACATAAACGAATGATTGTGACTATTGTTTATCTTCATTCGTTTAAATAAATGAACAATTATTTCATATTCGTTCATTTATTAAACAAACAAACTTTTCACCAAACGCTTCAAGAATAGTTCGTCAATGTTGGATTCGTCAATATTTGGTTAATTTACATACGTAGATTAGTTTAAAGATTCAAAATCAAATTCATGTTGCTATCATAATACTGACGCTTGGTGTAATTAGGGTTACTTTAGTTGTAATAATAATAATAATTAATTAAATAAAACTAGTAATAAATGGTTAACTAGATAAGTAAATATGATTAAAATAAAGAAAATTGTTTATGAATCAACATTAAAAAATTATTAAACTTGAAGGACCAAAAATACAATAAAATAGTCATTTATAAATATTTAATATCTTATTAACGAAGTAACAGTTAAAAGTAAAACAAGTAAATATTAAAAGGGATGTAGTTATTCAAAGCTAAGAACAAAATTGTAATTTCTAACGAAACCAAATTCGTAACTTTCTTTCTCTATGTGTGTATATATATATATAAACACACATATATTATATTATAATTATAATATAAATAGGAAGCGGTTAATTGAGAACTGTTTTTCGTACGAGAACTATTTCTGACCAATCATTTAATTTTCTGTATTTTTTATTTATTTTAAAGAGGAAATAATACTATGGACATTTTTACATTACCTCCACTTTTTTAAAACTAATATATCCATCCACGAAAATGGGTTAAATTAAGAAAAATATACCAAATTAATAAGAAAATTATTGCTCTTTAATTTGAGACCGATCTTACTATATATATATATATATATATATATATATATATATATATATATATATTTAAAAGTTCGCGTTTGCTAGGGTTTTTTTCAGTGTAACTCGGCATGTGCACAAGTGCAGATCTACATCTGTGCTGAAAAAGTTAGGTGAATCCGTGCACATGTCGAGCTGTACTAGAAAAAAACCCTTGCAAACACAAAAAAAATCAAAAAAAATATAGCAAGATCGGTCTAAAATTAAAAAGCATAATTTTCTCGTTAATTTGGTAAAATTTTTATAATTTAACACATTTTCGTTTGATGTATATATTAGTTTTAAAAAATATGGGGTAATATAAATATGTCCAAATTGCCTAATTAATTAGGATAAGTTTTATTAATTTAAGGTTATCTATTAACAACTATTTAATGTTAACCATTCATTTCTTTAATCAATTACTATAAATGGTTTCGTAGTTCTCATACAAAAAAAAAACGTTCTGATTTGAACCGTACTGTATGTGTGTGTGTGTTATATATATGTATATATGTAGGGGAGGATTCATTTGAGAACCGTTGTTAGTGTGAGTACTGTGATATCAATCTCAGTCGTTCCTTTGATATGAGAAGTTCATTGATGAAGAGAGTGGAGGGATAAAGTATGGCAGGATGCATGTAAGGATTTCATAAATGGACAATGATATTAAAAAAGAAGATACTGGACGGTTTATATTAGTTTTCGCGTTTCTCACGTTACAAAAAATTATTAAATAAACTTTTTCTTATATACATTATGGACAAAAAGATATAGGACCCACATGTGGTGTCTTCTTGTAGTCACAAGCCCCATATAAATGAACGAAGCAGGTACCAAAACCCATTACAAAATCATCATAGAGAGGACCTCCCTACCTCTCTGTTCTTTTGTGCGTGAAATTTTAATTAATCTAATAATATCTCTACTACCCTGCTGCTTTTGTGTTGTGTAGTGTTGGGTTTTTATAATCTGCTTGTGCTGCAACTTGTTAAAGATCTATCTTTTGAAAGGCAATTAATGCCATCTTCGATAAAAAAGAAGCTCTCAGCTTTCTTGAGAGGATAAAAAAAAGAACCAGAAAGAAAGATCCTCTTGTTAGATAAAACAAGAAATGTATGCAGAGACTGGCCTTATGTTCCCTTACTTTCAGAACTTCTCTTCTGATGTTCAACAATTTGATGATTTCTGTCACTCACAGAAGTCCATTACTTGCTTGGTAATTCCACTTTTGATCTTTCTCTAAACACTTTAATCCTTGTCAATTACAACTGTTATTCTCTTGTATCATATTGCATGTTGTAAATAAATTGCTGAATATGTTCATTAGTGGATTAGGGTTTTGGTAGTTCTTGATTGAAATGCATGTTTTCTTGTATTTGTTCCTGTAGCAACCAGACCTCCCAAGTTCAATTCTTAATGGTTTTTGATTTCTGGGTCTCCTCTTTCTTCCTGAGACATCAAGAAATTAAAGACAAAGTTTGGTTTTCAAGAGAAGCCTTTTGTTCAAGAATTTTCTTGGAGATCAAACAGAGTGGTTTGTGGATATTTGTTTGCTATTGTGAAAGGGTGATGGGAATGGCTAATTGACGTCCATTTCAGTGTTGTTTTCCATTGTTGATGAATGGAATAAACATATTGAGCTTTGCTTTTGTCTTCCCATCTCCCTATTTGTTCCACTTTTGTTAATATCTGATGTCAACTTGTTTTATAAAGATTAAAGATCCACCTTTCCACCGCACTTACAAGAGCTCAAATCAACTAAAAAAGGTAGTTTAAATGGAAAAGCTAAAGCAAAGGTACCACTTAGATTGTAATTTGCTCCAATAGCTTTGTTTCATGAAAATTCTAATTTGGTAAAAAAGGCAATTGACCTCCTAAAGTTGCTTTTGATCTTTCTCTATTGCTCAAAGGCCAACAATTGTATTACAAGCCAACCCCATATTCTTGATTATTTATAATTCTAACAAGGGGGAGCAGAATTTACCCACTGATCACATTTGTGCTAAAATAAATATTTAGCTTTTTAAGCCAATCACTCCCATAAAAAAACAAAAATCAAAGTAGTTATTTTTAGTTTGGGAAGATTAATTACAGAGAAACAGTCATAACATTGTAGCTAATGGATCGAGTTTTGTAGTTCAAACCATAAATTGAGTCTTTATGATAGTGGAAGATGGTTACTCTTCCAATATGTTGTTCTTTAGAAATATTCAAGTTTTATATGATCGAATATTCTCCTTTTGTTAGGTAAGTAAGTTGATTCACATATCATGTTTACATCACTATTTGTTCATGTAGTACTGCTTGTATTCTGCTGTTAGTTTCTTGTCTGATTTTTAAACGATAATTGTTGTTTCTAATGGATCACCTTATATTGGAATCTGCAGGATAACCTGATTCAGACCTCCACTATATCAGATTACGATCTTGGGGGTGAAGGGGATCTTTTTAAAGCACCAGAACCAATAATCGAACAACCATTGATCAGCCTTGATCCCATGACATGTGCTATGTCAGTCATCTCTTGTGGAGAAGACACGATTTCCCCACAAGAAATCAAAGTTACAGATATTGAATCTCTTCAAAATGAGGAGTTTCTGAATGATGTTTTCTATGAATGCAAAAACATATTGGCAAAAGAAGCAGCAACTGCAACTGCAACCGGAACTGAATCATCACCATTTTCTCAAGTCCTAAGCTTCAGTTTCCCGGTTACGACAGATGAAAACCCTGTTGTGAAGGAAAATGTTCATCAGTTATGTCAAATCCCCAAAAGCATGAGCTGTGATAGTCTAAGCTCTATGGATTGGATTCAGGGAGGAGCTCAAATTAAACCCAGTTTTTTGAGTTTCAATGAAATAGATTTTGGGAATGCTTATGGTATGCGAAGGGCTTTCAGTGAAGGAGACATAAAGGTTCAATTCAACTCACCCTGCATTGTGTATGCAACTAACTGTGTATGCATAAGATAATGGAGTTGGAATCATAATTATATATCTTTCTATTTCAAATGTGAACCCGGCCATTAGATCATATTAAAGAAAATCTATAAAAGAAAGTGTAGCTAGGGACAGAGCTAGAGTAAGTGATTGCGGAATTAAGAAATTGATTATAATCTTTAAACACCATGCACTGAAACTACTAAAATATGAGGGGACACAGGATTGGTAAGTGGAGTATTATTCCCACTTTCAAGATTAAGTATATGATAGAATAAAGCAAAAGAATAATTTATATACTTATCTAATAATGTAGAACTGATCGGGTGTCGTTATGTTAACTCAAATCCATTTACAACATGCAATGTTGAAACTTGGAAAAGATTTTGACGTGTCCACACACGTTCATGTGCATGCATTTATGTATGAATGTACCTTTACTGCATGTGAGTGTGCACTCTAATACTATGTTATCAGATTCATTGATACCAATTCTTATTCTTTCATTAATGACAGACACTAGCTGATGCTAACACAAGTCGCATTCATTATCCGCTTGGGCAGCCGACACTAGTGAGTGAAGATCGTATGCAAAAGCTCTCAAGATACAGAAATAAGAAAACAAAGAGGAATTTTGGCAGAAAAATCAAGGTAATTGTCTAATGCACCTTCAGACAGCTGAAAACATGATTATTTTTAGAAAAGTTGGTAGTTTTAGTAATTGCTTCACTCACATGGTCTTGTGTCAGTAGATGATGGTATTAGGAAGGGGACTCATTACAGATTAGAGTTTTCCCTTACAACCCCTTCACATGTGTACAAGTGCATCTCTTTTGATACTTGGTACCTTCAAAATGGTTTCTTATGAAATGTGATTGGTTAAACCTAGAGGCGGAAACTCCCAACACAAATGTTCAAAATTGATTTTTCATAAATAATAATGAAGAAAAAGGAAAAGGGTGGTGTCTAATGAGTTGTGGTTATCAGTATGCTTGCAGGAAGGCTTTGGCGGATAGTCAACCGAGGATCAGAGGAAGGTTTGCGAGGACAGACGAAAGTGAGATGTTGAGAAAGTAATGTAGAAAGGATAGAAATGAAGTGAAGTAGGTAGAGCTGATGAAGGAGATAGAAGAAGAAAATATGAATGGGTAGCTTTACAATCTGACACAGGGGTCAAAGCAGGTTCAGCTAAATAAGCTACTAGGAGGAGGAGGCTTCGCATACCAGCAAACCTTTGATGGTCTGTTTATTAGATGTAATAGTAATAATTTGTCTAGGTAGCTAGTCCTTCCATGAATGTTCAAGTTGTGTTGTATATAAGGTATTTATTGAATAATGACCACTACTTGTTATATGATAATTAAATTAAATATATATAAAGTGCTTGATGGTTAATAATAAAAGGAAGTTCGGCTTTTGGAAGCTGAATCTTGAAATGTTATTGTTGATTAATAAATAAATAAGAAATGGATACCAAGAAAAATGTTGATGGTTGTTGTGGTGCTGTATAGGAATTGTTTGGTTGAAATTATGGGTGTTGCATTGCATGAGGATGAGAAGATGTTTATAGTTGCACAAAGAGGCCCAACCAATTGCATATGGTGAGTCTGATGAATTCTAGGTCAGCAGTCCCAATCGGTATTGACCATGTCCTGTTACCATTTTTTTTATTTTTTGTTGTTGTTTAATAATGTATATTAGAGTCATTCATTATTATAAGATAACTCTGAAGAGAAGAATACATCAAGTAAAAAGATATTTAGAATTAGTTAGCACAAAAGTTAGGAATTCTACAGCATAAATTTTCAATTAATAAACTTACCTAACACAACCTTTTCCTTATATGACAAAACCTTTAGATATCAGAAAGTGAGCATATTCCATATTTTCATTTCCATTATAGAATGAAGTCAAGAATAGATGTAACTTTATCAAAATGAAAATTATGAACAAGACATGTAGCAGTGCCTGAGACATAAGAAATGAAGTGGGCCAAATTTGGTCTTTTTCTTTCCCAAACATTAACAATGTCACCCAAATCTCGTATAGACAGACCAACGTGTGTGTAGGTCCATTAACGGAGCCCATGAATGTTTTGGTTTTCATATAACTTGTTCCTTCCTCAACCTTGTTCGCTATTATATATTTATGTGCAAAAATGGGAATTAACCATTTGCTTAATAATAAATAGGTTTCAAGATTTTGTTCACCAGCCAATCTCCGCATTTATATCAAAGTCAAACTCCCTCCCTCCCTCCCATGTCTAACAAGTTTCAATCAATTGTCAGTTCTTCAGTCTATTTCGCATCATTTCACATCGCTCTTGTACGTGCAACTTTTTTGTATTTGAGATATATATCCATCACCAAAACAATTGGCCAATGAATAGTAAGTTAATGTCCATATATTAGTGGTTATGTGCTACAAGATTGAATGTGCATGTTGATGTTTTTCTAATACAATGTTGAATATTTTTTATTACTTTTAAGATGATACATACATATTCTCTGATGACAAGCCCATAATATTAATCTATTTGCCATGGCCTTATCAGGCAGGTCATGCTAATAAGGCCCATTGAGTCCCATAGCCAGGCCCATTTGTTCATATCTGATTTTTTTTCCTTTAAATTTCTCTAGTTCATCATCATATTCTCATTTCTCAGAGAATGAGATTTCTTTATCTTTTATTTCTCCCGCCAGATTGGTACCGTCATCGTTATCAAGAACATGATTGATCGGTTTATCCAATGAGACCGGGTCATATTCGATCAGGAAGCGGTTTCGGTGCTTGACGTCATAACCCCAGAAACAGCCTTGACCTGATCACCACCTTCTCTGTCCTCCTCGCATCCGAACCCGTAATTTCCAACTCAGGAAACTCGTTCGTTCAAATATCCAAGAATCTGGAGTAAAACTTGACTCCATTCTACTTCAATTCATTCGCTCGTAATGACCTTCCAGCCACCTTGTAGCAACAGTCCTCAAAATATAGCCATGGCTGCTGCTTTAGGGTTGCTTGTCTTTTAAGTAAAAGTTATTTAAGATTTTATTTTGTAAGGTGATGTAAATTGTGTTTTTAACAACAATTTCGATGCATATTTCTCTCGAATATTATTTTGACACTTGTATGGATCTCGTAAGTAAAATATAAGTAAGAGGAGCTAGATTGGAAACTTTTTAAGAAGTATGAAGTATCTCGTAATAAAGCCCGTAATGTCTGTTTGTTACGAGTGAATGACGTTATGACGGTGGCGTTTGTCATGTCATGCGAAAAAGAAGCTTTTTTAACCAATAATATGCAACTAACTTCCTTTTTTCTGTAAATCCAGTAATAATATTGACATATCATTATAACACTCGATCAGTCCATTATGAGCTCTAACAAAATAATATCAAACTAACATTTGCTCTTTTTTCATTGAAGAAATTAATACTTAAAACTATTACAAATTAGAAAAAAATTAGGTTGTGAAGTTTATAAAATCAACTTAGTAAGATAGAACTATATTACCCATGAAGATTATAAGAAAAATTATCATACAATAATGGAATGGGCAAAACAATTGAATGTAATTTCCCCATCACATATATGCATACCTTATTATATTAAGCTATCTAAGAAACCCAATACTTGGTTATATCCGTCTACTCGGCATGATTGATAGTGTTATAGGAAGGATTGAATACTGTTATTGTGTTATTAGGTCCAGTTTGTTTCACCGTAATGTGAAGGAATATAATGAAATTGAAATCAAATTCCGTTGTATATTGCATTTGGTAAAATTATTTTGAAAAGAATTAATTTCTTCGAAGTGTTAATATTACTTTAGGTAGAGAAATGTCATTACGTAACTAACATGGATGGAATTAAAATCATTTTTTTGATAACTTTTGGACTAAAGAATCATTTGGCTGGATTTTTATCTTCTAAAGCAATCCAAATAACCACTAAGATCTTTTTCTTACACAACATACATATATAAACAAGGTTACAACAATTATTATTATTATTATTCACCTTCAGCAGTGAAATCAGGCTCTGCTGGTTTCTGAAGCATCAAGGGTGGTAATTTCTCGGGAATTCTCGCTTTCCTTGCACCATTTCGCCTCAAAGCACGAAGTGCATTAGCAGCGAATCGTGACGCATAAATCGTGGCACCCAAACTAGGTGAACTCCCACCAGCTCCAGTCAAGGCATTTTGCAGCCTGTCTTCTTCTTCCCGAAGCGAGTCTTCCAATTTCTTCCTGCAATGTCGCCTCCATGCCGCCTGTATGAAACAAGCCGCCCACGTCCTCCACTGCTGTGAGTAGAACCGGAAAGTGTGGCGTAGCTGCTTACTATGAAGCCTTCTGAACTGAGAGGCAACAAATTTGAGGTCATCAGCCATGAGTGCAAATGCCTCGACTTCTTCAAGTGCTTGCACTGTTCGTGTGGAAATTGGGAGGTTGGATGATGTATGTGGGTCCAGGGCCCATGTAAGAAGCTCTTCACCACAAAAATCACCTGCTCTTAAATAATCAGAATTAAAGAAGCCGGTTCGACCCCCATTGGTTGTAACTGTTAATAATTTGCCTCTCATTACAAACAGCATCTCATCCACTGGGTCACCTTCCCTCACAATGTAGCTATTCTCAGTATAAAGAACAGGTTTCAGACGGTCACACATCGCATCCATTAACTGTTCATCCATCTTTTCAAACATCGGCACCTGAATACAAACAACGCATATTTTAATCAAAACAGCATTTACAAGTGTCAATCTGATTTCGTTATGCATATTCTGAACAAAACCATCCGATCAGGAAATAGACCTCATGAAATTACCACCCTTGATGTGGTGTCCAAATGTAATAGCTTAATTTAAAAGAACTCACCCTCTTTAGCAGTTGCAAACAAAGATGACGTTTTATATCCCTTCTGAGGTCCTTAGGAAGGTTCCGGATCAAAGTATCTTCGTCAACACCTCGTGTTTCCTGCCATTTATATTGTTCATACCTCCTGATTCGCTCCTTCAGTGGCTCGGGAAGCAAACGGTGGGACATCCACTGCTCTGCGTCTCGTCTTTTTACTCTCATTTCCTCCAGTCTTATGGTTGTAGACTGCAGGTATGTCTGGTAAAAGTTTAAAAAACACTTGCAGTATTAGAATATATATATATATATAAGTTACACACGTATCAAATGTTTTATAGGTACCGGTTACCAACCTGCATGTTTCCAATAAGAAATGAGAATAAAACCAAACCAGATATGGAAATGAACACTGCAAAGCAAATTTCCCATACATAGGTGCTCGTTTCAAGGTTTTGACCAAGAGAACTACAAAATTGACCAAGAAAACGTCACATACGCATTTCTGCTACAATGAAGAAAATAGATTCAAACAGTTGTGAGCAACTGAGACTCATACCTCAGATTTTGTAGACCCCACCAGAAACAGTAAAAGAACTTTTGTGGAAAATCAGTTGAGTTTACAACACCAGATTGAAGGGCAGAAAGAAAGATCCCAAAATTATAAGGAGGATTGTCCATTTCCACTATGGGGCAGCTTGAATTCAGATAAGACACAAGATTCGATGTGCTTTCGCAACTGAATGTAGAACTGAAACTGATGCAGTTCGATGTTGACCCATTATGCACTGATTCATTCCCACATGCCTGTCGCCAGCAAGTTGTTTCACGTTCAATAGAGAACAAGTACCAAAAGGCCCCAAATACCTAGAATCATTATTAGACATCATAAAACACTCAGAAACACATGTATAAAACATAATATGCAACATGATAATGCTTCCAAAACAAGACATTCATTACAAAAATCTAGAAATCTCTTTGAAGGACCTACAACATCAAGACGATCTCAATCACTCGTCTACATTTGCTACTTCACCACTACTAGAAATACAACTATCTAGTAGAATCCGAAATCCAATTGACTCGGATTGAAATATAATAGATATATTAAAAAGGGTATTTGGATGTGTACTATAAAAGTGGTTACCACGACCTGAATTATCAAATTAGAAATAGATCATCAAATAATCAATTGCGATGTGTATGTATTACCTTTACATATGTCTCAATAATCAGTTTTCTTTCAGAAGGTTCTTACCTGCTTGTCAGATATGTAGCAATTTTGACCCCAGAAAATCATATAATCACAATCATGATCTTTCTAAACCCTAAATATATAAAAATTCAAATCCAAACACCTCCTAGTAAAAACCATTTAAAACTATCTCAACTTCAAGACCTAGATCTCCAGAAAGAATGGGTAAACGTGAAGTTATAGAATAAAATATGCAAATTTGGATTTGAGCCACCTCTTACATGACTAGCGAGCATGTAAAGAAAGAGATTGAAAGCTGCTCCAGCCCATGCAGTTTCGGTTAGAATTCCAGAAGTTCTTGTAACCTCCTTATACAGAGGATAGATACGAAGCATTCTCGGGATGTATTGGAAAAAAACAACAAACTTCAACAAGTTTTTAGTATTCAAAGATTTTGATCCTCGCATCTTCGGTATAATGATCAAAATCACAACCTGAAACAAAACAAAGAAGAAGAATTCAGGTACAAAAAAAATCATAAAGGGGCATGGTTCGTGCACACTATATAAGATAACCAACATAAACCACTACTTTTTTGTTCATAGTATTATAGTATACTCCCTCAAACGCTCTATCCACAGATACACGCGTAACTTTTTTGGCAAAGTTCCGATTCAAAGTTGCCCTTTTGCACATTTACAAAATACTGAAATGTGATCACAATCATGATCATTAATCAATTTTTAAGTTTAATCCAAGCACTCAAAAGTGACTACTGCAACTTGAAATCAGGACAGTCAGTTTAAAGGCATATCCAAAACACCCGATAAGACAATTCCAATTAAACTGTATCAATGGGGTAAAGGAAGTAATTGAGTATATAATGTTAACTTATACCGCATACACTTGACTAATATTGGTTCTAACCTGTGGCAATGGAAGAACTGCAAGAATGTCAACAAGAAAGTAGGAAGACATATATCTCTTTGCGATCTCCCAAGCATCCTCAACTAGGACACCCCTACCAAATACTCGGGAAGAAGGAGCTATAAAACCAGTACGAAACTGAAAAATAATATGAACAATGTAGAATATATCTGTGAAGGAACGCAACACACTAGCTGTAATCTGCAATTTCTTGTCCAGATCAAGGCATTTCTTATGGTCTATGATAATTGGAATATAAAAGAATAACGGATCCACAGAAACAGCAATCACACATGACAACACAAATATTTTGTTCCATTTTTGGAGGAATTTCCCTTGTGGGTTGAGCGTTTTCCTCCCAGAACCGATGCCTCTACTCAAAATCCTATTTAAGGGACGGGATTCCATCGATTGTTTCAGGCTTTTAATCCCTCCAGAACCATGTTCCAAGCTTTTCCGAAACATATTGGAAACTGAACCTAATGCTGTTTTAAATCTCTGTGGAGAACTTCCATTGCTGCTTTTGTCTGATTTCCAATCCTCAAACCTGATCAGATTAAGAATTCTGAAATATAATACACAAGAGAGCAAGGTCCTAATATAATTATAGGCCTCAAGTCTTTTCAACCAGGTTATGCACTTACAATATCTTAGGTGTGCTGCATTAAATCAGTTTATGTTTTCTTTTTTACACTAAAAAACACTACAACAATTCTTGGGTATGCATGTGCATACCTTGGCTTCCAAGAGGTCTGTCCATGAATGAAAATTGCAAAGACTAATAATTCAAATGGAATAGTCTAAACAAAATCTAACCTCACAAACTTTTTGGCTCGAGGATTCATTTCTATAGATTATGCCTGAGAAAGAATGAAAGATATAATAAATCAGCGTCAATCTCTAAACGTAAAAGGGGGCGCCTGCAACTTCATATATTGAAAAGGCTCCTTGAACTGACTCAGACTGTTGAACCTGAAACACTGGAGATCAATATAAAAAACTCCAATTAGATCATAACTGTTTTACATAAACTAGCAAATCATACAACATAAGTACTTAGAGTTCCTTTGAGTATAAGAACTAGAGAAACAAAAACAGGGATATCTAAAAGCAAGTAGTAATTGCTACACATAGTGTGGATCATATAAATTTGGACCCAAAACTAAAAGCAACATTGAGTTCGGCATTAAATATGCAGATCAACTAAAAGTCATCAGTGAACTTGATGTGCCTATCATGTACTTTGTTCTGCCAAAAAAAAAAAACGATCATTTGCTCATCTTGCCTTTATTCAAAGTTCATAATCCGACAACGATGTACATCTAAAAGAGATTGATCATCAAGACATCAAACAATAAACAGTTCTACTGATGAATATAAACTGGAAAACATAACGGTAATACTAAGAATTTACTAGTTTGTTTTACAGTCGCATACAAAATAAGATACTACAGAGTAAGAGTTCCCCTATGTGAACTATGTTGCTCTAGAAAGAACTAATCTTGTTCACTTTTCACTAATTAAAACTAAGAAAGCCAGAGCAAATTCCTCATCAAAGAAACAACAGAAAGACTCGCAATTTGAAGTTTATGAACCCTTATATGCAATTAGTCCAGATTAACAAAAACATCTCACTTCCCTTTGGAAGGTCATCCAGAAAGCAAGAAACTTCCCCCCAAAATCCAGAATACCCACTACACCCAGGTCAAACTCAAGCGTCTCAAACAAGATTAAGACACGAAAAAAGAAGTAAGAACCAGAAAGAAACTATAAGGATGCACCAATTCAAACGACATAGACTGAAATAATAGAATAATAGAACATACAAGTCGTACAAGAACAGATGTTGAACAAAGTGCGAAGACTGCGATGATCACCAATAACAATTGATACGGAGAATGATTCCTGAGGTTTGTTTTGTAATAATTAGATTGAATTAAAATATGGGGGTGTGAAGAACAAAGAAGAGGAAGTTTCCTGGTTATTTCGATGCAGTTTACCAAGTCCGATGAGAGAGACAGGGTAGCGGGAGAAATGGGTCGGAGAGAGAAAACTGAAACGAGTCCACGGGAGTACAATCAGAGAGAGATGACAAGTATTATTAGGGTTTTGGGCCCCGCATCGCATTCTTTCTTCTTTTACGTTTTCATCCTTTCTTTTTCGCTTCTTACCCATCCGTTCCCCGTGACTTCCATCTTAGTTATACAAAAAAGTCAAAGTAAACAAAAATAATTAATTTTTCAAAAAACGATTTCAATGTTTAAACGCAACGTTCATAAATCGTTCGTGAAATCGATCGATGGAAAATTCGTTTATGTTCGTATGTTTAATAAACAAACGAATGTTAACATGATTTTTCGTTTGTTTAATTATACGAATGAGCACAAACAGAGTTCATGTCCGTTCAGCTATGTTCATGAACGGTCGGTTATCCATTCTTTTATGTTTGTTTATTATATATATACACATATATAATGTGTGTGTTTATATGTTGTTATTTTGTTTTTAGTCATGTTGGATTTGTAATATAGTGTGTGTTCATTCGTTTAAGTTTGTTTATATTAACGAGCGAACAGTTAACGTTAATTTCAAGTTTTGCTGCCACCATTGAAGAATGAAAACATTTGTTATTGCCTATGTTAAACTTCCATCGTACAATCCACCACTGTTTACATGCATTGTAAGCTTCGGTTGTGGGTTAATGATGCTAGGGTTTTTACTTTTTCTTGTTCCCGATTGTAGGTTGCGATTATAAGTTTAGCTTCAATTTTAAGCTTCGATTTTATCCAATCTGTTTTTTAGGTGTCATCTCGTATTTGTTTTTATGTTTAAAATCTTATTATGATGGAGTGTTTTGAGGGTTAGACTTAAGTATAAGAATGGAGACTCAAGTGTCTTTTATGTGTCCATCTTCAAATGCAAATTTGACTTGCAAGTTCGAGATTCATGATTGTTTGGGTGGTGGTTCACTATGACTTACAAGTTCGAGATACATCACATATCTACTATCACACTAGCTTACTTGGATTTCATTAAATAAAAGCTTTGCCTGATAAATGATAATTATAATATGATCATTCTACTTCCTAATTCTGTAACACCGCAAAATACAAGCCATGTTTTTTTTTAAATCACAGCGGAAGTATTACGTCATAAATCTAAAAAGGAAATAACATTAAAAGTTAAAACCAACATTGTACAAACATACAGTACCTCGTTTAGTGTTACAAAACATTTCATAAAGTATGACTCATCATTTCTAAACCCAAAATATCAGAACTACGGTCAAACTTTCCCTGTACACAAAAGCTGCAACCTACCGTGCTCTCAAAAACCTGCAACAGAGAGTTAGGGTGGGGAATTAGCACAAAGCTAAGTGAATGGAAATCAAGCCACAAACAATTAAAGCAGAACCACAACGATCACAAGAACAGTTTATCTCAAATATCAAAGGACTGGCGGCTCTGCCGAGCCTACGACCAATGCTGGCCATAACAATGATCTACCGATAGTCATTTGCTAACTGGCACAGTTAAACCCCCTCTGCTACAACATATGCAACAGAGGATCTAAAACTGCCTAACCAGAAGCAACTGACCCAGCCCAAAACCACACTTAGCTGACCTCTGCCACAAACATCATGAGCACAATTTCATGCCTTGATACTCATATCTTGAACTCAAACGCAATAATCATCACATAACCAGTCAAACAATCAAATCAGACTAAACAGCCTATCGCACGATTAATCATATAAAATTCAAGTAACCATAACGGTTACAACTAGGGGTGAGAACGGTTCAAAAGACCGGACCGGACCGAAACCCGAAATGTAGAGAAAACTAAGACCGAAGACCGGACCGACAAGCCCCGGTCCGGACCGGTCTTGGTCCGGTCCGGCTCGGTTCGTCGGTTTTTTCGGTCTTTTAGTTGTTTTATACATTGTATCAAACAAAACCGGCCCGGACCGGACCGGATCGAAACCCGAAATGTATAAAAAAACAAGGACCGAAGACCGGACCGACCAGGCCCGGTCCTGACCGGTCTCGGTCCGGTACGGTCCGGTTTTTCGGTTTTTTCCGGTCTACCGGGCCCCATGCTCACCCCTAGTTACAACTAAAACCGCCAGTGAATTAAAGTCCACTCACCTATATCCTCAACACACACCAAGCCCAGTTGTCTAATTTCACTGAGGCTTCAGATTTCCTAAGAACACAACACAACTAGATTAGTGAATCAAATCCCAATTAACTCAATAATTGAAGTTCAATAGTAAATGGTTCAAAACTAAGCCATTACGCAAAACTCATATAATCAACATGGAATACATCTAATATCATTTAGAATATCCATAAATATTATAAACAAGCTGTAGCAATCAACAAAACACATTTAAAGTCCATATATCATAACTTAGCTTACTAACAGGTCAAACCCAATCCATTTTGTTTAAAATACTAAACTAACTTGTTATACATGTTCAATACTTTAAAAACATCATATATAATATATAAAACATGTATGAATTAATTGAACACGAATACAAGTCATCTACGTCCATTTCTTGCAATTAAAGTGAGCATTTAACATCAATTTATCATAATTAGTTTAAGACCCTTCTAGTCATATTTCATCAACAAAAGACCTTCATAAATATCATATAAATACATACTTAACATGTACTAACATCAAACAACAGCATACGAGAAGCTATGACCGAAACAGATCAAAAAAACACAAAGTACTGAGTTGTGCAGAGGATACCGCGCCGCGGTCCCCTGCTTGTTCCGCGCCGTGGAATTTTGCGAACAGCAGCAGTGAAGTCTGTTCTTCCCTGTTCCTTCCAGCCTACACATACAGCTCTTGTACTTCGATTTGCAGCAGTATATAACAACTAAAATCAGTTATAAACATCCTATAAACTACTACAAACATACAACCAACAATCAAACACATTATAATTCATCAATTCATGATTTCAAATTCTCAAATTTAACCCAAAACCTCCATTAATGAGTTCTAAGCTTTAGTCCCACAAAATACAGAAATCATCATGTAATCATCTTGAAATCAGTATATAACTTCAATAGAACATAATATAATAAGAGCACACTTCGGATTAGACACAAACCCACTTGATTTTGAACCCTAGACATTGCCAAACAAAGCTTTTAAAGCAAGAACTCATCAAGGCTACCAAGAACTAATCAAAAACAATAACACATACCTTAAATCAGTAAATCTCACACACAAAATCAAGGATTAAAGGCTGGAGTTTTGTTCTTGGCTTTCTCCACTTCCAGGAAAGCAAACACACCAAAATGGGGCAAAAGATTGACTTCTCAAAGTCAAATAAGGCTAAGGTCGGCTGGAGGAATAATAAAACACACAAACAATATATAACATTGTTATCTAACATACAGGAACCTAAATAAAGCGGTCCTATCCAATTCATAAACACGTAACGATGTATTATTTGGGACCCTCGTGTAAAAACGAATCGTGAGGTACCAATATCATATAAAAATATTAAACTACTATTTTTACCTCTTACCTCGCGGTCCAATTAAATACCAAGTAATCATCAAACAAATATATAAATAGATAACAAATAATTGTAAACAATTAAATATACAAATATAAACAATTAAATAACACTTACCACCGCCACGAACGACCGGACCCTAAACGCGGGTGTTACAAATTCAAGTAAGCTACTACTACGCCACTCTCTGCTATACTATATGGTCAACTTTCAAAAGATCCTTGTTACCTTTATGCTTGAAAAACCTCCACACCTGCACCGAACTCCTCAACTTAAATTTCACGTTTAATCAATCATTTTCCAAATTTGTAATAAGCAATTGTACCAAAATAAATAGCGACTTCCATTTGCCGTTGCAGCATTGTACAACTACCATACTAATATTTGTTTTGAGCGTTTGACAAATAATTTGTTATCCTTGTTGAAACCACATTTTCATATATCCTTGTTGTTTGGGATAGGTCATTTATTATGCAAAAATATAAAATAAAAAATACAACGTTTAATATTTAAGCTATACCCTTACTCTTATAAAAGTTTCTATAACCCGACACCAACTTCACTCCCATTACCCAACCCGCCATGAATTCCTAAAAGAAAATGCATTTAGTTTTAAGAATATTTTGTTTTGATCCATATAATATAAGTTCTATCATACGAGATTTTATAGATATTGTTATATACTTAAAATTTAGATGTTTGTTAAAACAAAATGATTAAACATTAACTGATTCTATGGTATGGATTATTCAAATGATCTGTATGAAATCATATTCAAATGTGATATGTTGTTCGATAAGGGTTCTAAAGGATGAAAATTAGCATTATATTAAAATATATGATTGTTTAATAAGGTAACGTGTCAATAAGATGTATTGGGATAAAATAGTTGGTGCTTAATGATTTCGAATATACTTTAATGTGAAATAACGTAATAGTGTTATTATATTTCATTTAGCATAGACTTAATTCAGAGATGACAATCAAACGCACTGAATGCTAAATTTTTTAGCATTCAGTACTAAATAGTTCTATTCAACCGCAAACAAAATCCTTAAGATAAATGCCCATATCATCAATGTAATAGATTATATATTAAAGTTAATGATTTCCAAATATTATCATTTTGGTGATAAGGATGCCAACAGGAATTTGTATTACATTTTTTTGATAAAACATTAATTTTGAAATATTTTTGTTTAGAAAGACGTTAGAGATATAATTGAGTCAAGACAACTCACAAGTTCATTAAGCGACCCTGTGTTGATGAATGAAACCATTCAGCATTGAATGTCGAATATTCGATATTCAGTGTGTTTGACATTCAGCGTGTTTGATTGTTGCATTTAAATAAAGACTGTGTTGAATGAAACAAAAGAACACTACCGAATCATTTCACCTTAAAATATCTTCTTGATCTTAAGCACCAAATATATTACCTTAATACTTCTTCATTTACATGTTGTCTTGTTAAAAACTCGTATCTTATATAATAATAAGCCAATATTAAAATTAAAATGGTAAATTGCATATTCAGATTGTTTTTTCAAAATCCTTATCAAACAAACCTTTGAATTAATTAGGCCATGAAATTATTGGGTGCATAATTATTACTTTTTAACAAACAACTCTAAGATGATCGAAAAGTATTTGAGTAATATAATACAGGGCTTATGAATCTCACATGCCTTATTCAGTATGTACAATTTTACATTTTCACCCTTTCACTATATGTCTATTTACATAATAACCATAAATTCTACTTGAACCGAACATGCGTGCCCGATGGCTAGGTACGAGCCAAAGTCCGACGTGACTTGGGTGTGCACGGTTGAGCCGACATGACCGTGCTTAACAGAGGCAAGGACGTGTCTGATGTTGTAATAGCCTATTTAATTAGTTCTTTGAAGCTAGTTTAAGAAGGTGTTGATTACCATTAACTCTAGATTAATCGTGAAACGTTTCTAGGTTGCTCTTTAAGAGGGTGTTGATTACCATTAACTCTAGATTAACCGTGAGACGTTTCTAGGTTGCTCTTAGTGATCTGTATAAGGTATTGCAAGTCCATTATGTCATGATTAGCCACTTTGATCATACTACGTCCATGTCTCTTTTCCTTACACACTTGGAAGATAATTAAATTGAGCTTAAAATCGGTGCAAGTTCAAAGTGGCATTCTAATTGATATACAAGCTTACTAGTATTCGAGAATCAAGAAAGTTCGGTATAGATAATGGCAGAGTGATTCTACTTTATCGAGCTCTGAAGGTATTAAGCAAATTTCGAAAACATTTTGTCAGATAGTACTAAAATTCATGAATATTATTATTTCGAAAACATCTTTTATACGATTTGAGGAGCTTAGACTTTGAGACTCGTATGAACACAGGGCAGACCAGTCAACATATTGCTCATACTACTTCACTACTGATACGGCTACAATAGACTGGTACAAGAGTTCTTGAGTCTCTCTCATAGCGCGTGATCCCTAATTCCCGCTCAATTCATCCCTCCGAATCTCCGATTTGAATTGGTCAAGGGTTATAGTTTCCCATACATAACGTTCCGAATGTTCATAAAAACATTCGCATCTGTATATCAGATCGGGACATTTTTCGATAATCGCCAATTGTTGATTTTTTGTATGCAAGAATTGGAGCTTATAGATCTGAACAGATCAATTGATAAAGTAAGATTTTCACATTTAAATCAACCTTTTGTTTGTTTCATGTTATTATCACACATTGTTAACCATTTGGGGTTGAAGTAATTATTGATTGAAGGATATTTTTTTAATTGAAATTCATTGCAATTTGATTGCATTTCAGTGGAATTTGTTGTTATTCTGAAGATTATGGTTTCATGTAGCTCCCAGTATGATTATTCTCCGACACATGCGGCAAAGTTTGTACGATTAGTAATTTTTTAAAGTATCCTATATGATTTCGAAGAGACTGGTGTATTTGAGAACGTTTTAATGATTGTGTTTTTAACGTCGGTATTAACAGCTCGTATATTGCCGTTGCTATCTATGTTTCTTTTCACATTTAGGTTACTCCTTGATTCAAGTTCTGTATGTCAGACAATCCTGTGAAATTGATATGCTTTTCAGAGTTCAGCTACTTAAAGATTTTCTTGAACGTGAAGCCTAATGACATGTATAAATAATCACATGAAATCGTACCAAAAAGTCTGAGGATGTGGTTTTTGGATAAAGTTTGAGTTCTAGCCTTGGGGTTTCATGTTTTGCATTATCTGTGTTATTACTATTGCATTGTTAATGGTGGTAATTTAAGTGTTTAGCATGTTTCATGGAGACTAGGAACCTGGTATATATTGGAGTGGCATTGTTGTTTAAAAACTCGATGTGTACTCACAACTTCCCTTGAACAACATATTGGTATGTTTTGCCATTTGAAAGTTGGTCACATGCCTTTCCAAAAAAGAAAGTTGATCAGGGCTTGTAATAAATATACCATATCTTTTAGCATACTATGATCACAACTTGTAATAAAGACGATACCATGTTGACATTGCATGCCCATTATTGGAATATGACGGATTCTCTGATATTGCCAGGAAATTTGTTGATTTCTCCAGGTAAAAGTTCGGCATAAATTGCCAGGCTAGCTTGTGGATCTTAGATGATATGCAGCAGTTACCTCAGGACAGTGATTCTGCAGGCTGTGCATATAGGGAAGCCCGTAGAAGGGTTGGTGCAGTTTGTAACTTCGAAGATAAGTCTGAAGATTATATCTGCAGTAACATTTTCCCGTGATCAAAAGCTCTCAAAAATCAGGAGAACGATGATGGATGCAGGTGCAACTGGCAGCCAGGGTTTAGTGACTGACACTTTGACACAGAGGGATGGCGATGGTTCATATGCAAGTGGAGGTTGGAAGAGGTGATTCTCTTGGTACTTGCAGTCTCAGTTTTTTTTACCTTTTTCCCTTTGTCTATTTGCCATCATTTGTAAGAATGCTGCTATATATTTTAGACCCTACAAGGCTTGCAATGTCTCAATTAGAAGATATCCCACAGATATCTCACCGCGATAATCGCTATTTCAAATCTCTGTCCTTGACCGATATTTGATTTTTGACCGATAATTGCATAGCTATTCAATATAGTTGTAATATCAAGCTTTTTGGCTGATGTCTTGTATTCATATTGGCAGTGAAGATGGAAAAGTGAGCTGGGGTTATTCAAGTTTTAGAGGTAAAAGACCTAGCATGGAAGATTTTTATGACATTAAGACTTGCAGGATTGATGGGCAGATGGTCTGCCTCTTTGGGATATTTGACGGTAATATAACTTTCTAAGCAGCTTTCAAGTTACAGTCCCTTATAAAAGGAATTTCATGCGTTTATTTATGAGATTAATTAACTACCCGAATATGTGTTCATACATATAAGCTTAACTTTCTGTTAAAGTGAGTGGATCTTCGGGAGCATAAGCAATTACAAATTCCATTTAACTAAGATGACAAAATCAAAAAGGACAGGTACAAGTAGGGTAGCATTGTCGTGATATGCATCTAAGAACGTTAGTGGTTTTTGTTAGAAGGTTAAGTTAGACAGTTATTTGTTCATGTATAATAATCTGGACATTAATTCATGTATGGTTTTTGTAGGTCACGGTGGTTCACGGGCAGCTCAATATTTAAAGGAAAATTTGTTTAAGAACCTCATGAAACATCTGGAATTTATGACAAACACCAAAGTGGCTATTAGTGAGTTCCAATAAACAAAATACTGCATATTCTACTTCCCTTTTAGATAGCGCTGAGGTCTAACTCTAATGTCACTTTATTTTATATGGTGCAATATGCACTCTAACAAAAAAATTGTAGATTATAAAGCATTAGTTTACTATTACTAACAATTTTCAGGGGTGCTGTCTTTTGCCAAAGCGTTGTATACTTTTATAGAAAATATGAGCAGCAGTCACTTTCTAGCAACAATGGCATTCTAGCTTAATGGTTAAGGTGGTGGATAGGGAATTGGAGATTCTAAGGGGTCATGTGTTCATAATACGGATCTAATTATTCAGTGCTTATTTTATATATATATATATATATATATATATATATATATATATATATATATATATATTTATTTATTTATTTATTTTCTCGAGTTTCCTTAGTTATTACTTTAGATTACTGAATTCTTTTATTTCTTAGACATTTACCAATTATTTGTTTTCTTTTGGCTTTTATTGCTCATCCTTTTACTTATATTTACTATTATGATTATCGTAATTACTGATATTGAAAGATATAATCCTACAAGATTTTTGTCCATATAACAAACTATAAAAACAAGCACCACCTAAATATGAAGATTATTCTGATGAGAGATACGCAATTTTAAAAGCTTTATCACAAATTATGATGTGAAATATGTATGCTTCAAGTCCCCGTCGCAAAACGAGGGAAAAAGTTTTAGTTAAATACAGTGTTAAATGTTGTTAGATATTAAGTATTAATAAAATCCAACAAATGATAATCTCATTGTCTGGGGCAACATGCAATATATAGAAACTGAGAAAAGATATATGATGAAGAAAGTAATGTTTGATGTATTGGACTGGCGGATGCCTCTTATTATGTAACAGGATTTTAATCCAGTAAATTCGAATGGCTTCACAGGTGAAACTTATCAGCAGACTGACAAAGACTTTTTGGAGTCTGAAAAGGATCATTTTCGTGATGATGGTTCCACTGCTTCAACAGCAGTTTTAGTAGGTAACCATCTATATGTTGCTAATGTTGGAGATTCCCGGACTGTTATATCAAAGGAAGGCAAAGGTAACTTCTAGTCGAACATTTTCATCTATTTTGGGGAAGCTGATAATATTGTTAAGAATAGAGTGTCACTTATTGGGATGACTGGGTTTTCTCAAAGGGTTCTCTAGAGTCTAGACTATGCATGGTTGATAAAAAAAATAATTTGAACAGCAAATACTATACAAACAAAGTGTGCCTTCTAGATAATTTATTGATTGCAGTCAAATAATTTGATTTTCAAGCAATAGAATAGATCATCACTATTGTTAAATCCTTTTCTTATTTGACTTGGAAATTAGTTATATTATGGAAATATCTAGATAGCTAGTTAGTTATGGCACAATTAGCCTTTGATAAACATGTAAAACTCGTTGCAATTGTTTATTTGTGTGCAAGCATTCCTACTTAACCCTCCTGCTTGTAATCTGTATCATCAACTATATTTTTTTATTACCCATTACCACCTACAGAAATAGAATGTTACTCCATATATGAGCAGCAATTTCTTCAAAGCAGAAAGGACTTCAATTAATAGAAATCATTCACTGTTTTAGATAAATTTTCTGAGACGGTAACCTTTTGGATCTATTCCCACGTTATGTGACACTTAGTATAGTATCTGGCAGTATGATTAGCTTATTAGAGCATCTCCAACCCAACACTCTATAATTAACACTCTATCTCTAAATTTTGTGGGCCCATTCACTCTAAATAATCTCTTAACTCCAACCCAACACTCTATAATTAACACTCTATCTCTAAATACACTAAAATTAAAGATAACATTTCATTTAATTTGTTTTACATTTGAATTTAAATATTTTACATTAAAAAAGAAAATACATTAATTTAAAAGACATAAATTAAAAAACATAATAATTAAAATACACTAATTTTATCGACCTATTGTTAATTTCAATATATGCATTTTTATATCACATATATACAAGGAAAAAAATCAAATACAATTGTTCAAAATAAATACATTAATAGATAGAAGAAAGAAAATTAAATAGAAAGTAATTTATTTAAGTAGGTCCCATGGATAGAGTGTTGAATCTCACACTTCATATTTGAAGGGTATTTCCCAACACTTCATATTTGAAGTGTTGGATGAAGTGTGGTTGGAATGGTTTAACACTTCAAAATGAAGGGATAGAGTGTGGGTTGGAGATGCTCTTGTAGGGTCCAATATGGTTTTTTTGTTTAATCGTTAAAGTTTTTTTTTCCGAATGATTTAACCATAAAGTTTTGTTTAGATTCTGTTTAATCCTTAAAGTTTTATTTTGTTTGTGGTTTTACCGTTTTCATTACTCGCAACGGTTTAACAGGTTAATATTCATTCTTAATAATTTTTAAAAAAATTCTTGAAGGTAATACTAATCAGGTGAAAATGGTGTTCTTCACATCTTCAAACCAAAAACATAAAAAGTTTAAAATTCTAAGCAAATCTGAAACAAATGAATCAAATTGGTGAACAAACATGTAATGAAACAAATCTGCGGTAAAGATGAGCACCCCACATCGATTAAACGCATCTAAAGTTCAAGGTGAAGATGAACAGGTCTATGAAGATAAGCAGGTCGATAAAGACAAAAAATTACAAATTATACACACAACTAGACATCGATGAAGATGAACAACCCACTTGATTTTCAACTATGAGAAATCTTCATTCTTATTCGTTTTCATCTTGTGGGGAGTTAGGCAGTGGTGGTGGCGGCAACAGAGAGAGAGGTGATGTATGACGGAGAGAGAGTTCCCGCGGTGGCAGAGAGAGAGAGAGTTCATCTTCTTCTATCTTCATTTTTTGGAGAGAGATTTCGGGGAGAGAGAGGTGATGTATGTCGGTTGCGGAGGCGGTGGCCATGGGTAGTAGCGGTGGACGTGGGTAGTGGTGGTAGCCGTGGTTTGCAAAGAGAAGATGAAGGGGGAGTGGGGGATTAGGGTTTGAGTCTTAGAAGAAGGGAAGGGGAGTGTAAATGTGTAATGGGGTTGTTTGGATGAGTGTTGGAAGGTGTTTGGGATAGTTAACCTGATTATCAAGAGATAAGCGGTTGTTTGGTTAATTTTGACTTGCTATAGTGCTTAATAGGGTTAAAATAGAAGGTAAATCGAACTTTTTAATGGTTTAACCGAAAAGTAATTAAATCCTTATGCGTCAAATTTTTTTGGTTTTCATTGTTGAATGCCACTATTCGTTGCTCTAACTTGACACGGTATCTTTAAGTTCTTTCATCTTATTTTAGCTTAGAACTTAGAGTGGGTGCACATATAGCTTGGATTCACTTTCTCTCATTTGGTTGATTTTTCTTACTCTTTTGTTACCATTTAACCAGTTCATTTATATATCAGTATTCCACTTATGTTCCTTATGATTTTTTATTTTATTTTTTGACAGCAATACCCCTATCTGATGATCACAAACCAAACAGAAGTGATGAACGGACAAGAATTGAAAGTGCTGGTGGGGTTGTGATGTGGGCAGGTAAGATAGTAATGCCAATTTTGCATTTTTGCTAACGATACTTGAAGTGATAATTTTTAATACCGGGAAAGATAGGCGGGTATCGGGCCTTTCTAAAAAAATGTGTCAGATGGTGTCAGGTCAATCTGGGTCAGCGGGTTGACCCATTAGTTTTTCTTTTGACTTCATTAAATGCCTTAAAGTTTAATATATGTTACTGTTATTACTTATAGAACTTTTGTAAAGTTTTAGTTATGATCTATTAATTAATAGAAATGAAAGAAAAAAATCGCAAGCACAGGAAATTTCTTGATAAAAGTGGTGTGCTGTATTGCTGTGTAGTTGGTCAAATAAGTCTTCTCTCTCTCTAAGATGGAGAAAATTGAAGTTCAGAGTGTCAGACTTCCGCTGAGGCCAGAACTAAATATTTGAGACGGTTCTGGTGATGACAATCAACAGTTTTTAGAACAATGTCAAGATTTCCAGTGGCTGCATGATGGTTGGTAGTGATAGGTTCTATAGGAAAACCCTTTTCGCTCCACTTGACCTCATACCTCTCTAGGGGTATTTTAGTGATAGGTTCAATAGGAACCGGACGATCTTATTTGGTCAAATACCTAGTGAAAACTCCTATCTTTCTTTCATTATGATATTTCATTATTTCTGAACAAGTTACTGGATAACAAGTCTCAAGGTATTGATGGCGGTCCAGTAATGGCAAGCAGCGGTTTATCTAAATGATGTTGAGATTCTGATGACTCTTGCAGTTTAACTCTTTAGTGTTTGGACTTCAGATGATTTCAAATAACCTGTTCTCCAGACCATACCAACTCATTCTCGGCCCATACCGACTAGTTCTGTATTTAACAACAAAAGAAAGTTGAGCTGTTCAACCTGAACTGAGATACAGGCATTACTGTAGAGGTGTAAACGAGTAGAGCTTTTATTAGTAACTCGAGCTCGAGCTCGGCTCATTCGAGTGGAACTTTATCGAGCTCGAGTTTGAGTTTGAGCCCAAAAAAGAGCTCGAATTATATAACGAGTCGTGCTCGAGCTTCAAAGAGCTTGGCTCGAGTTCTTATCAAGTTTTTCGAGCCTTGTATAGTATATGTATACATGAGAGCCTAATATTAAAATATATTAAAAATAAGTACTTACCAAAACAAATCTACATTCTATGTGTACTACATATATAAAGTAATTACCATAAATTTTTAATTACGAATTTTATCTATTTTTTGATTAATTTGGTTTTTGAAATTACTTTTTAATATTATTTTGAGCTTTTCGAGTCGAGCTCGAGCTAATAATGTACCTTGTCGGGCCGAGCTCGAGCTTCAACTTTGAAATCTCGTCGAGCTATCGAGCCGAGCTCAAACTAAACATAAAAACTCGAGCTGCGCTCGAGTCCTGTCGACCTCAAGCTCGATTCTACTTGTTTACACCCCTAGGCATTGGTATGGCTGGTAAAGTGAGCAGGGTGGTTAACCGGTCAATAGGGGTTGGGTCAAAACAAGCTCTTATTAAAACCTGCCGGTATGAATTCAAGTCAAAACGGTTTGACTTGTTTTTCCTGTTTTGTTTAGAACAAACTCATAGATAACTGACTTATTACTAGCAATAATATAAAAACTTTGAAAAACAAAACCTTTTGCTGCAGAAAATTTTAATCTTTACCCCATAAAATATTATAACATCATCCCAAATAGATATGATCGATATCAAGGTGCAAGTAAATAAAATAAGAAACAATATTGAACTGTCAAAACATTTTTAGCAAAATAAATAGATTACAACCGATATAAGATATAAAAATTGATTTATAAAATATTATTTATAAAATCTAATACCTGATGCCTGAAACTAAAAAGAAAAAAAGAACTTGAAAGCATTATCAGCTCTCTACGCCACTTTCTCTTTCTCTACTTCATTCCATCTCCATGGTAAACTTCTATTGACTTTGGATTTTAATCATTGGGGCCTTGGAGGAAATAATTCAGATGTCCCGTGGTGTTTATGTTCCTCCCATTTGAACCTGTAGTATTTAAAGTAGTGTCTCAAGTTTTTCCCATTTAGACCTGTTAAAATATGCTGTCAAGCTAAAAAAAATTACTGAGATTAATCCAATCTCATGAGTAAGGGTCAAGGCATGATATATTTTTATTTCAGTATGTGCTGTTTGGAGCACTGCATGCATGATATGGGATGGTTCTCTTACAAAGAGTGGAGCAGGGACAAATTAGCTGCTTTCTTTCTCATTTGCACTTTTCACATGGTAGTGTAAAGTATTGTTCAACATATCTGTGTTGTATATGGAGCCTGTTATTTAAGTCTTTTTTCTTATTATATTTGGCTCACAATTTGTATAACACATGCTGACCTGTAATTCAACACTCACATTCAGTTGTATGCTTTTATCAGGCACCTGGAGAGTTGGAGGTGTTTTGGCGATGTCGCGTGCTTTTGGAAACCGTATGCTCAAGCAATTTGTTGTTGCGGAACCTGAAATTCAGGTATTCAGTTAACCATTTTACACTCATGCGTCTATGACTTGATTAAAGTTCCATTTTTTGCTGATACATAGTATCCAACACCAAGTATAAACTATAAGAATACCAAGGTTATATCTCTTAGAGCGAGCACACCAATAACACACATTACTGTCATCACTTATTGATCACGAGAAAATGAATTGCTCGTTTTGGTTCGTCGTCTGGCTCACGAGCCCACTCTTCACCAATTTGATCACGAGATCTCATAATAGTACAACCCGCATCTCAAGTTCGTCTAGACTTGATAACGAGCTCGTGATCCTACTCTACCGTGTGCTGTTATAGCTAAGCTCAACACATTTTTTTCTGTTTCCAGGAACAAGAGCTTGATGAAGCATATAAGTTGCTTATTCTTGCAAGTGACGGTCTATGGGACGTTGTACCCAATGAGGACGCTGTATCACTTGCACAGAATGAAGAAGAACCCGAGGCAGCAGCCAAAAAGTTGACAGAGACTGCTTTTACCCGTGGAAGTTGTGATAATATTACCTGCATTGTAGTCAAACTTTACCATGGGCCCGCAGTAAAACCTGAATCCCAACTACAACCCGAAACCAAAACGCAAGCTCAAACTGAAATTATTCCAGAAGTGGTAATAAAGAGTGACAATTGAAGGCCTGCGCATCAACTAAGACCTGGTTCATTCAATTCATAGATATCTTCTCATCTGCAATGGATCCAGAAAGACATGAATGAGGGAAGTTACTCTCTTGTGTAAATTCTGAGCCTGCTCTGATGATTTTGTTTACTTTAATAGTTTAACAGTTGAATAAGAGATGTCACTTCTTTTCCATTTACTAAGTTGTTGTATGTGTAGTTTCGGTCTTCTAGATTCGTAATATGCTTTATGTATGCTACGGGCGGGCAGGCATGACTCGATTTGATTCAGTTTTGACATAAAACCAAAATCAAACGGAAAATCCCCGTTTTTGGAAAACCAACACAAACCATTCAGTTTTTGGTTTGCGGTTCGGTTTTGAAGCTTTTCAGCTTAATACACACATACACAAAACTGGTTTTCGGTTGGTTTTCGTGTGTATTGTTTTTAGTTTTTGGTCCAGTATGGTTTTTATGGTTTGGTTTTTCGATAAAACTGTACAAATCGAAAAACATTATGTTTATGTAATCTAAAACCTAAACCATTGTTTTCTATAGTGGTTCGGTTTCTCCGTTTTTATTTGAATCCGGTCTTTCGTGCTCACCCTGTCACATCTGAAAACTACTTGCTCGGCATACTCGGTTTAGTAACAAGTAACTCCACACGAGGTTGTATGGTCTCGAAGGATCATTCTATAACGCACACAAAAAGACAAGAAAGCTCTTTATTTTTTTAAGAATATCTATCTGTTTTGTTCCCCTAGTTGATCAAACCAATAGTGATGATAATTATAAAAAAAAAATTGATCAAGGAATATCTATCTCTTTTATTTCCCTATTTCAAACATGCTTACCCTATTAGTTATTAGATCAAGAAATATATCAATACCAATAGTGATGATAATAATAAAAAACATTGATTACAAACATCATTATATTGTGAGATAACAAGATAAAGTAAAATAAAATAATATTTTCCATCTTCTTTGGTATTTAAAATAAAGAAATTAAATATCCTTTTACTATATAAAAATTTCTTATTCTAACTTCCTACCAACTAATTTATAAAATGTAAAATTATGGGTGAGATTAGAACCTGAACTGGATTGAACCCGAAAATATCAAAACCAGAATTGTTGATTCCTTGAAATTGAATATTGAACTAAAAACTTATAACCAAAGTAGTTTAAAACAGTTTCGGTTTAGAAAATTTTAAAGTAATACGTCCAAACCCTACAAAATGAACAATATCTAACCTATTTATATTGATATTAAAATTATTGGTTTCCTGAAATGATTACTGAACTAAAAAATTATAAACGGTACCGGTTTAAAACCGGTTTAATTTGAAAATTCAATCCATGCTTGCCCTATGCCCCTATGCAAAATATTCATTATTTTTACTATCCAATCTTTTACTTTTCAAAACTTATTAATAATATAATAGGAGATAAGCAAAAGGATTTATCAGATAAGATATAAAACCATTCCTAAAAAGATTTTGTAAGTTGTAACAAGAACCCTAGCTAGGGACGATGCTTAAGCGACCAACCATAGTTAAGGTAATTGATTGGAAAATGTGGATAGAGGCCACCCGACCCGACCCGATTCATAAACAAAAATATACTCACATTAATTAATTAATAGTTGCAGACACAGACCCTCGAGTTCTTGGGTGGAGATCTACTATCCTTTTCACAAAAAGCTCAACGAATAATCAATCATATGGTGATTCAAATTCCTTTCTGTATCATACTCATTCCTACTGGTAATTCACTTTTCTATACATTAACGTATTGCTACTAAATCCACCCTTTCGCTCTCCATTTTCTCGATTCTCGAATTTGAATTTCGTCATTTTTGCTTCTTCTGTATCATGATTAGGTTTCAGGCGCACCAGATCCGTGAATATAGATTCTTCAACTTGAATTTCGTCGGTATATTTCTACTTTCTCAAGGTAAAAGTTTGGCAAGGCCAGCTTGTGGATTCTTAGATGATATGCAGCAGTTTCCTCAGGACAGTGATTCTGCAGGCTGCGCATATTGGGAAACCCACAGAAGGGTTATTGCAGTTTGCAAATTCGAAGATCAGTCTGAAGACTATACCTGCAGTAACGTTTTCCTCTGATAAAAAATTCTCGACGATTAGGAAAACGATGATGGGTGCAGGTGCAACTGGGAGTCGGGGTTTGGTCACTGACGCTTTGACAGAGAGGGACGGTGATGGTTCATATGCAAGTGGAGGTTGGAAGAGGTGATTTGTGTTACTACTAGTATTCCCATTTTTAAGTTTCTTTTTTCTTCATTTTTTTCCCTTTCTCTGTTTGCCATTGTTTGCATGAATGCTGTCATAGATTATAAACCCAACAGGCTTACAATGTTTTTAACTTGAAGGTAATAACCAAGCATAGGTTATGCCAATATTTAGAAGAGAAGGCGCAGATAAAGTTCGGGACATGGTTGCTTTATATGTTTGGGAATGAATTCTTTTTTACTTTAAAAATAAGTGATCTTGACTTGTTTTGACTTAAAATCTTTTGTGTTTCTCCTAACTTAACTCTGCTGCCATTCTGTCTCACTCGCTCATGGTTTGTTCAAGTTTTCTACAGAGTAGCGTATTTATCTCTTTAACAATTTAGCAATGTATATATTTCAGTTCCCTAGAACCTATGAGGATAAATTAGCAACTAGTCAGGTGCTGTGTTCCTCTCCAGCATTAACCTTTGAAAAGCTTGGAGTGTATGATTTGTGTATTTGTGAGATCTAGGCTTGGAATTCCAGATTTATTTGCCTGAACAAAGGAAAATTGACAATCTCGTGTACTTAGTATGTATGTAAAGTAGTCAAGGACCGGAATTTTGGAACCCTTTTTTACTTATGCAAAAATGCGTGTGATTCACTACTCTGTTGAATCAAGATAGGGTTGGTCAATGTTGTAATACTATGAGAACAGATGGATGAATAACTTTTCAATGTAGGAAATAATAGCAGTTTTGTTTCAAACAAAATGAATAATACAAAGCAACTTCCTCCATTTCTAAAAGCAACACTTTTTACCGCTGGACATTCATGTAGAGTATCAATTTCAAGAGACAAAATTTGAGATCAATGCTTTCTAAACATATTAGTCTGCGTGTGTCTGTAAGCATTGGAATATTTTTTCCTGTTACATCGCACTAATGAGCGTGCCAATATAGTTTTATTCTTCAACAAATATGTCATTTATCAAACGCTTGATGAACACGTCATTATGTGTTATAAGCAATTCACTTCTATGTGTTTTGACTTCACTGAAATCAACATCTCTTGCTTTTTTGCATACTTAGTCATTGATGTATTAAGGGTTGCGCGGTCTGTTTATGAAACTACTGCTTATGCAAGAATGGCATTATACTATTTGATGAGGGTAAGCAATGTAATGAAGTTGTAGAATAGTGATTGTTACCTAAATAAGGTTTCATGTTGTTTAGTCTTGGATCTGAAGTTTAATCCGATCAATTTATTAAGCCCTGATTAGTGTTTTTGGTTAAGCCATCACTTAAGAAAGTGGATGAGATAGTGTGAGTTGATGAGTTAATGAAAACAAGCAAAAATTTGACACATGGGTGGGAAATTAATATGCTAACTTATTTACTAACTCCTACTTTGTTTATTATCTATGGTAGTGTACGTGTGTGTTTTTACATTTGAATTTATAGCTAAAAGCTTCTTTGCTGATGCCTAGTCTGCATATTGGCAGTGAAGATGGAAAATTAAGCTGGGGATATTCAAGTTTCAGAGGTAAAAGACCTAGCATGGAGGATTTCTATGACATTAAGACTTTCAAGATTGATGGGCAAACGGTCTGTCTCTTCGGAATATTTGACGGTAATAAACTTTCTAAGCAGCCTTCATGTTAATTTCCTAATGAGAGGAAATTTCTGTTTTGTTCGTGACAGTAACTATGGGACACATACTGTAGGCATACTAAGTAATCTACAAGAGTCGCTTTAGTCTGGCTATTCTAGTATTGATATATGTATTAATTTCAGTAAGGTAGTGATATGAATCAATTGGAACCAGTCGAGTGGGATTGCTTTATTGATAAAAATAGAAGAACGTAGCGCGTAGTGGCTTGCAATCCAAGAAGCAAAAGGTCTCCCTTAAGCTACCAGACTGAAAATAATGATCGATCCTGTTGTTCGTATCCATTCTTCGCTCCCAAAAACATACCTCACCCTCAAGCGTGGCTTAGAAATTTTATCTCAATCACTCCAAAGACCTGGATCCCATGACTTAACTTGTTAATCCATCTTGTCTGCCTTTTTGTCCCGCGTCGACGAGCAGCACTTGCAAGGTTTTATCACCCCGCCGCTGGCTTGAAATGAACATCTCATTGCATTTGAGGCACTTGTCTTTGCTTGTTTTACCGCCAATTCATCCTTGGTTAGCCGCTTAAACTGATTCTGCCAGTTGTTGGACCATGATGCTTTCCACCATGACAGATGAAGTCGTGGATCGGATCGGGTTCTAGTCGGCGTTTGGAGTTTCTGATGACCCTCCTGTTGAAAAAGTTGAATAATATAAACCAATAACTCGGGAAACAACTTTGCTTGATTTGTTTCATCAATAAAATTGACAATTTGATAGTGTGATTAAGTCTTGCAGGTTACATGACAGGAACTGCTGGACGCAAGTCTGGCTTGAGGCCTTTGTTAAACATGCTTTCCAACACTGATTCTGGTGTTCCATTGAGTTGACCAGCCAATTTTTTCAATTAGTGAAACATATTTCTGCGCTGACCTAAGTTGCGCTATTGCAAAAAACTGTATACAATGTACCCTCATACAACAGTTGAAATCGAAATGTTTAAATCCTTCCCAACTTTTAAACCCGACCAACACTTTGTTGGTACAAAGAACAAGCTGCTCCTTCTAAACACAAGACCATAGCCTGCAAATGGCCTAGTGCGTGAATATTAGAATACCTCTCCATGTGGAATATCCACTCATAAACGTCATTCCCCTTGAAAAGAGGCATATTTAGTTTCTTCAGAAGAAAAAACAAACCCTGGGTCCTTTCTACCCCGCATTCCAACCATGGATCCTCTCACCCTGCATCTAAAGGATTTATACATGTTGATTAAAAAACATACCTCGGACATGACCGGCATACTCCAACTCGTTCCATGTGTGTCTGCTGCCACTAGCTTGTGGAACTCTATTCATGTTACGTCCAGCTTCTGGGAGATCCAACCCCACCTCATTAGGAGGCATGTCTTTTGCGTCGCTGCACTCCACTTTGAGAGATGGTATCAAAACTCCAACTCATCGACCTTGGTCTTCGGCAACTACATCCTAGGAGGCACTGGCTGTTCTGGTTTAAGAGGAGAAGGTTTTACACCTAGGGCAGCAACGTTGCTGGCTAGAGTTGTCAACATGTTCATGACCTCTTCCAGTTTCTGGTTAGTCTTTGATCTTAAGGCCACACCTCGGATTCCAGGGCAGAAAATCACCTCTCATATCTTCCCTGTTTTAGTTAACCAAGGTTTCTAACTCGGAAATTCGTGTCATGTCCGGAAACACCCAGGAACAGAAATCTGGAAATAAGTATTTCTGGCGAGGGTACCAATGAACAGTAACTTCGGACTTATATCCCAAGAACTGGCCCAGAAAAGTGCACTGATAGTATTTGATACAAATAAATGGGAACCATCTGGTGGGTATTGCCCTATTGAATGAAAGTGGAGGAATAGAGCAGATAGTGACATGCAGTTCGAGAAGCAAGTGGTCTCCCAAAAGCTACCAGGCTGAATATTGATTGATCCCCCTCAACTTAAACCCATGGTGTCTTATAACCAATCACTGAAATATGGTTACCTATACATTTATCGAAACATATCACACAGCAGTAGCAACCGATTTATCTCGTTAGATTCCTGCATATTATATCAACAATTTAGAGTTTAGACAGCCATATATCAAACCTTATTGCATAGCGTACTGAGTTACTGCATCTTATATCTGTAACGTAACAGCCAAGTTAGCTGATAGCAGCAGTTGATTAATTAGATATGCGTGAAAAGGCATATTTGTTATGAATGTCCTTGCTTAAGGTTCTAAACGGATATGGAGAAAATCATAAATGTTAAGCAGAAAAGCATATTACTACTTGATCAGCATGCTAACTGTTATGAATGTCTTGCAAAAACGTAAATTTGTTCCTTGATCTACTGATCAAGTTAACTATATCATAAATGAAGCATAACTAACAAAACAGCATCACAAGTTAACTACATCTAACCTTATATCAAGGAATTTCTAAACCCCGAGGAAACTAAAAATGAGTAAACTGATAAAACCCTGAGGACCCACAGAAAAGGCACTATCCTTCTTTGTTTGTATTAATCCATCACCCGATAGCCTATCGGATAAGGCACCGACCTCCCATAAAGGAGGTCTAGGGTTCTAGTCCCATGGGGGTTTCAATTAGGGATGGCCAAATCAAATCTGTTCAAGAAACACTAAATCAAATTTATCAACAGAAAACTCAAAGTGAAGGTTGAATCAAGTGGTTAAAAAACAAAAATAATATTTCTGATAATTTGAAGCCTAATGTGTTAAATAGTTCAAGTGAATTTACAAAATCTAGATTAAAGATACCAATTTTCTTCACAAAGAAGATAATTTTCAGATTCGGATTTTATATGTTTTTATCACATCTAACCGTTAATATCTTAGCAATCAAGAAAATCTAATCATCAAACAATGAAAGTCAAATATGCATGCCCAATTTATGATACAGAAAAAAGGTGAAATTGATAAGAAGGTACATTAAAATGATAAACTCCTAATCATTATCACTGAATTGATGAATACATCAACTTCTTGAGCACACTTTCACCACAGGACCAAATTTTAGAACATGCAAAATGAAATTCCCAACAAGAAACTAAAAGATTATAGAGAAAACTTACTCCTCTAACCAGCTGCCCATCACTTGTCTTTGTATGATTAACCTTGCATTTCCTTGAATAGTTGAATGTGACAAATTCAATCAAAGATCCTAAAAAAATCACATATAAATAATAATGATTACATGACCTCTTTACTTATTTTCTCTAGATCAAAATTTGGATAAAAGAAACTAAGAACTCAAGTCAGCAAATTCTTGCATGGAGAAACCAATATTTCCAAGAGAAGGGGATACTGATTAGTTTCAGAAATAGAATTTGAGCAACATAAAGCCAATTATCAACGCATTAACATCGAAAAACGAAACCAAAATACCCAGATAACTAAAACCTTCCAGAGAGATGTTGCGTACGGGTTTCCACTTTCCATTGGTGAGGTCATTGGATGAGTTGTCAAATAGTTGGGGTCTATTAATTGTCCGGATGCCCCCTACAAGTTAAGGGGCTCTTTTTATTTGATTGGAAGGTAAGTTTAAATTTCCTGTTAAAGCGAGGTCTTCAGGATCATACGCTGTTACAATTACCAATTTACCATTTAAGTAAGATGACATTTTTCCATCAGTAGTTATAATATATATGCATATTAACCCATTAGCCCAAGGCATCAATAATGACAAAACCAAAAAGGAAGATCATACTACAAGTAAAGCGTTGTCAGTATCATTTAAAGGCATTGTGGTGTACAACTGTACATTACAATTTAAATTTTTGATTGAATTTGATGTATTTTTTATTCGTGCAAAAGAAGTCTGACTAGTCAGTTTATATCATATTTCTCATACTGCTTTCGACTTTTATTTATTTATCACTTCTGGTTTTTATAGGTCACGGTGGTTCACGTGCAGCTCAGTATTTAAAGGAAAATTTGTTTAAGAACCTCATGAAACATCCAGAATTCATGACAAATACCAAACTGGCTATTAGTGAGTTTCTATCACAATTACTGCAATATGCTACATTCCTTTCTTGTTGCAGATGCTGAGATCTTACCACATGTTACTTTATTATATATGGTGCAATATCCTGAACAAATAAGTGATAAACTTTTGAAGATTAAATAAATAACTAATCTATAGATGAACATCTTATAGTATGAAGCATCTTGCAGTATATAGAAAGCGAGAAAAGGTAACGGTGAAGAAAATGCTGTTTGATGTCCTGTGTTGTCTCTTACTATCTAAATCATGATTTTAATCCGTAAATTTGAATGGCTTCACAGCTGAAACTTATCAGCAGACTGATAAAGACTTTTTGGAGTCTGAAAAGGATAATTTTCGTGACGATGGTTCCACTGCTTCAACTGCAGTTTTGGTTGGTAACCATCTGTATGTTGCTAATGTTGGAGATTCCCGGACTGTCATATCAAAGGAAGGAAAAGGTAATTTGCTATCAAACTAATTTTGATTTTCAAGCATCAAAGTGAGATCATCGTTATTATAAAAAAAACCTTTGTTGTGCAAGTTAGTTATTTTTTATATGGAAAGTTCTAGATAGCTAAGGCACAATCAGTCTTTGATGCCTTTCAAAAAAAAAAAAAAAAAAAAAAAAATCAGTCTTTGATGTATATGTAAAGCTCGTTTGGTTCATTTCTTAGTGTGCAAGCATTCTTACTTAACTTTCTCTGCTCATAACCTGTTGCCATCTACCATTTTACTTTTATTACCCGTTACCATCTCAAGTAATCGATCATTGTTCATATATAGGCAGCAGTTTAAAGAAAAAGATGCACCGTTTTAGATAAATATTTGGACATGGTTAAACTCAGACTATTTTTAATCTATTTCATATTTTCCATTAGATTATGTGAAAGGTTTGGCTTTTGTTATTAAATGCTACTTGTTGCTCTATCTTGATGCTTCGTGCATGATTTATCCTTAAAGTTCTTTCATCTAATTTTAGTAAAAACAGTTAAGGAGTGCTCTTGTTGTTTGAAACTTTTAATCCAGTTTCTCTCATTTGGTTAATATTCCTTACATGTTTGATACTAATATTTCCCTAGAGTTTAAGTATTCTACTTATGTAAGGTATGTATATTTAATGTTTATTTATTAATTTGACAGCAATACCCTTATCTGATGATCACAAACCCAATAGAAGCGACGAGCGTATGAGAATTGAAAGTGCTGGTGGGGTTGTGATGTGGGCAGGTAAAATAGTAATGTTTTTGGTTCTGTTGCAACACTCGAGTGTTATTTTTGTTTTCTAGTATGTGCTGTTTGGAGCACTGCAGGAAAATTCTCTTGCAAAGAGTGGACTAAGGACAAATGGGATGCTTTCTTTCTCATTTGCACTTTTCACAATTACAGTGTGAAGTATCTTTTAACCTTCCTGTATCATATTTGGAACCCATTTGGTGGAACTTTTTTTTTATATTTGGCGCAGAGTTTGTATAATACATGCTGACTTGTAAACTGTAATTCAAACACTCATTCAGTTGTATGTTTTTACCAGGCACCTGGAGGGTTGGAGGTGTTTTGGCAATGTCCCGTGCCTTTGGAAACCGAATGCTCAAGCAATTTGTTGTTGCGGAACCTGAAATCCAGGTACTTAGTTAACCATTTTACAGTCATACATTTATTTTATTTTATATTTTTAAAGGAGTTTTCCCGGTTAGGGCTCCTCCCGAGGCGCCGAGCCTTTTGACTCAAATGTACGTGGTCTAACCGGTTTTACCCGTGACCGTTTCCGAAGCATCCCCGTGGCCATCCCTAATTGAAACCTAGTGGGACTTGAACCCTTGACCTCCTCTATGGGGAGCAAGTGCCTTACCCACTAGGCCATTAGGAGATGGTTACAGTCATACATTTATGTGCTTCCATAAAAGTATTTTCTATGACTGCATTGAAGTTCTGTTTTTGACCCAAAAGTCGGTGACAAAAGGGTCCGAATGTTTTACCCACACATATGAAAGTGTAGTTATGTGGCATTGGTAAAGATTTTGACAAAAAAAAAAAGGCGTTGGAATAGATTTTGACTTTTTGGTGACGATGTATTCACAAATGATGTCATTAAAACCCGAAAAATAGCTCCTTTTAGGCTTTTACCTACACTTCTATTGTTAAAGAAGGCTCTTTGGGGTCTTCCTTTCTATCTGACAGGAAACAAATAGGAAGGGATGACATTTGAGGAATATACGCAAAGGTTATTTCTCATTATTCTAAGTTAAGCACTGTTTTTTTTTTTTTCTTTCTTTCTTTCAGGAACTGGAGCTTGATGAATCATTTAAATTGCTTATTCTTGCAAGTGATGGTCTATGGGACGTTGTACCCAATGAGGATGCTGTATCCCTTGCACAGACTGAAGAAGAACCTGAGGCAGCTTCCAAAAAGTTAACAGAGACTGCTTTTGGCCGTGGAAGTTGTGATAATATTACCTGCATCGTAGTCAAACTTTATCACGGAGCTGAAGTAAAACCCGAATGCCAACCACAACATGAAACAAATTCTGAAACCGAAACTGAAATCAAACCGGAAGTGGAAACAAAGAATTATAGTTGAAGGAGGATTTGATTTTTCTTGGCATCGAGTAAGAGGTTGAATTATATGATCCCCAGGTTTGTTGGTTTGTATCTTGTGATCTGCAAAGAATGCAGAAAGACATGAGTGTGGAAAGTTATCCTCTTGTGTAAATTCTGAGCTTGTTATGGTGGTTTTGTTTGTTCTCACGGTTGAATAAAAGATATTTCCTCTTTTCCATTTACTATCTTTTTGCAACTCGTAAGATGGTAGTCGACTATGGTGTTGCAAGTAATGGCCTAGGCAGTTTGGAAGATTTCTAGATGATATATATATATATATATATATATATATATATATATATATATATTTAATTAGTTTAGTGCCCCTGTCAATGGGCCGAGTGATTCAAGTTTCACAACAGTCCTTTTGTAAAACCTGGTGACGAGACCGGTTTGCTGCAACTGGTTTAAGTGCTGAGTTTTGTAAGACCCGGTAAATACAAGAACCAGTAAAACGCTGACAAGAATACTATTTTTGGTACGTAACTTTTCAAACTTTGTAAATTGTCTCTGCTCTTTAGAAAATGGCATGTTTCTAGTGTAAATTTGACAACCTTTAACTTCGGTCATGTGCAAAGCACAAGGTAAAACTGTCATTTTAGCTATCCAAAATCCAAACACACCAAGTAATCTTCGTATCTATATTGTCGATATCTACATTAATATATATAAAGTGCTTAATACTCTCTTTCTTCTAACTTTTTAAGAGTATTTAATTTTAAGTAATACATATTTTATGTAAATAATGCAAATACGTAACAATAGTACAATCAATCACCTTCTTAATTAACCCAACTAATTTAGATAAATGTTATTTAACAACTTATTAAACACAATCATATACATTTCTTTTATTTTATTGTTTCAAATTATAAATTGGTAGTAAGTGGTTTGAATTTCGTTATAAATTTGATCCTTTATGCTAACAAATGTTAGTTATTTGTTAAAGGCCTCTCGTGCGCCTTGCACATGAGGATATTCTAGTCATTTCAACCATTTCTATATTGATTATGATATTTGTGTTATCTTGTCGGTAGAAAAATAAGTAAAAAGAAATAGTAGAATAATATATCACATCTCTACTCATAAACATAAGACCACGCGTAGTGGTATTGTTTTTGCTTGTCTTCATAAACCAATTTGCTCGTCATTTGCTAGGCAACCACTACGGTGGTTTCGTCATTTGCTAGTGTGAGTAGCGCAAGAACAAATCTTAGCCGTTGATTTAATAAGTGAAATTTATTGATGTAAAATGTGAAAGGATTAAGTGTGACATGGTACATGTGATGAATCTATAGACGTAGAACATGAAGGATCCTTCTCTTTTAATTATAAAACATAATAACTAAAATAATAAGTAGAAATACAAAATAAATATATATAAAACCTATCTTAAAAGAAATTAAAATCTGTCAACAAAAATATATACAAACTTAAGAGTGCAAAGAGAATATTGGTCGATACGTCCTACAAATGGTAATAAATCAAATAAAAGGTGAAAATGTATCAGCATTTGGAAAATTCAATCGCCCGTACGTCTATAAATACAATCACATCCCCCCTTCCTTTTTCCCTTTTCTCCCTTCGCTATTCTCTTCTTCAAGCTTTCATCTCCTCACCTTACACACGCTCCAGACTCCGTTCTTCCTACAACTGTAAGTCTCTCTCTCTCTCTCTCTCTCACACACACACACACACAAATCACTTATTATTTTAGTGATTTTGTTTAATTAAATAATCATTACCATTGAATTTCATTGCATTGAGAGTCAATAATGAACCTAATCTTATCTTAATTATCTAATTCGGTCTATGATTTAATAGTTGGTGATACAGTTATATCTGTAAATTAAGTTTACAATCAATTTTAGGCGCACAGAATCAGATTCAAAAATCCGAACGAATTTGCGTCGTTTTTTCGGGTAAAGTGTCTGTTCTGTTATTCGAAAGCTGCATCTTAGCGACGAACACCAGGCCAAGAAGCTGTTAAGAGTGATTCATCGGTAGTGTGGAATCCGTTCGCAACTAATGGCAGTGATTATATATTCCGGTACAGTCGTCGTTTTGTTTTCGTGTGTGTATTGGTGCATTTACGATGGACGTATATAGCAAGACACGTTGCAGCGCTTGTTGGCGACTTAGCGGTCAGCAGTAGTCACGAAGTACATGATTTAAAAAAGAAAGAAGTTGGTGGCCGAATTGAAAAAATCGATGCGTTCATAACTGGTGCAGGTCAGTCAGGCTATTGTGGTTGTGCCGGCGCATGTATGTAAGGGCGTATGTTAGTGGTAACTCCCGTAATAGAAAAGGCAGTCGGTGTTGGTTCGTTTTATCTTTTGGAGTTATGTTATTTCTCTGTTGGCCAGCCCCACCCACGTACAGTAGACGTTAACATCAGGTATTATGATCTGGATCTCGTGAGGTTGACTCCATCTTAAACCACTCGCATCGTCGTTCCTTTCTCACCTCTCGTTTTGTTGGGCGGTTTCTTCTCCATGGCCAAATTAATTTGACTGCGGTCGAAAGCATGCAGCAAGACGAGACGAGACGAGACGAGGACTAGTACTTCACGACAGTCGATAACCGAAAGAGAAATTTGGTGATTGAGATGGGTGGGTTTAAGTTAAGTGGGGCCACTTACGGTTAGGATTGAAAGCGTTGTTTTTATTCGTAAAATTTGACGCCTTGGGACCTCCCCACTAACTTTTGTTAGGTTCCTTCAGCCCATCAAAAGATGACACGCCACAGGCCTTTCCTTTAATACTTTCGGGGAAACGTACTATTTTAGATGAGAAGCAATTAGAATTGGTTTTGTTTTCTGATATATATATTAATATAAATGTCTTAGTAAAGCACACCAGTCAAAATCATTCCTGTACGTGTAAAACAACTTAAAATAAGAGTTTAACCGATAAACATTTATATTTAATGTTTATTATTTTCTAACTTTTACACTTTTACCCACAACCAAGATACGTGCCTGTGAATATTAAAAAATGGATCAAACACGCTTTAAGCATTTCCTCACTACTAGTCTAGATTGTACATTTCTTCTAATCATTTGTCTGTGGGTGACAAGCTACTAAAACACCAAGACGATATTCCATCAACAACCAACTGCCACAACTTAACATATTCCTTCAAATATCCATTTTATTCTACAAACAAATCACTAAAGCCTAAACACTTAATTTTAATTCCAAGTATGACTTCCATTTACCAAACAAAACATCATCATAATTGTTTAATCCCTATGAAAATCTAAGTCCAAACAAGACTTTAGCAGAGAAAGATATGATTATGACCTCAATAATGGTTTTCACTGTTACCATTATGATTCTGATTTTCGACTATGTTAATCCCAAACGAATTGTGTGTTGAACCTAAAACATCCAAATCTTTTCCCCAGCTTCTTCTCATTATTACTTTGGTAATCCAATAAAAAGGCACAATTACTTACAATCTATCATTTAATTTCCTTTTTTAAATAATTGTTATCAGATAGACTTTTTTTTGTTTTTTAGAAGCTAGCAGATATATTTTTTTTTAATAACTGTTTTCAGATATATTCTTTGTGCTCGCAATTACTTGGTTATGTATATTCAAACCTAGCATGCATTGTGTAATCTTTATACACCCACAACTTTTTTGGGAAGGGGATATGTAGAATATGCCAGCTATCTCTCTTAATTGTAACTAAAGAGCACGTGGTCTAGCGGTACCAAATTGTGACTAAAGTGTCTCTCCCTTTTTAAGGTTGAGGGTTCAAGTCCAGTTATAAAAATAAATATGTAAATTAGGTGGGTGTCTGTTTGCTGTTCAAAAAAAATTCTCTCTTAAATGGTAGACCTTTTGGATGTCTAATGAAAAGCTTTTAAAGTAATTACTTTTAGTTTCATTTTTTGAATGACAACTCGGTATTGTTGAGTATATTTCTCAATCTTTCACATATACATATAACATCAGTAGATCAATCATTTCAAGCTATCACATACATCATAAAATATAGAGAGTATAATTAATGATCTATAGTCTATACCCTATTAAACTAAGAGCGCTCCTACATAATTTTTTGCAAGCTGTAAAAACAATATTTGATAGATACTCCAAGAAAATACACACTCTACAATCGGATTTTTTGGCCTAAAACTCTAAAACACCGGGCAGAAATCTTCAATATTTGCTAAAACACTAAAAAGTCTTTAGGTGTGTCGAATTCTAACTTCTTTTTCTGCTGTGAAAAGTATTATTTCTAGCTAGTGGTAGTAGTAATTTTCACTACCAAAAAGTAGTTAAAAATGGTTGCAATTAAGTTATTGAAGTTCCATTTATAAAAGGTAATCTATAAACAATTATATGTATGTATACTACGGGATGATGAAAATTTTGCCGTTGGTAAATCATTCCCTCCAAAATAACACAAATTTCCAACAACATTTCCAACGGATGTCCGTTGGTAAATTATAAAAGTTCAGTAAAGTGTCTTCCGTTAGTAATTCCGTTGGTAATTCAATACTTTACCAACGGATTAAGTGCTCGTTGGTAAAATTCTGTTGATACTGACAACTTTTCTAGTAGTGTACTTACTCTTCATTTATATAAACATAAAAAGAAATTTGGTAAATTCTCTATATATTCAATTAACAAAGTCAATAAATTACAACCATATTTGAAACATAACTAGGTTCCTAATCAGAGTGGACCAATCATAAAGCTCGTGTCATATATAGCCTTATAGTGATTTAATTAATAACATTTCTTGAAGGTGGAAACTTCATCCTTCATTATATATTATGATTATGATTATGTTGTGATATTATTTATGTTAGGTTAACTTAAATTACATCTTCTTCTTTTTTTTAAACTTTAAAGTTTTTCCCCAAATGAATTAACCATTAAGTTTTTGTTAGAAAATGGTTTAATTAAGTTTTTAATAAACTAAAATGCATAATGAAGTATAGAGAGTAAAATTAAAAACCGTACAAAACTTGAGTGGTTACTCAGTTTTTTTAGCAAAACATTAAGGTTCAAATCATTTGAAAAAAACTTTGAGATTTAAATCATAACAAATTTAAAACTTTATGATAAAATTGTTTTGAATTTTTTTTTATGGCTACACCAAAATTGTTCACCCTAACTTCAATTTCAGAGAGCAAATATGAAATTTTCTTCTACCAATATACACAAAATTATTTATAATAATCGTAGGGTAATTTTGTCACTTACGATGTATCATAAAAGTTTTCCTTCCTTTCATTTCAATCCCTCCCACTTTTGGGAAGAATGCTTAGGAGAAAAACTTAATCAAATTTTCCTTCCAAATCATTTTCACTCTCTCCTTAAAATAACTCGAAAACATAAAACTTTATCATTTTCCTTTCAAATATCTTTCTTTCTCTCCAAAATTAGGAACATAGCGTTAAAGACTATAAATACAAAGGGGAACCAGGGTTACAAGAATGGGCTTAGAATAGTACAACTATTAATTATTAGGCCTAACTAAATATCCTATTTAATAAATATACATATGTACAAGTGTACAATACATATACATGCCTACTAATTTTCCTCCGCAGTTTGTCGTGAGATAATTATCAAGTATGGACATTCAAATTGAATAAAAAGCATCTATAAACATTCATGTACGTTGTGATTTGTGAAGATATCATTGATATAAGTAGACTTGAAGGGTCATGAAAAAGAAATAATTAATTTTGATGCAATTTGTGTGTTACAATTAAACTGGATTTGTGGGTAGATTAGAGTGCTTGCATTATTACAATACACTAATAAACCTATGTAGTTATCATAATAAGAGGAAAAAAGTTTACACTTGACTTAACATGTCTTCTCTACGGCATTAGCCGTTATGTGGTACTCTGCTTTATCACTCGAGTGTCAAGTTGTTGATTGACATTTAAGGCAACCAAAGAGAACCACTTAACATCGAGACAAAGGCAATACCCGTATTTCAAGTGCCTAATAGAGGGTTGTCATCCCCACTCTAACACTAGAGTAGGTAATCAATTTGTTTTGGATAAAGTTAGGGGCAGATCTAGATTTTTTGTGACTGATAATACCATATAATGACAAAAATAATTAATAAAAAAAATCATTGGTGGCACCCCAAAAATTTGAGTGGCGCATCAGCTTAGAAAAGTTAAATTTTTTCACACCGTCTACAAAATTAACTGGGAACACGTGCTATCGCTGGACCATACATAGAACTGCCCCTGGATAAAGCCATAATTCATGAGCAAAAGTATCACAAACACAACACAGAAGGTTTTTAAGCTCTCAAATTTGGTTCTCATAAATCATGTATAAATTAGCAAATCTTTTTACCACATATTGAAATCTTATCTAGTAAATGTAAGGTATTGAAGTTTCTTCACAAGACCATGGTATAATGTCGGGTCCGACACCGGAGGCTTATAAGGGTCAACTTTTCTCTTCAATTAGTGTCAATAGGAGTAACTCTAGGTTGTTAATGAAGCATTTGAAAATTTTCATAAATATTAGTAGCATATTGTTTCTGCAAAATAAACATACCCAACTTGTGTGTATGTTACCATGTTGAAGTTTAAGCTTTTATCTATAAAAAAATAAGCTTTTAGAATGAAAAGTTTTGTTCAAGTAGTTTTTAAAGTAGTTAGGAACTTTGATAAGTCAAATACTCAAACACCTTTCATTTGATATTCTTTCTTATTTAGAGTTTGTTTTTTTTATTATTATATATTTTTAAGCCACAATTATTTTGCTATATGAAGCATTGTTATAACTGATCTTGATTTACGATCGATTTCCTCCCAACATGTTTATAAATCAAATCAAATATTATCAAAATTTGCTCACACCTTTTATGGAATCAGGAGTTAACACTTCACATAGATAATCAAGTCAACTAATAGCATCTCCAATCCATTGATTATAGAAGTTGGATAGGATTTGTATAAGGATTGAATGGAGTGTGAGATGGGTTGAATAGAGAGGGAGTTGTATAATCATACAACCCCACCTTCATTTTTTTCTTAATCTATAAAATATATAAAAAAAAGGAAATAGACTAGTGGTGGAGCCCATATTTAAATGTATACAGAGCTGAATGTAGTGTGAAAGTTGGTAGATAAAGTTGTATGAATAATTTAATACTGATGTGACAGTCTATTAAATTCTAATAGAGTTTTATGGATTGGAGATGACCTTAGAGGTTATCAAAAGACTTACAGCCTAGTGGTATTGAGGTGTTGGAAGTTGTTCCTTATAGTCTATGGTCATGGGTTCAAGTCCCGTTATCTACAAAAGGTAAAGATTTAGAAGTAGATTGATATGTACGTGTATTCTGCTTTTTATAAAAAAAATGAGTCAACTAAAGAGATTAGTTTAAGGCAAATGAATTTTATTTTACTTAATTTCGCTGCATATATCATCTTCAGAAAATTATATTTATTCTTACTACATCTTTTTATTTCATTCTTTTACTCAATATATAATGACGTATGAAGTTCACTTATTTTATTTGTACACATTTTTTCTTGATTTTAAAACTTGCTTTGACCTTGTGAGTAGAATGATACAAAACCTTTTTTTTCTAAACTACTACCCGTGCAATGCGGCGACGACGAAAAATTCCTACTCAATAACATGTCCATTTTTATAACGCATGCGTATGATATTCAATCACTATGGTTGCATCAAATAATTTTTATTCGCAACACATCTATTTTTTTCATTTCTTTTCTCTCTATCAACTCTTTTATTAACTTTAAAATAACTTTTGAAAAGCAATTAAATAAGAAAAAATAACTAGTTATAAAATAAGATGATTAAAACATATCATTACTTTGAAAATTATATTGATGTGGATGGAAATTATTTTGGTATGAGATAATGTATTGATGAGTTTGTGTTTAAAAAATGAAAGGATGTTTGAGATTATTGGTCATCTTCCATTACTTAAATTGTAAAAGTTTAAGTAAAGTAAAACATATAGTTAAATATATTTTAGTTTAAACTATTTATTTTAGTTATCTGAGTCATTTATAAAAATCTGAAAATGTTTCTAAATTCAGGTTACATATTTATAAGTTCTAGTTATATTTATTTTTTGAAACTTAAATTAAAATATATGTTATATGATAGTATATGAAAATAATATTTTTATGGATATTTTTTATTTAATTTTTAATGTGTATAAATATCTTATAGGTAAAATTTTAATTGGCATGACTTGATACATTTAAACATTGTTTATTATGAAAGGTTTAGTTATTATCTTATAGGTTAACATTTAATTTGTGATATTTTAAACATGATTCATTATGCAAGGTTTAGTTATTAAATGGTATTTAAGAATTTATAAAACTCCAATAAATAGTTTACTTTTAGGTTTAAAAGAGTGATAAGTTAGTAATTTCAAATTAACTAAAATTAAAAGATTAAGACGTTTAAAAGAAAACGAATTAAATACTTTATATATATTATTACTATAGATCAAAAGCTCAACACGATGCCTGGAATTCAGAAAAATGGTCACTTTTCACTTCACTCGCTATTATTTTCTAAGATATCTAATTTCTAATTACAATTTAACGAGAGTAACATGTGTTTTTTGTTCTGAAAAAACCATAATGAAAGTAAATGACATTACAAATTTAGCGATCGACAGTCTATAGTCCTTAGAATATAATGCGATACCATAAAATTTTAAACAGAAAAAAAAGAAATACCATACTAAAACCATCTCTAATGGCATTTGGTTCCAAAAAATATTTAGGATTTGAATTTAATATTTTAGGGATTAAAGTCGGGGCAGGATGAGAAATTATTTGACTTTGGCTGATTCAATGTAGATATATACGTAGCCAAGTCACCGTTTCAACCAAGATAAAAATAAATCAGAATATGATAACTACGGAACCTAATCCAGCGTTTTTTGACTGCTTCTACCCAATAACCGACGAAAAATCTGCAGTGAAAATCGTAAAACTTTTTTTCACATTTCCTCACTAGATTGAAAACGATTTTGTTACAATGTTTAAAAGAAATTATAAAAAAGTTGAGTATTTCATATTAGAAAAGTGTGACTTTATAATGTGTTAAATTGGATAATGAGTTACTCCGCTTATTATCAATTTAAATCAATTGGATTCACACAAACTTACAATTTTAATTATGCAAGTCTCACCTGTTGAAGGAACGGAAGGATATTACGACTATATAATACTGTTATTATGTAATAAATTTCTTTATTTAACAATCTATGTAAAGTTAACGTTGTTGATTTATTCACAAATTAATTTGTCTCCCATATATATAAAATGTAGGACACGTTAAACGCTACACAACGTATAGTAGGTTCATAGATTAAACAAATGCAATATTAAAATGAAAAAGGGATGAACAAAATATGGTCAGAGATCCTAATCACCGACTTTAGCATAACAATCGGGTTATAAAAATGTAGTTTTTCCATCTAACTAAATTAAGTCCTCCTGAGATCTTTTTCACTGAACTCATTTCCTGACACCTGTGTACAGCCCATTTATCTTTTTTATAAGGGCCAATTCAAACTAATAAGGTTTCCAAATAAACACAACTAATAAAAAAAATGGTATTTTCACTATAAAGTTGATCTATCTATTATAAACTTATGTTTTACTAACTTATAACATAGCTTCAAATGTGTTATATCTTTAGCTTATGCTTTAAAAGTATTAGAGTAAATGATACCATGACACTATCACACCGTCTCGTTATCTTTTTTCTCTTAACACTCAACTCTTTACTTATTAATGTAAATTTATTACTTTTTGTTACTCTTTATCATATCAAATTATAGGATTCATATCTATTCAACTACTAATTAAAAACTAAAAATAAAATAAATAAAACCCTTTTAACTCCGCCCTACAATCACCACTTATATATGTCTTCATAATGTTTAATTTATACTTCAAGTTGTGACCACTCCATTATAGAGTGGTAATTGTTTTCACCAGACCGTGGTAATATTCGTACACTAATATAACATTATTATTTCGGATAGGTTAAAAGACGTTATAGTTTGAAATCAATAAAATCGGTATCTTCTAATATATATAAAAAAGACTAATTTGAAACAAATTATTAGATAATCAGGACCCTTCATTTTATAAAATATTTAATCTTAACCGTTAATTTATTTAATTCTAAAATTTTGATTTTGACTTTTAAGAGTCAAACTAATGTGAATTAGACAAAGATAACACTTAATTAATTCAATAATAAATATCAAAAATTTATCTTGAAACATTAATCTAACATCTAACATATTTAAAAAATCAAAAAGCAAACCAAGGATACATCCATCGAGCCTATAATTCTATCGCTTTATTTTGAATTACTTGATAATTTTTCATAGATATTTAATATTTATGGTTGTTTACAAAAAAATGTATTTAAACTATTTAATAGATAATTTTTTTTCATGGTTATTTATATAGACACGTAGACTAATTTGATTAAATTAATACATTGAATTTTTATTATTGGATTTGTTCTAATATTTTATTTTAGAAATCATTTTGAAAATGATGTCATAACATATCACTTCAAGTACCTTCTTTCTTTGTTATTTTGAATGCTATCGTAATTTGTTATTATATTTTACGTTATTATTTATATATGCGGTATTTGTTATCGATATGTGTATTTATACATGGGGTATTATTTATTAATTATTTGTTTATAATTTTTGTATGTTTTACAATGTTTACAATATAGAAAATTTTAAATTCACTTTAACTCTCTCTCTCTCTCTCTCTCTCTCTCTCTATATATATATATATATATATATATAATTTTAAATTAATCTACTTGAAAGTTTGAGAGATATTAAGTAAATGGCAAATTAATAACTCAAAGGCCGGCTAGCTACATGTATATATATATATATATATATATATATATATATATATATATATATATATATATATATATATATACATGTAGCTAGCCGGCCTTTGAGTTATTAATTTGCCATTTACTTAATATCTCTCAAACTTTCAAGTAGATTAATTTGTTAGGTATGTTTGGTGCAAGTATTCTATCTTTGGTTATTTAAAAGGAAGTATTGACTTGTGTGTGTGTGTATATATATATAAAGAGATGGATGCATGTACGTACGTATGATATTCCTAAATGCATGTTTTAAAAAATTAAATTTTGTGTTGTGTCTACTTTGTATGCTATTAGATATACATAAAGGGGCCGGCCTGTGCTAGTACTATAGCAGCAAATTAGGTTTGCGATCGATCGAGGCAATGGGAATACAAAGATGGGTATCCAAATCCACCAGCAGGAAATCTGATTCTGAACCAATATTGTTTAAATCCAGACACGATCATACTGTAGACGCCGGTGGCTACATCACCAACACTGCCCCTGCAGCTGAACCAAAACCACCCGTCGTCGTCGTCGTAGATGAAAAGTATATTTCATGGTTGGTACGTACGTACGACGTGTTCATTATACTATTAAATATGGGTTAACATTTATCATTAATAAATATTGTACGTATATATGGCTAATTAATTAGCGGCCACCTTTTAATTAGTATATATATATATGAATAATACATAGCAAATGCATATTTATATATAATTGAGTACGTTTAATTGAATTGGTTGTACTGGATATACGGATGGATCGATCTTGAATAATTACTTAATTAATTAATATATATTGACAGAAAGAACATCCTTCACCTGCTTCCAAAGGATGATAAATGCATCAAAGGGAAAGCAGATTGCTGTTTTCTTGGATTACGATGGCACTTTATCACCCATCGTCTGTGATCCTGATCGTGCCTTCATGTCTGATCAGGTACTTATTTACGACTTAATTTGCTTAATTAATTAATTCAATATCTATCAATCACGTACATACGTACGTACGTATACAAATTAATTTATACGTACGTACTCAATTAATTTGTTGGTTTAACCAAACGAATTTCATTATATGGCCTCGTAACTAATTTGCCAGTGCTATATATATATAAACAGATGCGTGCAGCTGTTCGGGATGTTTCTAAGCACTTTCCAACCGCTATTATCAGTGGCAGGAGTCGTGAAAAGGTACTATATATATCTATACCTTCAATTAATTAATTACATATATACATAAGCAGGTACATATATATGTATGTATGTATATCCTTAATTAAGTGTACGTACGTATGTTAATTATATACGCTAATTAATAGTGAGTATGATCGAATTAAAAACATATGTATGTATGTATGTATATTCTTAATTGATTGGCCGGATGGATGTGCATATATATTGTGCAGGTGTATAGCTTCGTGAAATTAAAAGAAGTGTCCTATTCAGGGAGTCATGGGATGGATACCATGGGCCCAACCCCACAAAATAAGTCCTACCATGACAACTACCATTATAACACCATCGACCAAGAGGTATTTAATTAATTAATTTACACCTACCTCTAATTACTATTACTATTACTATTTATAATATATGATGAACCTAGCTACAAATTAATTACGTGCAGTCATGTTTTGTTTTAACAAGTACGTACGTACGTTTGGATTCTCACAAGCGAGCGTGCATACATATACATAATGCATGTATGTTTAATTTTAATGCATGGTTATCTATTTATTAATAGGGAAATGAATTTACCGCGCGTGTTTCAACCGGCTAAAGATTTTCTACCCGTAATTAAAAAGGTACGTACGTACAATCGATATATGTATATCATGTAACATATTTTTATTGCATCTTATTAAATATTAATGTAACAACAAAATTTGGCGGACCATCTTACTAAAAGTTTGGCGTGGGACTTAGTGCACAAGTCGGTGATAGGGATGGGATTAAAGTCCATTTCAATCTATAATGGTGAGATACCCAATTCCCTTCTAATATGACGTTAGAAGTTGAATTCAATGCGGAAAACTCACACTTATGGATTGGAACACATTATAAGTCATCCCAGGTATGTGTTCGGTCTTGTAAAAGTAAGGTTGAAGGTTAACTTCTTAATAATTCCTTTAAAGATGTATTTTAGGTACATGTTAGGAAGGAATTACCTATGTGATTGTGAAGTGTAGTCACGCTTCAAAAGGTTTTGGACTTGGCCTTTATACAATCATGAGAGGATTAGGACACACGGCTTAATAATTGTGTCAGGATAATTTGACTAGATGGGAATTATAAACTTTTATGTATTTTATCTTCATGTATTCAAATGGGTTGACGGGTTCAATCCTTAGGACACCCTGATTCTCGAATATTTGAAATGTGTAAAATACTAATATGGAAATTCAATCGAATCGACATTTTCATTTATGTACAAGTTTTGGTGTGTTTTGGATTGTTTTGTATAATTTCAAGGTTACACTAAAATGGGGGAGGATTGTTGGTGATTTTAGTGTCATCGGTTTCATTTAGTGTAATGGATTTTATACGTGTGTTTTAAGGAGATTGGACTTTGTTCTAAAACAAGTATGGAGGGTGTGGAGTACACACTTGTTTTAGTCTAAGCTTGTCCAGTAATATTTAGGGGGCGAAGCCCCCTGAAAGCAAAACGAGGGTCCCGCTGCCCGGCCCGAAAATTAATAATAGTAGAAGGTTTACAATGGAAATTTCGAATTTTAAGGGTTCTATTTGTAAAACTTCAAACTTGAAAACTGCCGTCATCTGGTTATGATCAGGGTACGATTATGGTTTTGAAACACACAAGAATTCGAAATACACAAAAACTTATCTATGGTTTTGATCTTGATTCTGCCAAAATCAAGATTGTGACTTTTGCAATTATCCCAATTCGGATTTCGTGATACCTGGCATCTACGGTCGAAATATCGAATTTGGAAAGTGATTCACACGATTGTAGAAGTAATCCGGCTATAAATTTCTAACAACTAATTAGTTGTTTTGTTCATTAACTAACTATGTATAATAATTAATGATCAACTGAAATATATGATGATCATATATATATATGGATATATGACAGATGTTGGTTGAAATGAGTGAGAGAAGCAAAAACATTCAAGGAGTGGTGATCGAGGATAATAGATTTAGCGTTTCTGTTCATTATCGCCACGTTAAAGTTGAGGAATACGGGAGACTGGAAAACGTGGTTGAGTCGATGCTTGTAAAATATCCAGAATTCCATATGACTCGTGGAGATCCGACCTTCAATAGACTGGAATAAAGGTCATGCCCTTGACTACTTACTCCATAACTTAGGCTTCGACCACAATTCCTCAAATGTCCTACCAATATACATCGGAGATGACGAGGATGCTTTTAAGGTATATATATATATATATATCCATCGATATTGATCGATCCATCTCTTCGATCGATCATTTGTTTTTCATGAAATTAATATATACGTAATATATGCATCGACATGTGTATGTAATTGGCCGGTTATGTACGTTGTTTCATCTATATATATTTATATATCAGGTTTTAAGAGATAGAGGGCAAGGATACCCGATTGTGGTCTCATCTAAACCAAGAAAGACAATGGCTTTCCACTCACTTCATGACCCATCTGAAGTACTCTCTTTCTTGATCCGTTTGGGTACATGCATGGGCTAATTATCAAAACACTCATCATGCCATCATATCCACGCCTAGCTAGGCCTACCTACCTACCTACCATTAATATATGGAAACTGCACACACACACACACACACACACACATAGTTAGAAATGTTAAAAGTATAGGAAAGAAGGAAAGTCAATCGCGTGAAGGATGTTTTTTTGTAGTCACCTTTCTCGCAAACATATATGTGTATTGTTGTTTTAATTATATATCTATGGTCCTATTATAAATATTAACAACTCCAACTATTTTCTTATTAATTCATTAGTTCTTGGTGTTTGCTGTCATGATTGTACCTTAATTTCTAAGTTCAACTGAAAAAAAGGGATGATCCAGTAGCTGCATGGTCATGATTAATTCTTTATCCAAAAAATTCAAAGGTATTTTGATATTTTTTTTGGACCTGGCTGCTAATCATCAGACGCTTTAATGGGCCTTTCTATTGATTGTTATTGGACGGATGGATGAATCATGGGCCCAAGCAAGAAATCTAGTTTTGTAATGAAATGGATTGACAATATTTATTCTCTTTTTAACTTCATTTTTTCTATCTCTGTCATCTCTCTTCTTCGATATTAATTCTTTTAAGAAAATAGAGATTAATGAGATAGAGAGGGTTGATAGTGGGATTAGACGCATGGAAATAAAAGACGGAAAAGAGGATTATATAACGCTAATGTAGCAAGAAAGGTGAAAAGTTTAGACAGATGACAACGTAACTATTACCGGTAAAAATGATAACAGCTTTACGTTAAGAATATATTTGTATTCATTTTTTCCGAATTTGGTTGTGGTGAAGAAATATTGAGAGCGATTAACAAATAATGAATGATATAATTAATTACGATGGATGGATGAAGCCGAGAAGAGCATTGAAGTGAATAATCAATTATAATACTCCAAGTTGTTTTTGGTTGTCAATTGGATTAAATATTGGTATTTATATATTGGTAGGGACCGATAGAAGATGGGATATTTTCTTTAATTTCTAGATGAATTTAAATTTTTATTAATTCTCATTGGATGTCCTCGCTGTCTCTTTTTTTCTTTCTTAGCGGCATCAGAATTTTATTAATATAAGGAGTTAGCAAGATTTAGAACCTAAAAATAAGTTACAAAGGAAATACCAAAATAAGAAAATTACACCATGTATATTAAAATAACTTGAATTTTAAACCTTCTCTGTAATAATACTAAAAATAAGGTAATTCTCAAAGATGAGATAATACTTTTTTTTTGTTGATTTCTTACTGCTTCGACGAACCATTTTATTTCTCAGCTTCCAATTAGTCATATACGCTATAGTCATGAAGATATTAAGGTTTGTTCTTTTGAATTTCAACTTTTCTCCCCAATTTAACCGCGATTCCCGCGCTCCTTCTGAGATGTCTAATTTTCACCATTTACTTAATTTTTTAGTAACTTAAAATAAAAAGAACACTACATGATCTTCCGTTTCAAGCTCTAAGGAACATAATGCATGGGTGGACCAAGTTATTGATTGGCGGTGGCACGGACCACCAGACAATTTTATAGACGAAGTGGAAAACTTTAACGTTTTTTAGCCAGTGCCACTAGTCAAACTTTGTGGTGTCACCACTGATTTTTTGATGCCACCAAAATGTAATAAAAATGAATTTAAAAAAAGATAAGATATAGTTAAAATATTCTATTTATAACTTTAAAATACTTTAATTTACCTTACAAATAACAATTTAATTAACAAGGTTTCATATAAATTGTGTTTTGTTTTAAATTTTGGCTTAAAGTACAAGAACAACAACTGATACCTAGTTAACCCGACCGATTAAATGAAAACCCAAACAACACCCTCAATATTAATTAATTTTATTTTTGTCATTATATGGTGACACCAGTCAATAAAAATCCTGGGTCCGTCTCTGACAGAATGGACACACCTTTGGTTTAGAGATGATTCCTCTTTTTTCCAGATTGCTAAACGTATCCAATCTTATGTGTAAAAAGTTTGTTGAATACTAAAATCAACATAATCACTAAAGTTACCTCGTAAAAAAATAGAATTTATGGGCGGCTAGTTACTTAATATATAAGAAAAAAGTGACATCTTAACCAAAAAATTAATTTTGAACACTAAATGTTTTGATCTAACAAAGTTATAGAAGAATAGCAAACAATTAATAATAATAATAATAATAATAATAATAATAATAATAATAATGCTTTTCAAAAAATAATAATAATAATAATAATGATGATGATGATAATAATAATAATAATAATAATAATAGTAATAATAATAATAATGATAATGATAATTAATAAGTTTTAAAGTTGAAATTGTTGATGCATTCATGTGAAAATACAGGATCAAAAAAGATAGTTTACTGCTTACCTAATGTAATTAGTTTGGATGATGGAAATTGGAAAAAGATAGAAGAAACAAATATGACTCGAGACATTAAAATAAATGACGCATAAAAAGAAAAGTTCAAATGAAGCCTCCAATACATGACTCTGCTTTTGTAAAATGGATCATCCACCACCACCGTTTTGACTATTGTTAATATGTACCATATTCAAGGTACATAAAAAATAGAGGAGAGCTTATTGTTTATTAAAAGTACCTTCCCCAAAAATATTAATACAAAATCACTTAATATTTTATATAAACATATACATAATAATATTATAGATAGATAGACATGTAAGAATATATTAATTTGCATAGCAGTATAGCACTGAAAGAAGATATTTTGATGGATGATTAATATTTAAACCTAAATGGGGTACGTACTAAATGAATAAAATAAATCAAGCCTAGCTAGAAAAGTAAGGAGCACTATCTATCTATATATAAGATCGAGATTAATTTATATATATGCATAGTGGGCGGGTTATGCAAAACTTTAGGTACGTAGCTTAGTATAATTAATTAATTTGTAGGCTTTGATTAGGCACCTCCATCGATCAATAATATATTTGAGTAATTAACCCTCAATTTCAACTCGATCGGAAGATTCTGTTATTGGAAATAAATTTATAAGATGTATGTACTAGTATATTCTGTTTTTGTATGTATGATGTTATATATCGAAAATTAAATTAAACAAGATATATTAAGCCCACGCGATATGCTGAGTAATAAATTAATATAATTGTTCAAAGTTAGTATATGTAGACAATATTTAGTTTATCATGTATCTAGCGTATTTGATGGTTACATTATGTACAAAAGACTACGTGACCTAGTGATGTTATAAGATCAAATGTAACTTATATAAACTAAAAATCAAATAAAAATTTATTAAGGGCTGAAATAATTAATTGAATGAGGTAAAAATAGACCTGAATTGTTAATCTCAAAGAAGGAGTTACCTTAATAAACCTTGATACCACTAAGTCACCTTGATTTATAAATAATACTACGTAGTAAATAATTTTATAAGATCAAATGTAAATTATCTGAAATTTAGGCTAATTTTTTTTATCAAGGGTTAAAAATAAAAAGTAAAAAAAATAGTATACTTATGTAACTTATATAAACATAAGGATAAAGAGTGTAAATTTATTAAAGGTTAAAAATAAAAAAAAATGAAATCAATAGTATTATGGGTCAAATATGGTTTAATCATCAAAGTTTAACTTATTTTTCGGTTTAACCATCAAAGTATTTTTTTTAACGTTTTAACCATAAAGTTTCATTTGATAATCATTTTAATCCTTAAGTTTTGTTTGGTTTTCGTTTTTACCCACATTTTTACCTTTAACCTGCTAAGCAGGTTAAATAACATTATTTTTTTATTTTTTTATTTTTTTATTAATATCCTGTTGAATGTTTGAATCTTTTTGAATGATCGATCTGTTTCATTTTAATTTTTTTTTCTTGATCGTTCTTCAAGGAGTTAATCTTCATATGTTCTTGCCAAATACAATTTAAACAAAATCACAATTTGAAAAAACAAAATCAAGAACAAAAACCCAAAGCAAAAATGAAACACAAAGCAGATCTGGCGGTGGCGGTTTGCATCCAGTGGCGGCGGTCTGGAACAGAAACACAAAGCAGATCTGGGGATCAAGAACAAAAACCTAAAGCAAAAATGAAGGTAAAGATTAAACAAAAATCGAAACCCTAAATTCAAAAATGAAGAACATAATCGTTTCATAAACGATCTACACAGATCTGGTTCTAATCTTCATCTTCTACAAAGATGAGATTGATTTTGGAACAAGAACAAACCCAAAAATCGTAGATGCATAACATACCCGGATCGAAAGCGGCGGCGCTGATTCATACGGAAGAGAGATGATGGGTTCATACGATTGAACACAAATCGGAAGAGAGAGAGAGGACGGCTTCATACGGTGGCCGCCCTGGTTCAAACGGCGGAGGTGGCGTCATACGATGGAACACAAATCAGATGATGGGTTCTTCGATATACCCCTGAAACGAAATCGATTCCAACGGTGGTGGTGGATTTGGTGGCGTTAGCGTTTACGGTGGTGGCGGAGGAGAATTTGGTGGGGCTCGATCTGAAAACCTCACCAGAAAACACACACACACATGTCCCGTCGTCCTTTATTTGTAACACCCGCATTTAGGGTCCAGTCGTTCTTGGCAATTAGGTGAGTATTTAAGTTTTATTTAATTGTTAATTGCGTGATGTTATTGATGTTTTCATGATAATTAATTGGTCTGCGAGACAAGAGATAAAATATGAGATTTAATATTTTAATAAGATATTGATATCATATGATTTGGTTTTACACGAGGGTTCCAAATAATACCTCATTGCATGTTTTTGGTTTGAGTAGGACTGCTTTAATTAAGTTTCTGTATCTCAGATATCAGCATTTGCACTGTGTAGTGTAATATTTTCATTCTTGACCTATATATATAGCATTTGTATATGTTTGTTTCGGTTTGTTGGTTCTGGCTGCATAAGAGAAGAGAGAAAAGAAACCTTAACCCACTCTTACTCAAACGTGAGTCTGTAATTCTGTTTTCGAGTTCTAAAGCGAGGGTTAACGTTTAGATTTCGAGCAAGAGGTGATGTTGTGTTGTTTATGTCGAGTTTTGATAAGAAAATTATTGAAAGTTGAGTTTTAGCCGTGCGAAGTAAAGTCCACTTCGTGCGTAGTGACTTTATTTCGTGCGGAGTGTTCAATGAAGAAGATGAAGTCGATGAGTTTTGGTCGCACGAAGTGAGATTCACTTCGTGCGTACCAGTGCCCATTGCGTGCGAAGTGGGTTAGCCACTTCGTGAGTTTGAAAGTTTAATACATGCGAAGTGTGATCATTTCGTGCGTAGTGATTTTGACGATAATTCTGTTTTATTATTCTGTAGCCAATGAAAGTTGATGTTTTGCAATTGGAATGTAATCCCAATTACTGACTAAGTTATGATGTGTTTCAGGAAACGAGAAGGCTCAGTGAAATTAGAATACTGAGTGTGGTGTTGGAGAACACAGGTGAGTGGACTTTTAACTCACGAATTGTTTTGGTAGTAACGGTAACGGTTACAACATGTCGTAATGTCTTACTCTCTGTTAGACTAAATGATCTGGTACTTGTTTTGTCGATGCCTTGGGCATACTTGATGTTTGGTTAACAGCTGTTTATTGGCACTGGGTGCATATGATGGGGTCAGCCATGGTGGGCTGGGTTCACTTGTCATCGGCTAATCAGTATTAGATCTGTTGATGCATGTGTTGCAACTTGAGGTGATTACTGTGTGAGAATGACAAGTGGGCTATCGGTAAACCTATGCTAGGCCAGCATTTGGTTGAAGGTTCGGCCGAACCGCCGGTCCTCTGTGATACTTGTTTATTTGCTGATGCTTTTCGTTGGTTAAACTTCCATTCACTTAGCTTTGAGCTAATCCCCCACCATAAACTCCAACTTGCAGGTTGTTGAGCTGATTTGCTGTTGGGAGTTTTGCCAGTCTTTTTGAGGAATGTCTGATACATTAACTCTGATATAATCTTGTTATGAGCCTGTATGTATATATATGTAACACTGGACTTGGTTTACTGACACTTGTGTCAGATGTTAAATCGTTTGTAATACTACTGTAAATAAGTATATATTTGGTTGCTCGCTTCCGCAGGATTAATTTAATTTAATTTAAAAAAAAATATAGCGGTGTTACAATTTGGTATCAGAGCCCTGGTTTGGGATGCGTGCACAGTTAGAGTGTTCAATTCTCAAATCTTGGCTCGAGTTTGGTTAGACATTCCTGATGTGGGTGGGAATTAGGGTGAATGCAAGTTTCTTTTGATGTTAGCTGTTGTTAGTAGGTTATGTACTAACGGTTTACCTAATGAGTGTTGAGATGTTGTGATTGACACAGATATGGCCGATAATGAGAACCTGACTAATGCCCCCTTGACCCCAAGAAGAGCTGGTACTTCGGCGGCAGGTCCTTCAGAGATTCCTATAACAGAGAGTGTTGAGGTTACAGAAGCTAATATTGATCGGGAAGAGTATATTTATCAGTTAGAGGATCAGTTACAAGAGCTTAGAGGAGAGGTACGGGAGCTTCAGAAACAAAAACAGGTACAGGCTTCTCAGGCACAAATTCCTCCAGCGATTTCTACTCAATCGGAGATTCCTCCAGTATCAGTACCTATTTTTTCTACATATCAGTCAACCCAGCCTCAGTATTTCTATCCAGTTATGTCTCAGGGATCTTATCAGTATCCTTTGGTTAGGTACCCACCTCAGAAGGGACCCAAGAAATGTCAGTTCAAGGATTTTCGAGATTGTAAACCAAAGGAATACTCAGGGAGCACCAATCCTGCTGAAACTCTAGAATGGTTGAAAGGAATAACGAGAATTTTGGATATTTGTAATTGTGAAGAGGAGCTTCGAGTTACCTATGCCCAGAGTATGCTTACAGGGGATGCTTCAGCTTGGTGGGAATCGTTGACAGCTCACCTCACCCCGGAGCAGATGAAATCCATTACTTGGGAACAATTCCAGAATAAAGTTCCTGAACAGTATTGTGGTGAATTTGAAATGGATAAAATCAGAAAGGATTTCTTGAGTTTGCATATGACCGAGAGGATGACAGTTGATGAATTAATCAAACAGTTTAATGAGAAATTGAGATTTGTAAAGCAGTGGGTGCCAACCGAACGTTCTCAGATACAACACTTTGTTGGAGTTTTGTTACCAGAATACAGGGGTAATACCCGTCTAGCCAACACTTTGTCTCAAGCCTTCACCTTAGCTATATCAGCCGAGGGAGATGTTAAGGCACGTGACCAGATGAACAGGGATAAAGCTGCCTTGCAGAAACCAAAGACAGAACAGACTGGTTCTCAGCAAAAGAAGAAATGGCAGGGTAACCAGGGACAGGGTAGGCAGAACCCTAGGGCAGCTGTTGGTGGTTCAAGTCAGAGGTCTCTATGGTGTAGTAACTGTAGGTCTTCCCACACCGGACCTTGTACACCCCAGACCTCGCGATGTATCAGATGTGGTGGATTGGGACACGAGGTAAAAGATTGTAAATTTCCTCGTAACGTGTGCTGGAATTGTCAAAAAGAGGGTCACAGATCAGGAGAGTGTCCTTCTGCAAGGAAGACGGGGTCAGGTTCAGGGGCAATTACAGTTGGGGGATCATCATCTCAGTCTGGCCAAAATAGAAAGAATCCTCCTGCACCCGAGGGTAGAGCTTTTCGGATGACAGTAGATGATGCTACTGCCACCGATGATGTCATCACTGGTACGTTTCTTGTAAATTCTGTACCTGCACGTGTGTTGTTTAATTCAGGGGCTAACCGCTCCTTTATTTCGATGGCTTTCTGTGATAAATTGAAATTGCCTACTTCACATGTTACTGATTCTCTAGAAGTAGAAATAGCTAATGGTAAAATGGTTCCAGTCACAACGGCTGTGTCTGGAGCTAGAATTGATATTGATGGTACTTGTTTTCCAGTCTCTTTTCTGTTAATGCCTATATCTGGATTTGATGTTGTTTTGGGAATGGATTGGTTGAGCCAGAATAGAGCTAGTATTAAATGCCATAAGAAGTTGATTTCTTTTCCTTTATCTGACGGGTCACATGTAGTGGCTCGCGGAGAGAGGTCTTTTTCTACCTTCCCTATTATTTCGTTTATGAAGGCTAGAAAATCTTTGGCCAAAGGGTGTGAATCGTTTCTGGCTTATGCTATTGATGTTAAAAAGGAGAAGCAAGTTATTTCTGATATTCGGGTAGTTTCGGAATACCCGGAAGTGTTTCCTGATGAGTTACCAGGATTGCCTCCAGTTCGTGAGGTAGAATACAGAATTGATCTAATTCCTGGTTCGAGTTCCGTGGCTAAAGCCCCTTACAGATTAGCTTCTGCTGAAATGCGAGAAATGATGACTCAGATTCAGGAATTGTTAGATAAAGGCTTTATCCGTCCTAGTTCATCTCCGTGGGGTGCTCCGGTCTTATTTGTTAAAAAGAAAGATGGTACTCTACGAATGTGCATTGATTATCGGGAATTGAATAAAAGGACAGTTAAAAATAAATACCCTTTACCTAGGATTGATGATTTGTTTGATCAGCTACAGGGTGCTTCTTATTTTTCAAAGATTGATTTGCGTTCAGGTTATCACCAAGTACTTGTTTCTAAAAATGATATTCCTAAAACTGCGTTTCGTACCAGATATGGTCATTATGAGTTTTTAGTGATGCCTTTCGGTCTAACTAACGCCCCTGCTGTGTTCATGGATTTAATGAATCGGATTTGCCGTCCTTCATTGTTTCACCATCGCCGCCGTTGTTTCACCATCTCATCACCTTGCTTCTCCTGGTTAACAGTCTTACCATCTCAGGGAAGGAGAGAGAGAATAGAGAGAGAACATAGAAGGGTGAAAACGAAGGGGTAGTGTTTGGGTGGGTTAACTACTTAGGAATAGTAAAGATACGGAGTGTTTGGTAGATTTAACCTGTAATAGTATAAATTAAGAGGTGTTTGGTTATATTTAACCTGTAATAATAAGTCTAAATGGCTAAAGTAACAAGTTAACTTATACTTTATGGTTAAAACGTTAAAAAAAACTTTGATGGTTAAACCGAAAAATAAGTTAAACTTTGATGATTAAACCGTATTTGACCCTAGTATTATTATGTAACTTTTATAAACTTAAGGATAAAAAGTGAAAAATCAAAATGAATAGTGTTATTCTTTGAAAATTGATTATAAACAAGATATATCAAGCCCACGCGATGCGTTGGGTGATATTCAAACAATCATATTCTTAGTAATTTAATTTATACAAAATATAATATATATATATATATATATAAGATGGTTGTTCAAAGTTAGAATGTGTAGAAAAAAAACTTAGGTTAACATCCATCTATTGTATTTGCTGATTACATTACGTACATGTGGCTACATTAGCTGGTAATGTTATAAGATCAAAAGTAACATATACAAACTGAAGAATAAAAAGTGAAAATTTATTAAGTGTTGAATTGAAAAATTGAAATGATGTATAACAGTAATTGAACCCTTAAACTTAAAGTGAGAGAGAAAAGCTAAATTAAATGTAATTTAATAGTTGTGTTAGATCATGTATAATTTATATAAACTTAAAGGTGTATAATAAAAAAAATTGAGGGTTAAAATTAAAAATTAATATAAATAGTGATTTACTTGAGTTAAGGATGTATAATAAAAAGAATAAATTTAAGGGGTTAAGGATGTATAATAAAAAAAATAAATTTAAGGGGTTAAAATTGAAAATTGGTTAAGGGTGTATAATGAAAATAAATAAACTTGAGGGATAAAATTAAAAATTGTAATGAATAGTACTTTTTTTGAAGAATTGATTATATAGATAATTATCAAGGGTTAAAAATAAAAAGTATAATAATACTATACTTATGTAACTTATATAAAATAAGGATAAATAGTGTAAATTTATTAAAGGTTAAAAATTAAAAATTAAAATCAATAGTATTATTATGTAACTTTAATGTAACGTATATAAACATAAGGATAAAAAGTGTAAATTTACTAAAGGTTAAAGATACAAAATTGAAATCAATGGTATTATTATGTAACTTTTTTAAACTTAAGGATGAAAAGTGAAAAATCAAAATGAATACCGTTATTATTTGAAAATTGATTATAATGGATAATTTTTTATCAAGGGTTAAAAATAAAAAGTAAATAAATAGTATTTTTATGTAACTTATATAAACATAAGGATAAAAAGTGTAAAATTATTAAAGGTTAAAAATAAAAAATTGAAATCAATAGTATTATTATGTAACTTTTATAAATTTAAGGATAAAAAGTGAAAATTAAAATGAATAGTGTTATTCTTTGGAAATTGATTATAAGGGATTATTAGACCGTACGTACGTATAGTCCAAACAAAAACAATGACATACCTTTGACACCATTTTTACGTTGTATCAACCCTAGAAATTGCTTAATCTTAACATGATAGAGAGAGAGAGAGAGGGGATATATAGATATAGGGTATAGTTCATTTGATAACCGTTTTTAATGCGAGTATCGTGAAAACCAATCTCAATCGTTCCTTGGATTTGGGAAGTTCATGGATGGAGAGCGTGGAGGTATAGAGTGTGGCATGGTGCATGTAAGGAATTCATGGGCTGTATCAAACACACTATCATATAACCACTCAGGCTATAATTGTAATTATCCGATTTTGAAAATTCCATTAAGACCATAATAGAGCCACTCGGGCTTAAGTAATATCACTCAGACCACAACGATGCCACTCGGGTTGTAATAGTGCCAAACAGGCCATAAAACTGCCACTCAGACTAATAAATATCTTATACACTACATTTAAACACATAATACATAGAAAATATATTAAACACTTCAATAATAGTAAAAGTCGTGTTACTCACCTTGTTCGTAGTGATTAACACCTCTGATAGATATCTATTCTCTTTTTAGCAAATATTGATTATCCAATATCACCTACAATTAGTTAGTTTGAATTTCAAATTTAAATTATTCAAATTATACTTTGTTAATGCTCTACACGTCCTATAACACGGCCAGTGTATAGACTACACAGCATATGATCTACACACCTACACAACTGTAACACCCTCCTTACCGGCTTAGTAGGATTAAGGTAATTAAGTTGAATTACTTTAATTAATTGGTTGATTATTTGAATTATGTGTTTAATTAATTTAGTTAATTAAATTGTATTTTGTGTGAGTGGATTGTGAGGTGTCGGCTTTGACACCTACATATCCCAAATGTTGCCACTTAATTGTCATTACATGCAAAATTAGAAGGTGTTTGTGTGTGATTGTGTGTCTACGGCCGAGAACAAAGAAAAGAAGAAAGAATCGAATTCAATTATTGATCTTGTTTGTGAATTTGCTCAATTGAAGTGTGTAACATCATCAAGAGGTTAGATTACTGAATCAAACATGTTAATTGATGTTAATTTCGTTTTTATATGAGTTTATATGTGAAAAATCCGATTGTATAAAATGCATGATGAATCTTTGATCTAGGATGCATGTATGATAGAAATTGATGTTAGTTTGAACAATACATGTTAGAAGTCGATTCTGGAAACATATGTGTTGTTGCATGTATGAAATCAGATTGAAATTTTGAAGTTATAAATGATTTTGAATGAATCGGAATTCATAAGTATGAATCACTCGGAATTGGAGTTTGAATGACTCGGAATGTTGAAATCCGACTAACTCTATCGGAAATGATAGGAATCCGATAAAATTGAACTGTTTGCCTTAGCTTTTTATCGGAATTAGTGAAAACCGATAAAATCTATCGGGATTGATGTAAAACCGAGAAGAATGATCGGATTTGATAATTAACATTTGTTCGGAATCCGATTGACTATATGTTGCCTTAGCTTTATCGGTTTTATGTGTTTTCTCAGATTTCAAGTTTAGCGGATTGTTAGTTTCATCGGATTTCATATTTACTCGGATTTGATGAATTGGTTGGAAATGACTTTTATCGGAATGTATAACTTGATCGGATTATGCATTCTCGGATTGTGTAATTTCTCGGAATCCGATTATATCGGAATTGCCATTTCTCGGAATTGGTTGATCGGATTTCATGTTCTATCGGATTTAGCCTTATCTCGGATTTGGTTTCACCGGAATTGACTCTATCAGATTTGATCTTATCGGATTTGGACACAATCGGAATTCCAACAATACCTATGCTCGGAATTGGTGAAGGTTGTGTATGAAAGATCAACTCTTGGATGATTTGAAGATAAAACATGAACTTGTTGTCTTGGCTTATGTAAGGGATGTATGAATTGCCTAAGCTAAGGAGTTGAATGAATTCACTAAATTACAGTAAGTAAAAGTAATAGTGAATTATGGTATATTGACTGCATATACATGAGTTGATATGTACTTGTGGTTTTATGTACATATGTGTTTGAATATAATATTATGCTTATTGTTTGTTGATTAAGCAAATACTAACTATTAATTGTTTGTTCAGGTGGAGACAAGACTCAGTAGTTGAAAGTAAACTGAGATTGCCTGAACTTTTGAAGATACCGGTGAATGGATATATATCTTGGTTGTATAAGATATATCACCTGATTTTTGCTCTTTGAGATGTATTCTCTTGTTAACTGTATATATACATGTGGTTTGGGAGATCAGCTTGGTGGTTGTTTTTCAGTTGGGCCTTGGTTTAGGGATATACAGTGCTAACATTCGTCTTGATAGCATTTGTTGTAATCAAGAAGTGCTAGTATTGTTGTCTGTTGTAACTAGGCTATCAGTAGACCTTGGTTTGGCCGACCTTGGTTGTAGGTTCTGCAGAACCGCCGGTTCTCTTGGTGTTTGAGCATTGCTGGTTTGGGCTTTATGCCTTGTATGTTTGTGATATCTATTCTCTCACTTAGCTTTGTGCTAATCCCCCACTGTTGAATTCTTTTACAGATTATTCCTGGTATGTGGAAGATAAAGATGAAACTGGAATTATGGACTGATAGTAACTCTGATATCTTGTTGTTTTGTAAAGAGCTTGTTTTAGAGTAACACTGTATATGTGTTTTGCAAATCAAACAGATTAAAGTTGTATTTTCAATATTATATTATATTAATTATGTGATTTAGCTTCCGCGCGTATTTCAAAGTAGTATAAGAAAGTACGGTGTTACAACAACCATGCTATGTCAGTGTAAACCCCTAACCCTACACGACTTGTGTACTATAATCATACACAATCTAGAGCTTCCCACACGGCCCGTGCCAAAAAAGGGTTGAGCACGGATTATGTACCAGAACACGGCCCATGCACCTCTACACGATACTATACACGGCCAGCACCCATATACACGTCTTGACCAATTTTCAACAAATTTTTTAGCTATAACAGTCTCTAATCTGACTGAAAGCTCAAACAAAATATGACCAAATAATATCAAACACTTGATAAATATAAACCTAGCTCTAGTAGATTGGTGTTTATCATCAAAGATTACCATCACTATTGCGAATGTAACTAGGTTACAGAGTTTAATGATAAAATACCAACACCCAGCGATGAATTCGTAAAAGATACTCAAGTTAGAAAATCCAGCTATAAATGGAAATTTGTAGCAGGATTTTATTGTAATTATCTTTAGAGTTCATTACAAAGATGGTATCTGTGGTTTATGCTAAATTTCACATTTAGTCATTTATAATCAAAAATTATACTGGTAGTCCTTATGGTTAACGTTTTATTTCATTTTGGGTCCTTTAGACTAACTTCAGTTAAAGTTGACCGTTAGTCAAAGGGTAGACTAAGGATATTCTAGTCATTTTCCATATTATCCATGTTACAAAACACCCATTTTCATTATTCATTAATTAAAAATTAATAAAAAAACACAAACACTCATTTCCAGTATTCATTGATCAATCAAATAAAACACTTCTAAGACCCGCATGCATTAAAGATTTAGAATCAAGAACATCCTTTTGATGCAAACACTTATTTCCAAATTCATCAATTAAAAATTAAAAATTGATATGAATCAAATCTATAATATCTGAATCAAATACACACTAGGATCTTGATTTACAACAGAAACACAACACATACACATGGATCTTACAAAATCTCAAAAAAAATAGATCTCAGATCTGTCTCAAAAATATGTCTCAAAAAACCCTAATTCAAATCTCAAAAAACCCCAACTCAAATCTGCCTCTCGATACACACAAATAGATCTCAGATCTACTGGGTGGTGGTGTGAAATTACCGGATCTGCAACGGCGGTGGTGTAACACCACTTTTCAAAAATAGCTTTTAAAACTCTATTACTTAAAATTAGCACTTTTAAGATAACAGGGTTTGCGGAAAATAAGCTTTCGACACTTTAGTGCTAACAGTCTCACAAAAGTAGTGTTAAAAGTACCCTGCTTAAAAGCTTGGAGCTATCCAACTCTGCAAAGCACTGGGGCCTTACCCTTGTTGGAAACTGGTTACCTGCATGCACAACATACTAAAATGTAAGCTTTCGCTTAGTGAGCATACAAACTGAACAGATAAACACATAAAACATGAGTAACTCTTCTGGGGATGTCTCACATCCAAGCTGAACACCAACAAAACTATTCAAACTATTAACTGGTCCAGGGTATGAACACACCTCGTGCGTAATCAAGTCCTTGACGTTCTGTTTGGGTATAAGGATCTCAATATACCCCTTTCACTTTCCTGGATACAAAGTATCCGCTTTTCTTTATACAAGGCTTCTCTAAGCCAGGTACCTGCTGTACTTATACACTGCTACGCATTCTACGTAGCTGAAAATCTTGGTTTACATCACGTATACATATCATATCCCATAACACAGATATCATACTTTTCACTTTATGCATAATGCATACTAATCGTATTAAATACTATAACATAATGCTATTGAACCTCTGAACAGCAGCCTTTAACTCCACATATCAAACATACAATTGATATACTATTCACTTAATGCACGTATGTATGCTAATCTGATTAGAGGTAAGTACACTCACCTTCGCAGCAATTAAACAGCTATCCTCTATCACCGAAACGTCAACTCTTATTGCCTACAAGCAATAAACAATACTACTGTAACATCTATACTCAACTTACGAAATATACTAGTCAAATAACTAAACTGAATTCTGAAAGGCTGCTTGCGATCGCAAGCAAAACCTATGCGACCGCAAGGTCCTTAACCAACATCCTTACGGTCACAAGTGAAGTCCAATGCGACCGCAAGAGACCCAAACCTTCAAATCTCTAAAACACTGTCTTACAGTCGCAAGTACTCTTACTTACTGCCGCAAGGGACAAAATAACCAAAATCTTAAAAACACCTTCCTACGGCCGTAGAGAACCTTTCCTACGGCCGTAGGAACAAAAACAACTAAAAACCTTAAAACATGTTCCTACTCCCGTAGGGAATAATCCATACGGCCGTAGGAACAGTCGGTACAGCAGACTTCTTGCTCTGCTCGTGAACAGCAGCCGAATCCAACTCTTTTTCATCCAATACTTGATTAAACTCAGATTCAAACATACAAATGAGTTTCATATCATCACTACTAATTTTCTAGCATAAACCATGACACAAAACAACACAAAACACACTAAATCTAGCTACTAACATGGATTCAACTTATGAATCCATTTCTTGACCCATAACTCAAAGAAATCAAGAAGAACTCAATACCTCTTGCTATTGGATCACTAATCAATCAATTCAGATGATAATCTTCACTCCTTGGATTGAATTCATCAAAGAAAATATAGAGATATGTATGCATCGTATGTGTGTTTGTGAAGACAGGGAATGACTAACAAGAGTCAAACAAAGACTCATACATATCTAACATTTTCACTAATTGGCACAACTAGTCCCTGGACTTCTTTAACTTTCTGAAATGGCAAAACTAACCCCCTTAACTTTGAAAACATAAATACACATAGCACATAGAGGTAACTTGCTAAACATACATACAATACTTAACAACAAAAGAAACTTTCAACTTTGGGGTGTTACAGGTGGTTTCTTCAGATGTGCGATGGCGGTGGTGGTTGACTTCTTCTGATCTGAGGCGGTGGTGGTTGTTTCTTCATATCTGCGATGAGGGTGGTGGTTTCTACAAATCTGTGGTGGTAGAGATCGAAGACGTGAGGTGGTAGAGATCGTACCGTCAGTGGGCAGGGTAGAGAGAAGAGAGAGAATAGATGAGAGAGAAATAGAGAGAAAACCCTAATCTCATGAACAAACCACCGTCCGACCACCACCGTCTGCAACCACCAACAGAAAACCCTAGATATGAGGCGGCGAGGGAAGATGGACGGTGGCAGTGGTGGATGGAGGTGACTGGTGGGTTTCGGCGGTGATGATAGTTAGACGGCGGTGGTGTGGTGGTACCCGAACCGTAGGTTTTTTTTATGGTGAACAACAAATGGTGGCCGACGACCGGCGGCCGGCGATGAGAAGTATAGGGAGAAAGAAAGGTTGTCCAGTGAGTGAGGGAGTGAGAGTGAGAGATGAGTCTTTTATTGAGGAAAACAAATCTTGCCTGGCAACATGGATTAAATAGATGAATATAATTAATATAAAAAACATGTTTGGGAACAATAATTAGATTAAAGTAGTTTGGTTATAAGGATAAAGTAAGAAATGACTAAATTACCCTTTGACTAAAGGTCAACTTTGACTGGAGTTAGTCCAAAGGAGCAAAAGTGAAACAAATTGTCAACCATAAGGACTACCAGTGTAATTTTCGAGTTTAAAGAACTAAATGTGAAATTTAACGCAAACCACAGGGACAATCTTTGTAATTAACTCTTATCTTTATTATTTTATATTTTATTTATTATATTTTTGGGAAATGTGGTTATAATAAGATAGCGTTTGATTTATATGAGTTTTGGGATTCACCCCACCCAAACGCATCCAGACAAAGCGAAAAAGAAACCGACAAAAAGCATGGCAAAGTCGAAATTATTAACCTATCGGAGGCCATTTACAAGTCCATTGGAGATGAGATAATACGGTGAGCAAACGACTAACAACAACAATAAACAACAACTTGCTGACAAAAGGAGACACTTTTCACGCGATGAAGAAGCTCGTCTCTCTCTCGTGCTGCTGCTGCTGCTGCTGAATCACTCAGCCGACCTTTAATTCGTCACAGCAAGCACCACCTATCGGATCTCTCCCCTAGCTCCGGTGATCGGATTCACTCCACTGTCACACACGAAAACTCCTTTCTTCTTTTGTTCCTAAAAGATGAGCTGCGGAAATAATGGATACAACACTTCGGAGATGGAGTACATCAGAAAGCATCACAGACACCAGATTTCCGATAATCAATGCACTTCCGTTCTCCTCAAGCACATCAAGGCCCCTGTTCATCTCGTAATTCTTCCAATCTTACTCGCTACATGTTTGTTTTCTCTCTCTGTGATTGGATTTACGTCTTTTTCCCTACTTTTCTTGAATTTCATTTATCTGTCTTCGCTATGTGTTTGGATTAGATCTCAGGAGATTTCGAGTTGAATTCTAATTTGAATTTATTGTTGTAGTTAGTTATTAACTACGTATACGCTTTGAAAATGTATGTTATGTGTTAACCACTGCTACAGAAATTGGTGAAGGCTAGGAGCTTGGATACAGAAATATCAGGTTTTATAATGTATTGCCTAACTCTTAAAAAAAATATTAAGCAGATGTGATTGGCAAACATTGATTAACACTGATCAATTTCGAATTCACGATTGATGTTTATAGGAGTAAGGAACTTCAGTGCTATTTTGTTGAAACTCTAAGGTGAAATAGAGTACCATATAAGAGAATTTAAATGCGTGGAGATAGAAGCACCTGCGATAGATGCTTCTACACGCATAAACACTTAAAACGATTAGATGGTGAAATGACTAACATGTCCCTCGTTTGAAAGGGTTTGTTAGTGTGGAAGATCAAGATAGGTGCTGCTAGAAGCATATATCCTATCCTCATCGTTTAAATGATGATAACTTATACCTTTCGCGTTGTTTTTTTCCTAATATATGGTGCATGTGATTATGTGAACAGTCTGCCTCTTCATGATGTTACTTATTTTTCAGGTTTGGTCTTTGGTAAGGAGATTTGATCAACCGCAAAAGTACAAGCCATTTGTGAGCAGGTGTGTTGCTCAAGGAAATCTTGAGATTGGTAGTCTTAGAGAAGTTGATGTTAAGTCCGGCCTTCCTGCCACCACGAGCACAGAGAGGTTGGAACTCCTTGATGATGACCAGCATATCTTTAGCATTCGGATTATTGGTGGTGATCACAGACTCAGGGTACAAACCCATCTACTAACTTTACCTCTTTTATGTAACTTTTATCTTTTTCTTTTAAATGGAAGATCTCCACACAGCCAATTGATAGTTATAATCAGAGCCTCTATAAAGTAGGTTTATTAAGTTATATAATACCAAAAAGAATTTTATCTGACTATGTTTGAATTACAATGACTGATATCTTAATTCTCAAATATAAATTTAGGAAGACAAATATTTTAGTACCCTTAACCTTGCTGTCACACACTGCTTGAATTATCCAAATGTTATAACTCATGTTTTCTTTGTCCAGAACTATTCTTCAATTATCTCGGTGCACCCAGAAATTATTGAAGGGCGGCCAGGGACTCTAGTGGTGGAGTCATTTGTGGTTGATGTGCCTGAAGGGAATACTAAAGATGAGACATGCTACTTTGTTCAAGCATTGATCAAATGCAATTTGAAATCTCTTGCTGACGTGTCTGAACGACTTGCAGTCCAAGATAGGACTGAGCCCATTGAGCGGATGTAGATGTGAGACCTCTCCCCTACCGCTTCACTCAGGCTTGAAGGTAACAATGCTGTATGTACCATGGATGAAGCTTCTTTATAAGGCTGTCGGCTTTGGGTGACTGACTGGTACCAGCTGTTCCTCCGCATATACTCACTCTCTTAGCAAATTTCCACTTTGTGTTATGTTGCATTACATGTCGTTAGTTTCGATGTCATTGTGGACTGTCTGTCTCTCTTACCTCAAAAACCAGAGTCGTATAAGCTTAAAATGCTAAATGGTAAGTCACCCAAGGGACACCTTCTGTTTTTTGAGGTTTCAGCTCTGCTGTTCTAGCTGTGAATAAACATGGTGAAAACAGGTGTCTTATGTATTTACCATATATTTTTCCTTCATTTAATGTAGCTTTACTAATGATTATATCTTTTTTTTTCCTTAAAAACTAGCCCATCCAGTTGGTTGTCTCGAACATTAAGGGCATGTTTGTTTTTGTAGACAAGTACTTATTTCCAAGAAATGTTAAGACTTTTTCAAAGAAGATTGTTTGTTAAATAACTGATATAAGTACGTCGCAGATCTTATTTCACTTATTCTTAGATGTGGTAAATTATCACTTCAACCCTACAAACTTCAGACTTTTGGGCCACATCTTTTCCTGCACACCTTAGACCAGAGAACCGAGCGGTCTGAGCTGAGTTGAACCCAAAGCTTAGAAAACTATCGGATAATAGCACTTTCATGGTTTACGTGTAACCTAAAAGGCAAAGCTTTGTATGGGTTGATGAAATTGAACTATAGTGCCATGCCGCTTAATTTCCTTAATAGGGATTAGCCTTTGGTAATTATCAATTCAACATTTCAATCTTTCATTTGTAGGTTCCTATTGGTCTTGGATACATATTCAACTGATGTTCTTCATGAGTTGATGCGTTGATCTAAATCTCATATAAAAATTACTCTAAATGCGTTAATCTTAATCACATTTTAGTACCTATTTTTCGTGTCACAATCAATAAAAGTTTCAAGGTGGCAAAACGCGTACGTTGGATATGAATCTTGTAAAAAGGTGTGTAAGGTCACTATTGTTTTTGTTGTTTTTTTGGGAGACAAATTATGTACAAAAAAAACTTACATAGGATTATATTGCATAAAAAGGTAACAGGTCGATTTTTCATTATATAATAGAGAATATAATAATAAAAAACTCTATAGCCTCCTACATGAAATCCATTATTTATTTAACCTTATTTCCTTACTGTCAGGCAGACTCCATATCTGCGGTGCATGATTAAAAGATTAAACATAAAGATAAGGTGCACATATGTAATGGCGTAATGCAATGTAAGAGCAATTAGCAAAATCCAAGAATCCCATTGCCATTGGTTGTCTTATTCCATGTTTGGAGGGCTAAAATTGTGAACAACATCGAGTCGGTCATTAAAAAAGAATTGCGACATCTTTGTATAAATAATTAGCTTTGTATCCAACACTGTACATTGTCCCCCATTGATTACACTTAAAAATCACAAGAAATGCCTATTAACTAACTTCTATTATGCCAATACAAGCTCACCTTCCTCCTGTTGCAGTTCTTGAACAGGTATAACCCCTTGCCCTTCATACGGAACAAGAATCCGCTTTATTTCTTCTGCATTTAGTGTCTCATATTCCAGTAGAGCATTTGCCAACGCATGCAATGAATTCTCATGCTGGAGAAGAAAATTTTTAGACGAGTTACAGTAAGATGAATGTATCACACTAAAAACTAGATTTAGCAAGATACGCCAGTTGAGTAACACATGCTTAAACAGCTAAGTTTCGTTCATGGGTCAAAACTTGTTGAGGCGTCGACCTGCGACAGTTGTTTTTCTCATGTTTTCCAAGTGTCTATTAAAAAGGTTATGTGGTAAATATGACTATTTGAATTGCATTAACACAATAATGTTATAAATTTTTGGCAGTCACCGGGGGTGGATCACGAAAAAAATTTCATGGGGGACACCAAACAATAAAATAAATAAAATAGTTGAAAGTAACCCTTCAGAGGCAAAATAGGTCAGGTCAAAAAAAATTAACATAAAACTTATTGTAATTACAACTTAACAAATTAACAATGTTTCAAATTGTAATAGAAAGTAAAATTTTGATTCACATTTTAGCACTCAAAAATTTGGCTGGTGTCTGGTAGCACCACTAAAAGAGTACACTTGGGCAACTTTTATGCCCTTTAACCTATTGGCCATTTGACCCATTTTCAGTTTAAAGGAAAAATATTTTACCCACTCAATAGAGATACCAGAAACTCAAATTAACCCGTTCAGAGCTATACTAGATAAAAAGTTTGGCAAACCTTCTTTAACAAGAATTTCACCCGTTCGTAAGCGTCTCTTAGAAGTCTAACGACCTGCAAAACCACACAAAAAAGAGTTTTAAAACAATGATCTCAATAGTGCAGATTAATTGCTTTAAATTCCAGAAACATACTTCTGCATCGATACGTGATTGCATCTCAGAGCCTGGTCGCTCTTTTATATGAACTGGTCCAATAGCATCACTCATACCACAGGATGATACCTTCCCAACAGTAGAATGTACAGAATAAGCATAACAACATAGCATGATGGAAACTTATCAAAAAGAATAAAAAATAGTATAATTATAATACACTATTATAAGATTTGTTAAATACCATATATTGAGCAAGTTCTGTAGCAGACTGAAGATCGCTACTAGCACCTGTGGTAATGTGATCACGGCCAAAGATAAGCTCTTCTGCAACTCGCCCACCCATGCAAACATCAAGACGTGCCAATAACTGTTTTTTGCTTATGGAAGTCTCATCATTTGAAGGGAGCTGTGTGACCATTCCCAAAGCCGATCCACGGGGCATGATTGTTGCTTTATGTATTGGATGTGCACCATCCGTGTTCAAAGCAACAATTGCATGACCACTCTCGTGATAAGCAGTCAGCTGTAGGTACACATTACACACCATGTCAACATATAATCTAGGCATCGAGTATAAACTAAAAGGCTAAAATAACATAAAATGGTTGGTACCTTTTTTGAATCTTCAGAGAGATACATAGTTTTGCGTTCTGTGCCCATAATTATTCTATCCTTAGCAAACTCCAACTGTGCTGCATTTAATTTGTCAGCACCTTCAACAGCGGCCTTGATGGCAGCAACATTGACCAAATTTGCCAAGTCTATTAATGCAAAACGTAGTTAATAAGAGGTGCAATCAAGTATTAACTAATCAAGCTTGAAGAGATGTAGCATAAATTTAAACCATGTATACTACCCAGAAAGCTAATAGTGATTAATTCTTTTATAATGTAGAAACGTACCAGCACCATTGAACCCCGGTGTACCACGTGCAATTGCCTTCACATCAACATCCTCAGCAAGTGGTTTATCTTGTAAATACAAATCCAGAATCTCTTGTCGACCTTTTACATCTGGATTTTGAACTACAATCTGGGAAAAGACGATCCATCATATTATAAAATATAATGTATAAATTAAAAGAAAAGCAGGCCACTTGTAAGGTGAAAACTGCGAAACAAATTTTCTTTATAGATTGTTAATGAACTTACATGCCTATCAAATCTACCAGGTCTAGTTAAAGCTGGATCGAGAATATCAGGCAAGTTTGTTGCAGCCATCAGAATTATCCCCTGTTTAGGAAATAAAAACTATGTTCACAAATTTGAAAAGAAGAGTAAGCATACAAATGTTGAAGTTGGTGTGTGTACCTCATTTTGTTCAAACCCGTCCATTTCCACGAGCAGCTGATGCAATGTTTTCTTTGTATGGCCTTCCCACTGCTTCCGAGTCGAGCCAACGGCATCTATTTCATCGATAAAAATAATGCATGGAGCCTGAAGAAGTCAGCAAAACATTTAGTGACGATTATAACCTTAAAGCAAGCATCCAATAGTAGAAAAGCAGTTTCAAAAACAACAAACCTTCTTCTTTGCTGCTTGAAACAGAGATCTCACTCTTCGAGCACCAACACCGACAAACCTAACACAAGTTAAGAAAATCCAAATATTCAGGTTATAGCCATTTTCAATACATCTGTAAAAGTAAAATTACAGTTTATCATTTTCATAATTGCTCATTAAAGTCAATATGCCTATCAGAATTCAAATTCCAAAAAAGCACAAAGATTATATGTATGTTATACAACCCATGCCACAATTTCACTAGCAGGCCCATTACACAGATAGGTTATGTAAGCAGTTTCAGACACATAAACTTGATCAACAAGGCATGCTCACAGAAGAAATCCATAGAAAGCTTAGTAGAACCTACATTTCCTCGAACTCCGAACCCGCTCGATAGAAAAAAGGAACACCAGCTTCTCCAGCAATTGCCTGAAAAAAAATCACAATCAGAACATGCAAATTCTATGAAGAAACTGCATGAGTTTATTTATAACATGCATATTTATTAGATGAGTACTTAAAGAAAGGTATACCCATAGTCACATAGTTCGCTACGGTGATCGTTCTGTTCCCGATCCTCGTTCCCGTACCGAAGCATTCCGCAAACTATGTGACTATGGATATAACTGTATCAAATGAGTACATCACTTGCAAAAATGCAAACAGTAGTCATCTGCTATGAAATCGGATTCTGAAAGTCCGAGAAGAGAGAAAGTATGGCTTAAAAAGTTAGCTATATGCCAAGCGATCAAAGCAGTTCACGAGAATTAGAAAAACATACAACTGACCTTGGCAAGCAGAGTCTTTCCTGTTCCAGGTGCCCCAGTCAAAAGTATCCCCTGCAAAATCATCCAGAAGGCTTCTTATCACTAGAATACATCAGCAAAAGACACATATCTAAAGCACAATAATTTATTATATTTAACAAATAACACTAACTGCAAACCTTAGGTAACTTCCCACCAAGTCGAGTGAACTTCCCTGGATTTTTGAGATACTCCACCACTTCTTCAAGCTCTTGTTTGGCATCATCACAACCTTTAACATCCTTAAATGTTTTTACGTTCTGCAAAATACCATTTCATACTACAGAGGTTACACACTAGTTAGCTTATTAGATACACATATAAAAACAAACTTGCTCCGTAGTTCACTGACAACAAAAGCTCAAACATTCACAAAAGCAGTCAACCCAAAGGAGGCTATAAAGAGGAGGGAAATAGTAGAAAACATGAAACAGAAAAGAATTGAAGATGAAGCTTTACCTTCTCAGGCGCTATTTCTTTATGTGATTCTTTTGGGGTGTAAGAAGAACTCGAGCCAACACCAGAAGCACCTATGCCACCTAAACCTCCTATATACTTCTGAAGTGCAGCAGCACCCATTACCCTGAACAAGTATAAGTCAGTTGTATTTCAAGAAATAGAAATTAGAAGTATTGCTTTTCAGAAAGAAAAAAAAACTAAAAGTATTAACACTTGAATTAGAGATAGAGGGAGAGACAGAGAAGAGAGAGAAGTCTAAAACCTATTCTCACTCTCTATTCATTCTTTTGAAACTTTATGCAAACCCATGTAAATGGCATGAATATGGAAAAATATTGCTTACCACATTAAGCCAATAGCAACTGTGAATAAAATTGTTGAGATGAGCTCCTGTGCAAAACGTGATGATCTATTTGCCACTTTTGGATCGACCTATCAACAAGTAAGACTAAAGTCAAACAGACAAGCACCAACATCCCTTTTTATGCAAAGATATTACAACCATACGCATCCTGCAACCAAGAACTACCAGATATAATTGTGCTACAACAGTTCTTTAATATGGTATGAAGTCTCACCATCATAACATGCAACGGCTGCCTCTCAGATATGCCAGGATTTAGAAAAGACTCGTCTAAATTTCCTGACGCTCGTTGCTTCAGTTCTTGTAACTAAAATTAGGATTGTAAGGCACAAGACATTTCATATAAGATTTTAATATTAATATACTAAGCATAACAAAAGCAGCAACAAAATCTACTTACTAGTGCAGGAAGAGTGGAAGGCTTTCCAGATTGCTCATCAGGAAGATATTCAGCAATGGCATTAGTAGCTACCATAGCTCGAATATATTCCGCAACTCCTCTACTGTCAACTGCATATTGCCTTTGTTCAAAACGCCTTATGACGGACTCAGGACTGAGAAGGAATAATAATATTATATGAGAACAATCACACTGTGCACATGAGACCACTTGTCCACAAGCAAGACCCGGAAGAAAACACCTCACTTCCTAAAGCAAGGACAACATTACCTAACTTAGCAGCTACTCAACCATGGGTCAAAAACAGATCAACTTAATTTCGCATTTCCCATAATAAAAAGCTTTGTATGCCTTCTTTCACGACTATATATTAGGATTTAATGAAAGCACTCATCAAGTGTCACCAACGGAAGAAAAGTGTGCCTCTAAAACTCCAAGATCACATACAAAATTTCAAAAGCTACAAATCTTTCCATAAAGTTAATATGTGTAAGAAATTTTTTAAGCTCTGAGGATATCTCATGGATCAACCTAATTATTGATGGAAAGATGATGAATATACGAAATCTATTCCTAGACAGCATTTTGCTTCATAGAATAATATCGCTAGATTCCAAGTCATTTACACTTAATCTGATGTGTCTTAAAAGAAGTTAGGCAACCTTCTTTAAAGTATTACTACAAGGATCTTAAAACGTGCTTTAAAACGATTATAAAGACTCATGTGTTGTGTAAAATGATTATGATTATGATTTACAGAGAAAAAATATAATTATGACAAATGAAAATTATCTAATTGTACATGACTTGAATCAATCAATTCTATAATTATAAATAACAAAAATCACTTCTGAACCTCTCATCCAAACACCCTTGATATCATAATCTATAAGACTATATACCTCTCATCCAAACACCCTTGATATCATAATCTATAAGACTATATCAGACCCAAAGACAGCAAGTTACCCAGAAGTACTTAATGATATACTAACCACGTATTCAATTCAATTAAGAACACAAACTTGACCTTCTTTTTTCACCTGTGTTTGTTGAGCTCAACCAACAAAGCACTCTGTTTTGCAGCATCCTTTGGGTTCATGTCTGCTTCAGAAATTAACAACTCTAGCTTCTTCTCTTGCCGCCAAAAAGGCCACCAGCTAAAACCATCTGATAACAACATCTTCTCAAATCCAGTCTTCATCCTCGCGAAAAATCCCATCAAAAACACAAACAACGGTAACTTCCCCTTCCCCTTCTCCTTCTCCTTCTCGACTTCACCTCCTACACCACTTACATCACCCTCGACTTCATTCAAGAATTCTTCACCGTTAAAAACCTCACCCTCTCGAAAATCAGTATCTTGAGCCTCTGACTCCGGTACTAGATTGTGATTATCATGACTCGAGGAAGCTAAACCCGAATTGGAATCGACATTATCTTGATTAAATGCGAAAAAAAGGTGACACCTTTTGGCATAAGTTGTTGAAGAAAAAGGACCCGAATTGAAAGATCGATAAGGGTGAAACTGTAGGCGTGTTGATTGAGGGACAAGATTAGAGATTGTCGGGGGTTTGCAGATGAGAAAAGCTTGAAGAGCAGACATTTGGTTAGAAGTCAATTAGGGTTTATGAAAAAAGCTGGGCGATGAAGACCAAAATCAGTATTCATAAAATCTTGCGGGGGGAAAGTGAGCCACACAATTACAGAAAGGGAGAAAATAAGAGAAGGATTACGAGACAAGAAACCTTATCTCCCAGACCAGACGACGATTGAAATTGGCGCTCTGTTTTAGTTTTCTTTTTGCTTTTTATTTTATATATTCTTTATTTTCATTTTGATTTTGATTTTGATGATGCGACTCTTGATTCATTGTTAGGAAACGAATATGAATATGTATGTGTTCCGATTATAATACAATTTTATTTGCTTTAAATCTACAACAAATAGTGCCATCAAGACACCATTTTGTAACAAATATTATTTTTCTAAATAAAAGGTATAAGATGTTTCATGTTTAAAAAAGATAACATTTTGTATTTTTTTTTCTCCCTCTCTCTTTTAAGAATAAGTGGTTTATAAGTTTGGTTTCACTATCATATTACTTGTTTTTTTTTTCACAAATCCTTTTCCTAACACTTTCTTAAAGAAAGATGGTATATACATAACAAATTAGTTATTATAGAGGCATAGATGTAATAATCGTTATGCGTGACAAAAACTTATGTACAAATATGTGTTAAATACACTTATTGAGCTTCAAATCCTATCTTGCAAACTTAATAACACAAATAACCAAGAAGAAGAGGAAAACTTACTTGAATCTCTATAAATTGCTATTAGCTTATCCTAATTTTTGATACTTTAATCTGATTTTACAGTATTTAATCTTCATTTGGCCATGGTTTTTGTTTAATCTTCTTTTCCAGACACTTAATTATGAGTGTGTGTAAAATGAGGGAATGACACCCCTATTTGAGGTGTAATGAAGCGACTTTGGATCGGAGGGTCTTAAATTAGCAGATATCCGCTCTCCCATCACTACTACAATCAAGGCAAATTGTGACGCAAAAGTCCGTCACAAACCGTATACTATAATCGTTGTTTAAAAACCATATATCACTTTAACTTTTTTTTACATGTGTTATCATTTCATTTGAAGTCTCAAATAAACAATTGCAATATACAACATACCTTTAAGTTTGATATATTTATTTGTTTATCACGCGTACAATACTTACAAACATATGGTACAACTAGGCCCGTATCGACGCGTCACAAGTCTACCCTTTTAAAGAGGATTTCGTACTCGGAATCTTGCCCTAGTTATGTTTAAAAACCCTAATTTCCTCCTTAACATATCGACAACCAAAACAATATTGGAAGTTCAGGTTGCAGATTTAAGTTCCCACACATTTTGGTGAGCTCCCTTATTTGCACATTCGAGTCCCCATGTTCTTTATCTAGATGGTGTTTGTGGCTGAACATGTGAATCGTAGGTTGGAGTTTCGTGAAATGAAGTAGATGGTGGTGGTAGAAGAGGGTGGAAGTGGCTATTAGCTGAAAAAGGTAAGTCGGGGTTGGGTTAGTGAATTGAAACAAATAGTAGCGATGGAAGATGGTGGTTGTGTGTTTGTCGACGAAAACGATATGTCATGTGGTGGGTCCGTCAAATGAAGTTGATGTAACTATGGAAAATGGCGGTTGTGTTGCTAAAAAGGCGAGCGTGAAAGCACCAAAATTTCCCTTTTACACTCAAAAAAACTTAAATAAGTATAAGATGAAATTACTAACACACCCTTCATTTTAGTAAGGGGATAGTATATATGTTTATAGAAACACTTATCACATGTGCCTTCACACTTAGAAACCTTTTAAATAAATATACGTTAATCTTTTATTTTATACTTATATAGGTGTTTGTGAGCATAAAAACACTTTAATTTAATTTTTCCGGAAATACTTTTTCTAGACACTTTGTGTGGTCAAAAACTCGATTTTGAGCAACCTATTAAGAGAGCTAGGAGTGGTAATATCTTACCACACCCATTATACCGTCACATCAGTTTTTTTCAACCACTTAACCTACCACTCAGTCTGGTAATGATTACTTCTTATCACACCAAATTTTGAGACCCATATATTACATCAATCAATCAAAATTAAAATAAATAAATAAATAGTCTTACGTACATCACTACCATCCAAATGGTATTCATCACATCGCCTCTCTCACCACAACTCTATAATATGATATCACACCCAGCATCAAATGGTTTGCCCACCATACCCCTAATGCTCTCCCATTCCTTCATCTCTAAGGGGCACCCGTAGTAGGTAGCTAAAAACATCTCACATAGAGCTGGGGCTCATTGGGTAAGTTTGGGTTACATGTTATTTGGTTTTAAATATGAGAAAGAAAAAAGGATAAAAATGATATTAAAAACTTATGTGATATTTAGGTTGGATTTGGTTTGGGTTAGGAAGACCAAGTAGATCCGACCGAACATGAAATAATACCCGCGATACCTCGATAGAGGCCTCATTCCTCTCGACTCCCGATTGAAGATTTGAAGATCGGCAGTCGGCTCTCCGTCCTCGTCGAACGCCTCCGTTCTCCATCCTGGTCGAAGGCCTCCATCCTGTCGAACGCCTCCATCCTTCTTCATCGTCACTTGTAAGTCTCACTTCTCGATTCACGGTATCATTCTCTCTCTCCCTTGCTCAAATATAATTGGATTGTTCTGTTCAAATCTCGACTCCCATCTAATTTGGCGCTCAACTTAGTACTCATCAAAGGATTTTGGAAGTGATTTAGGCTTGACACTTCTCTGATTCAAGGCTTAATTATTGTTATCACCTCTGTGATTTAGGGCTTATTACTCGTTATTCGGTATACTAAGATTTTAGATTGATTATTTGGCTGAGAAGTTAAGAATTTAATTGATCTTTACTGGACTATCAATCTTTGATTTAACGTTAGATACATGTGGCTATCTCTAGTTGGTTGATTAATTTTGAACATGATGTTTGATTGTTTGATATTGCAGTTAAATGGTTTTGTTTGATAATTGTTCAAGAGTCAGGTAAAAAGAATATCGTTAAGAATTAAAAACCATTACATTTATTTATAACTAATTGCAAAATGATCATCGACTAAACGTACAAGTCAAAACTATCTTCTAATTGTTGGATTAAGTCACATCAACTACACATACATATGATATGCTTACCAAGAAGTGACCAACTATTGGTGATATTCTAGCAGAGAAGTTCATCTTGCTGGTGTATGAGCCTTTAAACTATAAAATGAACTTATGGCTTTGAGTTGGAGTGCATTTTCCAATTTCCATCTCCTAATATGCAAAACCTTCTAAAACTTTTTATTATGTTTGTTTGATTTTTTGTTGTTGCAAATTCTGGTTAAAAAGACCATTCTGTGAAACTTTTCAAAAAGAAAGCCAATTTTGGCGTATTAATTTTATTATCCAACAAGTTTGACTTGACCTATTTTAGCCGAATATGTTTGGACTTTTATCCAAGTCGTCTTGCCAACTTTAATAGTGCCCCCAATGAAGAAAAAACCTGGATGGCTGGATCTACCAATGATTGAAACTAATCAGATTCACCTCAGCCCGACAAGGCCACACACCTTGTCATGAGTACTCGAGTACTCGGCTTTGGAATAAGTGTTTTACCACACTGATAGCAAGCCAGATGTTTGTCAATATTCTTTAGCTCTAACGTGGGAGCAAGTCACCAAACTTTTTGGTTGCTTATGACTAAATATAAGACATAACAGGTTCAATTGCTCTTACCAACCCACTGTCCCAGCATTAGACTAATGAGGAAAGTTAGTAACTCTACGTGTTTTAAAAATATCCATTATGATATGATTATATTGATATGCTTAAAACACTCTTTGAATAAAGCTGTTTACTCTGGGAGAGTTGAACTGTTTCAGATCTATGATATGATTATATTTTCAAGTAAACAGCGAAGTTGATGATCTCTTTCTAGCTTGTCTTAAAGATGTCTTCAGCCCAAGACCCATTTTACATTGTGAAGGACGAGATTCAAGATTCTGTAAGTTTATATTTTTAATTTACAAGTTACAACTAACTAAGTTTCATTCTTGCTTCTTTCTCTATTTTGTGAAAATTGACAATATACTCACTTTTATGTCATTTGCATGCCAACATTGACTTCTCATCTCCATACATGATTCCTTGCCATTTAGTTGCTTCTTTCTCTATTTTGCTAAAACTCTTGACAATGTACTCACTTTAATGTCATTTTCATGCCAACATTAACTTCTCATCTTCTTACATGATTCCTTGCCATTTAGTGCTAGAAACAAAGGAAATTATGTCTGGTAATATGCTGATCCTACAGGCTAGTGGCAACTGTATGATTGCTTTCTCTTCTTTTAATCTGTGAGTCTGCACTATAGTTTAAAGCTGTACTTGCATGTAACTTAGGGGTCAATGGGAAAGTGGTTTCTAAAGCCCGAGTAAGACTAGCAGCTAGCATGGCTGCTAATAACACATGATTTTTATGTTAATATTCTTTATATTATGTCAATCAGTGTTGTAAAATCGGCCTAGGTTGCTTATTAATCGGAGAGTACTCGTGAATCGGTTACCTGCTTAGGCGATTTGTAGATAGTCGGCCATATTACTCAGATTGGTCAAACTCGGAAGAAATCGGTCACCTGCCAGCGGTGTATCTCACTGATTTGGTTTCTTCAGCGTCGACCTTTGATGTGGTTTCTGCTGCATCGTTCTCTCCCTCGGTGTCTGCTGCGTCGCTCTTCTGCTGCTTTACGTTGTGGGGGGAGAAAGAAATTTTAACCTAGTAGTGGCACCTTTAGCACGTTTTGGGCCAAATTATTTTGCTCAGGATGTTTTTTTGGGCTGCACATAAGATCTTCTCACCAGATGTTTTGCTGGGTACACTTATTGGTGTGAGTGTGAGAAGAGTTTAAATTTTTTTGGCTGAATACATGGGTTTAACTTTTAAGGTAAAAATTTCTTTAATATTATTAAAAAGTGAGGTATAATACTTAATTAATAGGTTAATAGATTAAGATAAAATAGTTAATTACTTGATAGGGTAAAAATATATAAGTTCAAAAGACAAAGTAAGATAAAATAGGTAATTAATTAAATTATATATATAACCAATCAGAATATTCCTTGAGTACTCCCCGCCTAGACTGATTACTTGCTACACCCCAGTCGACCGCTTGACTACCGTGAGTTTTACAACATTGATGTCAATATCTCATCTTAGAAGCACTTTCTATATTCTTTTTGTGTGTTGGGTTACTATCGAGCTTAACGATGATCTGACTATTGGCATGACTGTATTTTTTTATTAGATTGATAAGCTGCAGGCTACCTTTCATCAATGGGAACACATTCCTGTTGCCAGCGGAGAGCAATTTCGACTTACGAAGGAACTCCTTTCCAATTGTGAGAGCATTGAATGGCAGGTATGTATCTGAAATATAATTAAGCAAATCACCTTTGCTCAATTCTGAGTTTCTATGGAGATTGCTAGAAATTTCTTGTCCTTTTCTGCTGTTCATCATCAATCTTCTGTGCGCTAGCTGTTGGGCCATAAGGATGACCTTTAGTTTTCCTGCAACCGTTTCATCAATAATATTGTGCTGGGTTCTAATATCTGTGAAAAATCTGGAACAGTATCATTCAGTTAATTGCTTTGTCTCTGAATTATCATTTTCCTGATAGGGAAGGTCGATGAGCTGGAAAAGGCTATTTCTGTAGCAGCTAGAGACCCTTCTTTGTATGGCATCAACGAAGTGGAGCTTGAAAAGCGAAGGAAGTGGACCAGTACTGCTCGGGTTCAGGTCCCCCCACCCCCCTCTGTTTTTTTCTTCTTTGTTAGTTTTTTTTCTTTTTGTGATACTTACACAATGTAATTAACCAGGTGGCCAATATTAAGAAGGCAGTAACAGGAAAAGAGTCGAACCGTTCAAGCACTTCAAACTTTGGTGGTATGCGTCAAGAATTAATGCGGATGCCAAAGAGTCATCATCAGCAGGATAGGAACTCACCATACATTGCTCAAGATAATGATGATTTCATTTCTTCTGAATCAGACAGACAGATGCTTCTCATAAGGTAAACTTCTGCTTCCTTGTTCCTTGTTACATCTATTTACCCAAAACACATTTCAAAGAGTGTCTTCTACTCTTACCACACCCAAATGGAGTGTTTTGCATATACACATGCACTGTGACATGCACTAAGTGGGAATTCGAACTTCAATCCAGTTATACAAATTGATCAATTTGGGTTATAGTTTATCAGTAACGGATAAAAAAATTAGCTAAAAAGGAATCAAGTCAAATGAATTAATTTGTTTGAAATCGCTCATAAGTCATAACATACTCAAACGTGTACAAACTTCTAAAGTATCTTGCTTCCCTCAATATAATACTGACCATACTTTGAGGGCTCAATGAACTATAGCTACAAGCCTTCAAGGTAATTGCTGAGCTTACCGTTGTTACAAACTTCCCCATATTATCTCAGTTTCCTTTTTTATAGAGAATCTTCACGTAACTAGCTATGGTAATATTTCACGTAATTTAGTTTTTTTAGCTAATAGTATGATCACTTAATTCGTGCCAAAACGAAAAAAAACAAATTTGTATTCGTTCTATCATAGTAATAGTACACTCCCCATGGTTTTGTACTTAATATTAACGAACTTCTAGAGTTAATTGCTTTTTTGGTCTCTGCAGTTTGCTAGAAGTTACGGGTTTGGTTCCTCGGTCCGAAAAGCTGCGGGTTCAATCCTTGTTGATCCTACTTCATTGCACTTTTGGTCCCCCTAAACTTGAATTGACCAAATTTCTCTTATCCCCCTTTTTTATACAAATTTTTTAATTTTTAATATTAAATAGTATTTAAGTTTTAAAATTGAAAAAGTTAAGTAATCTTCCCCATGTCTCGTTAACTCAGGCATACAAATCGCAACATCTTCACATGTTCAATCATTCGCAATACACACACACAAACCATATCTGTTTTGCGACTGTGTTCGCTATTAAGGTTTTCCATGGCCTAGGGTTTCAGTTTAAGGTCTAGGGTTCGCAACACACACCAGATCTGTTTTTCTAGTTTGCGATTATGATGTTCCTTTGCACCCAGATCTGATTCAAAGGTTTTTCGATTTCATGGTTTAGGGTTTCCGATTGAGAGAGACAGAGATAGAGAGTAGGATGAAAAGCCGTGAACTGAGATCGGTTAACATAACACCATTTTCACCACCACCGACGATGAAAAGAAGCAGAAAAAGGCGGTGAACAGCAGTGGTGATGAGAAGCGATTGTCTTATTCTTATATAACATGATTAGTAGCGATTGGTCGGAGAAGTCGTTGGAGCTGGAAACTTCATGTAGTTCAAGATCAGTTCATGAATTTGAAGAAATTGGGTTTTGTCCAAATCCTTCTAGCCCTCTTCATTTCTCACATAGAGGTTTGTACCCCATCCTCTATTGGGTGATGGAGTATGGTGGCCGGAGTTGAGTTTCGAAGCTGGTAGTGGTCGTGGGAGTTTGTTGCGGTGGTGGCCGGAGTAATGAGTGATGAGAGACACAGAGTCATTGATAGTAGAGAGAGGGTGTGAGTTGGTGTAGAGAGAGGTGTGACCTGCAAAGAGTTTCTTCAATTTTGTATTGAGATTTTGATTTTGATTTTTTTAAACCGATTAAATATAATTTTTATTCAAAAACAATTTAAAATGCAAAAGAAGTGAACAAATTGAGGGTAAAGGGTATTTTGGTCAATTCAAGTTCAAGTTCAGACCAAATGTGCAATAACGTCGGGTCAATAGGGACTAACCCATAACTTTTCGGATCAAGGGACCAAACAAGTAATTTCTAGCAAATCACAGGGACAAAAAAGTGTAATTAACTTTTTAACTTTTAACAATACAGAACTTCCACAAAATGTTTTAAATACTATATGCAAAATTTATCAAATCCGTTGTAAATCCTAGAATCTATATAGAACAAGTAAACGTAAATCAAAATCTGAAAAGAATAAACTACAGATGTTTAAGATTGATATCCAGATAATTTACTGTTGTAACAGAGCTGTAATCAAGTCAAATTGACACAATGCTACACTTGAGTTCGATTGAGCCTTTATTTCAACTCGGGCTTGAGATTGACTATTACTTGCGTTCCCAACTTAATACTTGAGTTTGGCTTCACTAGACTATAATATATGGTAATTATGTATAATGATAGAGATATTTTTAGCAATCAAGTTTGCATTGAAAGTCTAATCGAGTAGCTCAAGCTCAACTTAAACTGAGTAAGGCTTGAGTGGCTCTGTGAGTTCTTAATTAGTTAATTACGCTTGTAATATTACCATAATCAATAAGGTTTGTGTTTTAAAAAGCGCGCCTTAGGCGCTCGGTGACTTGAGGTGATGGGTAAAACTCCTCAGACCATCAAGGCGGCGATGGGTCCACATCCTTTCTTTTCCTTTCCAAATTAGGATGGCAATCAAAAAATAACTCCCCTTAAGGCAGTTGAAGGTGAATGCCAACCAAGCTGAACACATGAGGTGGGGGTCTAAATGAAGTGAGCTTGTAAAGTTCCATGATTGTGTATATGACACACAAACATAGAACAAGAGGATAATGAGAAGAAATAACAACACCGATACCTTAAATCCTGGTAGGGAAAGTGTTCTTGAAGTTAAATGTTAGAGAAATAAGTCTTAAAACAATTTAAAAAGCCAAACGTCATAGTTTCTCATCCCTTAAATTAGAAACCTAAGTTATTATAATCATCACTTCTAAGTCATCGTCATTCTTCTCAAAGAAAGGAAATACCTTGTATAGAAGCTAAAAAAATTTAAGGCTGTAAAGACAAAGCAATTGTCTTCTTGTACTAGGGTGATGGAGCCACAGATGAGAGCTTTTCTATTTTATTGTTAAAGTAGACTCATAACCCTACTTTTTCGTCATCCAACTTTAAATGCATTACACCTCTAAATAGAAGGACAACTTTTGACTTAGTTTCACAAGGCAACCTTATGCGTCTCACATCCAGGGAGGCGGGGAGCCTCACAGGCAAAGGCAATAGCTCAAATGAAGTGAGAGCGTATAATATGTCACTAAGGGACAGTTATCACCAACTCAACCTGACGTGTTTAAAAATTTATCTGTTATACCCAAACCTATTACGTAGCATCCTCAACCCGTCCACCTTTCCACCTATATGCAACCAGTTTTGAATAGTTGTGCTGCTTGCTTCTGTCACTACTCACTTGGCTGGTTTTTCCTTACAATTTTCAACATAACAACACCCTCACAACTTTCAGGCAACAAGATGATGAGCTGGATGAGCTAAGTGCAAGTGTGGAAAGGATCGGATCTGTTGGGCTTACCATACATGATGAACTATCTGCACAGGTGCATAGAGATCCTTTCCATCATATATCTTTATTATATGCATAAGTAAATCATTCATTTACTCATCACCTGAATGAAATGCTAATACTATGGTATCACTGCAGGAGAAAATTATAGAAGAATTGGGTTCCGAGATGGATAGTACATCTAATCGCCTCGATTTTGTTCAGGTGTGTTTTCACATATATGATGTCTACAGAAAAAAGTAGCTGTGGTAATGAAACAATGAAAGCTAACGTTTTTCAACTGTTTGATTGCAAACTTGTCAATGTGTACAGAAAAAAGTAGCTGTGGTAATGAAGAAGGCCAGCGCCAAGGGCCAAATGATGATGATCTTATTCTTGATCGTCCTGTTCATCATTTTATTTGTTTTGGTTTTCTTCACCTAGCCTAATCATACCACCATGGGGAAGTATTTACAGAAACACATCAACTTGAAGAATAAGAATCCACCTTGTCGCCCTTGCTTTCATTAGAGTTTTTTTTCCCAACATGCTTTTGTGATATTGTAAACTGAACAAACTCCAAATGACACTATTGTACCGTTTGCATACATACATTTTGGAACATCAATTTTTGTACGAAGTAGTTACATATACAATTTTTAATGGTTGGGGATGTTGGATATGGAGCTTTTCCCCAACTACACCAACACCTCAATTATTCAGTCATCACTTTCAACAGTTAATAATCATTGCTCTCCAGCAATATATAGAGCTTGTGTTGTTCAGAACATGAGAGAATGATGAGTGGTTGTTTGTGATTAAAAAATGGGAGCTCGTTTCTACATACAGAGATATATAGTTATTGTTCAAGTAAGCAAAGAATGGTCAAATTTGAGCAAAAGGGGGTCCTCCCGTCGTCGCCTTCTTTGTCTTTCTTGTGTAAGAAATGGTGTATGCACGTCTCCTTGTTGAATGAGCAGCTCTTGTGCTCCCCCTCGTAGTTTTTCCAACTTTATTCCTTCCATTTGCAACATCTTCACTACTTTAACAATATTTGTCAATCCACCAATCATTAAAAACGAGCTTGCGATGATACCAATCCACACCCATGTACACGTCTGCACACACCATTTCAAAACATATTAACATTACACTTTTCTATTTACTTCATTTACTAGAAGATAGTAATCCCTCTAAGTTATTTTACTAGTCACACAAAAAAAAAAAAAAAAAACAAATACACCTTTTTCTTAATATTATATATCTTGAGTCTTGTTTTAGTAAATGTACTTTCGTTTTATTTCCCGGTTGCTGCTAAACAACTTAACTTGTACATTTTTAAAAAGAAATGTTCCCCTCTTGGAGCTTTGAGCCTTTGACTTAAATGTATACGTCTAATAAGTGTTACCCATTGTTTCCAAAGCAACCACGTGACATCCCTCAATTGAAATTCCCGATATCCTAACTCTTGACCTCTCATATGGAGGGCAAGAGTACTAACAAGTAGGCTATCAAGGTGAAATTAACTTATACTTTGATGTCACTGAACAGCAACATAACATGTTGCCAATCGAATTTGTTAATAAAAAGAAACTTAATAAATGAAGTAAAGGATCACATAAAGAAAGCAATAAATTAGTTTTACTAAAGAAATTATATTTTTTTCAAATTACCAGATAAGACGAGAATAAAGTATAATTACAAAAACGGGCAAATGAACAAAGTATTAAGCATAGTGTTATTTGGTTACATTAAAATGCAATTTAACCAATTAAGATGATTATAATGGCCAAATAACACATCAAGCAGGTTATAAACTTATAATGACTAGAATAACGTACAAATAGTAGTACAGTTGTACACATATAAACTTAGAACACATCATGCCGTTTATAAACTTATAGTTTTTAAGAAAATCAAACGTACCAATAAATTCAAACCATGATGATTCTGACCGGCTTGTTCCAGGAAATTTACAATGGCTCCCGTCAAGAACAACAAACTGCCCATCAAGAAGGGGATCTGGACACTATGTTGTAAGATTTGAACATTCCAATCCGCCTGCTCATATATTTGGCATGAATTATGGATTGAGCCAATCACCCATAATGAGGTGCCAGCAATCAGCAAGTTCAAAACATGAAACTCAATTTTATGATAACCAAAGCCTCTGTCTACCTATATATATGCATACAAGAAATAATTAAACAATGCTACCAATTAAAAATCCATCTGCAACATTGTTAGGCTTTATATTTGATACCCTCTTTTTTTACTTTCACAGCAATATCCTCTTGATATTCCTTTAATGAAAAATCATTAACTTAAGGTTGGTAACCCACTCTGAGGCCCTCAACTACAGACATGTCCCAAAATCGAGGTAACATAGACTCAGAAGACGTATGTTGGGTTTGATCTCTTACTATAGATTCCATCAGGAGTATTGGAAGTATCAACTAAGTTCCATTTCTCCCTCCATTTTCATATACAACCTCTTCTCAATATAACAAAAGTGCCCCTGACTTGAGGCTTTATCATAGTTGTAAAATCGGTAATAAAAACATAAGTTTACTTGGACATATTTTTTGTTGGAATCCTTAAAATAATGATATAAACAAAGTATAAAGACATTTATTTATGTAATTATTATATTAATGTGTCGGTTACTTGGAGAGAAACATAACTGAATTTGACGGTTAATTAACTGCCGGTAACCATCTCCAACTGCCGCCACCCTCATCTATATATATATATATATATATATATATGTATGTATGTATGTACCGAAATTCATGCAATGGAATAAAAAAGAGTTTGACTCCTATATATCGTGTCAAAACATATTTTGTTCCTGTCTCTATATTACGAATGATTTGTTGACAACATGATGGTGATTTAGAGGATGATTGTATGATGGTGGGAATTATTAAAACCTGTGCCAGATTCCTAACATCTTTTACTATCCATTTAATTAAAGCTAATGAGTTTTTAGTAAATTCAAGGGCACTTTTGATTACATAAGTTTCCATATCGTCCTACTTAACAAATCAAGTATCAAAATTTCAAATATGAGATGAAAACGAACAAGTAGGTCACAAAATTTTTTTGAACGGCTAAACACACCCACCGACCTAATTCTACACCATATGTCCATTACCAGAACTTGAACCCACAACAATAAGGTTGGAAAAATCTCTAATACTGCTAGAACAAAGATCCTTTGGTGAGTATGTCATCATCCAGTACATCATATCATAGAAGGGTGTAGGAAGTAAAAAGAATAACATTTTACTACCAAGATAGTGACTAAGGGTATGTTTAGCACGACACATTGAGCTCATTTTTTTATTAAACTCCTAGGTCTCCCCTTTTAATAATCTCAAGTACTGATTACATTTTTTGTGTTACCTCAGCTAGCTTCGTCTCTGGCCTCACGTGGCTTTTCAAAACGAGAATCACCGTACGTAAATGAAATTCACGAAAGAAATGAACCACTAAATTAAAATCTCAACCTCTGAGAGAATATATAAAGTTCCGTTTGGCCTCAAAAAATGATAATTAGCTATAAATGTAATTTTAAAAAAACAGGATCGGTAATGTTAGCGGTAAAATTATTGATGAATGAGGGGTAAAGGATTAATAGTGTGCATGTACCTGGAGAACTAGAAGAAGAATGGCAATGAAAAATAGAAGGCCGCCCAAGGCCTGAACAACAGGCACCGCAAATTCTACAAACAGTAGCTGCGCATCCACCTTCATCACCCGGCACCGGTAATTAATTCCGGCGAGATGTGCGACGAGATCATGTATGTTCACCACAATTATCAACCCCAACCCTATCAATAACACTACCAGCCCCGATTTCGCCTCCCTTGAAAATTGCGCCACGAAACCACACAACAACACGATCGTCGAAAACATGTAAAGCCCCGCGTTCATGTACTCCGATCTCTCCCTGCTCCGCCATGATCCGTACATCCTCATCTCACGCGCCGTCGCTAGCTTCACCATTTTCGTCCTCCCGCCCGGCCCGTAAATTGTGAACGGCACGTTTTGCCAACGGATGGATCCGAAGCAGACGAGAGTGAGTCAGCGGGTTACGTGGCGTGATGCATGGGATTTACCAACAAGTTCAAGCATCTGACACGTGGCAGTTCCCATTTATATATATATTTAGCCAAAAAGAATATGCTATTTGGTTCTTCAGTTATGCCTAATTAATTAAGCAGAATTTTTATATACGTAAGATTATACTCTCGTTGTCACTGTGTTTGGAAAAGAAAGCTAGGCGGCGGGACTGAAAAAAAAAAAAATAAGATGTATTTATAAAAACCAATTATATATATATATATATATATATATATATATATATATATATATATATATATATATATATATATATATATATATATATATATATATATATATAGGGGAAGGTTCATTCGAGAACCATTGTTAGTGCGAGAACCGCAAGAACCAATCTCAGCCGTTCATTGAATATGGGAAGTTTCATGGATGGTGAACGTGGAGGGATAGAATGTGGCAGGGTGCATGTGAGGAATTCATGGGTGGGCAATGACATTGAAGGAGGGGAAATTGAACGGCTCATATTGGTTCTCGCGGTTCTCGTACTAAGAATGGTTCTCGCATGAACTTTTTCCTATATATATATATATATATATATATAGGGTAGGGATCTGCTACAAAAGGTTTTTATTCTACAAAAAGTAAGGAGAATTCTCAGCCAATCATTTTCCAATAACCGCCCCCTAAAAATGGTTTTTTTTCCTTTTCTTTTAATTATAAAAAATACACTAAAGGACATAATTGTCCTTTTAAACATTCTCCATAACAGGCATAGCTACAACGATCGGTTAGAAATTGTGCATCAACAGATTCACAAAAAGAAAAATAAACATCTGATAAACAAACACAATTCACAGATCTGATGAACACAATTCAAATATGAATACTCATATTCAACTATAGATGTACAATTCAACAGATGGTACACAATGATCATCAAAAAATGATGAATAAACATTGTTAATTCATTAACCGATACACAACTCTAACCCTCTCAGTTCAAAACAGAAACAAAAATATTTGAATACACAATGCATCTAAATCACAGATTGATGATACAAAAATCACAAGATTGATGATCAATGAAAAATTGATACACATTCTGCGAGTAACAAAAAACCATAAAGAATAAAAAATATACTAAAATTAACAATTTAGAAACTTGATGAATAGGTATTTGATTATTAAAGAGATTGATGCACCGTGATTCTTGAAGACGACGACAACGTTGAGAGGCTGTTAGGTTTCCGACTGGTGTGAGACGACGGCGGCGGGATTCATCACAACGACGCTAGGTGGCGGCGGGATTCATCACAGAAAACCCTAAAAAATTAAGGCTTTCGAGGTGGAGGAAGCACAGTCGGCGGGAACAACAGGGATCTACGTCGCACAGGAACCTGTTGTTGGCGCAGCGGCGGTGGTGACAGAGGAACGGCGAGCAGCAACAAGCAAAGTGCACAGGCGACAGTTGACGGCGGTTGTAAAGACCGGCAGTGGATGACATCGGTAGATCGATGTGGAGCGGTGGCCGGAGAACTCTGCGGCAGAGAGGGCAGTGAGTGGCGGAGAGGGAAGTGGAGCGGTCGTCTGTGATATTACGGTTTGGGAGGGATCGTAGTTATTGTCAGGGGAGAAATAGTTCGGCAGATCGATGAGCGGTGGCCGGAGAACTCTACGGTAGAGAGGGCAAGGAGTGGCGGAGAGGGCAGGAGGCGTCTGTGATATCTCCGGCGGCGTAGGGATGGGAGACTCTACGTTTTGAGATCGTGGGTTTGTGCATACACGGCGGCAACTAGGGTTTCACGGAAATGGAAGTGAAACGGGAATATGAATCGGGTAGTGGGGCCGAATATCAAGGGAAGAGGGTGAAAGTGGGGTTAAATGTCCTAAATGCCCCTCCATGAATTTTATTTTAAAAGGACACGTGTCAGGCCCAGGATTCTCCTTACTCTTTGTATCATAAAACTCTTTTTATTTGAACCTGATTATATATATATATATATATATATATATATATATATATATATATATATATATATAGGGGAGGGTTCAAACGAGAACTGTTTTTCGTACGAGAACTGCGAGAACCAATCTCAGCCGTTCCTTGGATATGGGAAGTTCATGGATGGAGAGCGTGGAGGAGATCAAGTGTGACAGGGTGCATGTGAGGAATTCATGGGTGGGCAATGACATTAAAGGAGGGGGAATTGGACGGCTCAGATTGGTTCTCGCAGTTCTCGTTTGAACTTTTGTCTCTCTCTCTCTCTCTATATATATATATATATATATATATATATATATATATATATATATATATATTGGATCAATAAAGAACCCTCCTTAAACAAAGAACTAATCTGGACCTTTGAATCATCAAAATCAATGAATGAGATTGAACGATGGCAAAACTGTAATTATAATGTATTAATTTAGGAAGAATAGGGCAAAAATGTAATTCTTCCCCAATCCCAAACCCACGTTTAAAAAAAAACACCATAAACTTTAAATTGCCATAACTTTTTAAGTTTTATGAATTTAATAAAAAAAATTATACCAATGTTTTAGTTTTTTAATCCTCTTTCAAACAAGATCACTCTTCCCATATTTTTCTAAATTTTTTTTGAAAATGAATTTTTTTTTTGCATTTTGGCATCTGTAGTGTTTTCTGTGTACAGATTTTGCATTTTGGCAGCATATGTTCTACAGATTTTGCATTCTGCATTTTGGCAGCATGTAGTGTTTCTGTGTACAGATTTTGCATTTTGGCAGCATACGTTCTACTGATTTTTGCATTCTGCATGTTTATATTTTGCGTTTTTTGTTTATTGCATTTTGTATGTTTATACGGATTTACGTTCTGCATTATGCATGTTTTTTGCATTCTGCATGTTTTTTACTTTCTGCATTATTCATTCTGCATGTTTTTTGCATTTTTCATTCTTCATGTTTTTTGCATTTCTGCATTCTGCATTTTGCATGTTTTTTGCATTCTTTCATTCTGCATTTTTTTGCATTCTGCATTTCTTAATTCTGCATGTTTTTTGCATTTTGCATTTTGCATGTTTTTTGCATTCTACATTCTTCATTCTGTATGATTTTTGCATTTTGCATTTAACATGAACACAACTCTAAATGCAAATTTTGCATTTTGAAAAAAAAAGTTTCTAAAATATATCAAGCCCGGTCTTGTTTGAAAGAGGACGAAAAACTATATCTAACGGTATAATTTTTTTGTTAAAAATGTTAAAAACGAACGAGTTATGATCATTTAAAGTAAGTGGGGGTTTTTTTAAAAAATTTTGGGGGACGCTGTGCTGAAGCGTCGATATTTTTTTTTAATTTTTCTTTTTTGCCCCTAAACTATGTGTCACGTGTCATCACCAGAGGAGGTTCTTTAGGTTCTATGTTTAAGGGAGATTCTATGTTTAACCTTACCCTATATATATATATATATATATATATATATATATATTGATAGTTTTAAAATGTGTATATTTATGTGAAAATGGTAGACTTATTCTTAGTCTTTCATTTTATTTGATTGGATGGTTTACAATTATCCCCTCATATGATTCATAGAGTTCATATACGAAACATAATACTAAAATTTCAATATTCAATCACATATGGTTAAGTATGCATTCACATATGATTGTAAAAGCATCACATGTTAATTACGAAAATATCACTCCGGCCAAATTTTTTAAAATCCAATCTGGACAATTGATGGGGCTGATCCAAATGCTAAAATTAGTCCTAAGAGACTATAAATTAACTATGGACTATATTGAACATTCTTCTTAATTCGTAACCCAACCATGAATTGCGATAGCTATGGATTGCGACGGGTGATTACGACCGTTAGATCTAATAGTTCAACATCTAATTGATTACTAAGATTTATTCTTTCATTCTCACCTAAATATAATTCTTATAATAACTCTACCCTATATACATAAAAATGTTTATACTCAATTTTCATTACGAAGATGTATCAAGTAAGAGGTAAAAAACATAATCCTAAAATCTTAATATGAAATCACATGTGATTGTATATCGCATGTGATTTAGTATACAATCACATGTGATTTGTAAAAAAAATCATATGTGAATTACGAAAATACCCTCCGCCCAAAAATTTAAAATGCAATCCGAACCATTAATGATGCGATGATCCAAATGCTAAAATTAGTCCCTTAAGACTATGAATTAAGTATGGACTATATGAAACGTTCTTCGACATATACCCAAAAACAAGAACTTATTATATCAATCAACGTACATGTTCGTGCATGAATCGAACTAGATAGATGCATGTAACTTACCAAATGTTACTCTTTAGCTTGTTTCAAGGTCTGCTTCATATATGCACAAATGCATCAACATTATCACACAAAACTATCTATGATCAGAATTCCCTTTACAGTATAATGAGATATAAGTACAGGAAAGACACCCCTCCTCATGAATGTGGGGTGTGTGTTTTTATGTTTTAATTTAGCTCATGCCTATGATACAGGTGACTCGTATAAACACAATTTTTTATATCTATGTAATTAAAAGAGAAAGCGAATGAAGTTGATTAATTTCTTTACAAGAGATAGTGGCGTAGATACTCGACTCTAGCTGGATGCTTGAGCTTCATCAGAGCCTTAACCTCATGCTTCCTAACCATTTCACGTGATATATTCAAGTTACCCGCAATCTCTCCCAGTGTTCTATTGCCTTTACCGTCGAGTCCATATCTTTGTCTGATCACCAAGCTCTCCTTTGGTTTTAATGAATCAAGCTGCATATAGTTATTATGAAATCATCAAAAGTATTCCAGAAATCACGTGTAACAGTTGAATTTATTGGGGTATTTTGTTTTGGAGATGTTTGAAAGGAAAGACCAATAATATAAGTTGGCTAGAGATGGTAACATTGACCAATTTACTTATGAATGAGTCAATTTCTTGTATATTATATCTTGGTGGGTCACAATATAAACTGTAAAAGTTGATTATCATTCAAATTTGCAATTGAAATGAGTTGTCCATAACTCTCACTAGACATGTGGACAAAAAGTGATTCTAGTTAACCTGATCAATCCAATTTGCCACATCGACTTATGAACTCTAGATTTGAGAAATATTGAACTTACAACATCATCGAGTGCAAGCCTGAGAAGAGCAGGTTGCCGCCTCTCATCATTATCATTATCGGCAATAGTGTTAATAAACTCTTCCTGAGTTACTGAATTTTTTCTGTTGAGAGAAAGAATGGGTCTTGACACCTTTGTAACTTCACGGTATCTCTCAAGGGAAATTCCAGCTTTCTTTGCTATCTCTTCTTCAGTTGGAGGTCTCATATGCTCAAACCATAGCTTTTTTTTGGCCTTCTGTATCTCTATTTTAACCTGCATTAACCAAAGCATATAACTTTTTCCACTACTGTGCTGAACTACTGTTAAAGAAATCATGTCAATGGTTCAACAATAAAAAAAAACTTATCCCTAAAAAACCTTGGTTTTAACTTTTTTTATTTTATTTAATGGTCATAAAGGTGTTAACTACAGATATAATAAGATTTAGAGCAATGTCATAGGAACATACGGATTCAAGGCCAAAGGGGACTTTAAAGAAACTTGAGAGGGTCATGGAGCGTATGATGGCATGTCGGATCCAGAATAGAGCATATGTTGAGAGTTGTAGTTTTCTTCCTGGTTCAAACCGATCAACAGCTGTGATCAGACCCTTTACTCCTGCCTGGCATAAGTCTTGGAAGTTTCGGCCGTTTGCAAATTCTTGAAAATATTTGTTCATGACAAACAACACGAGTCGAAGATTATGCTGCAAATAAATAATGATGATAACACTTTCTTAGTTACTTAGTTATTTTCATGTAATAATGCCTATTACTAGTTGCACTATTCGTTCGAATGAAAAACTATCGGTTGATACTTTTTACAGTAAGGCTGAATTATTCACATAAAGAATCTCAAAGAAGGAAAAAGCAAAAAGCTAACTTATTTTTTTATTATGGCAAATATGAGGGATGATCTAACTTGTCACACCTTGATCAATTTGTTTCTGGCTGCTTGGCCAAGTCCAATATGTTTCCTCAATTGTGATACGTTCATGTTTGTTGCTTCTGCCAACTCTCCATCTGTAGGTTCTCTTTCCAAAACTTTCTCCAACTCCTCTTTCACTGCAAGGGTTGCCTGTTATAGCAAACAAAGCCACTAAGATTTGAACTTATAAAATAATAATAATAACTTAATAATAATAACAATAAAAATAAATAAATAAATAACATTGGGAAAGACTTGAAATTCTCACCTTCATAGTTTGTAATAACTTAAATAATCGAGTATGTTCAGAAGAAGGAAGAACTGGTGGGATCTTCATTTTCTTCCAATCTAAGCTTCCTAAATCTGTTGAAGCCGAGTAGTCACTAACCAGCCTATTAGTCTTATCATCTTCATTGACCTTGCCATGCTTTCTCTTCTGATTTGAAGTAATAACCGAGACATCTTTATTATTTTTCAGATGAATCCTGTTTTCAAGGTTCAACCTACGATATCTTTTATGTTGACCCCTGACAATATCAACCGCCCTTCTGCTTTCAGCCTTTTTAGTAGTATCAGAGATCTTCTTCCTCCCTCGGCCAACCTTTTTCACCTGATTATCATTGTTCTCGGTATCAGAGTCAATAGTAGTGGGACTGAGCTTGTATAACCTATCAAGTTCAGCTGCAGCTTCATAGTAATCCAAATCCAATGAGCATGAAGGAGCTTCAGCAGTAGACAAAGCTTGTACTCTTTCTGAAGGCTTTTTACTCCGTCTAAGTCTCTTTGGGTTTTCTTTGGATGTATCAATGGATAAATTTGCAGATTCTTTAGTTGAAACCAAAGCTGTGTTTTTGGTTTTATCTGTTTTGAATGCTAATATTGTTATTCTCTTGGTTCGAGATGGATGAGCTGAAAATCTTGCACTTAATCCGAATGGGGTCCTTGCAGCAGAGCTAGATACAGTCACAACTCCCATGCCAAGAGGTATCTAAGATAAAATGAGCAATTGAGGAACTTTTACTTGTAAGACAAAAATTCCTGCAAAAAAGAAAAAACACACATAGGTTACTTCCTACGAAATATCATCAAACAGGAAAAAGGTAACTGTCTATCAAGTCCTAACTTTGTTGCATATACTTCACCTTATAAATTATATAAATACAAGTGAACAGGGTACAATTAATTTGCAAAATGGGGCTGTCTATGTGGTTGACACTTCTTTGCAATAACCTAGAGGCCATGAGTTTGAATCCCACCTTTGGTACGTCAAGTGACTTTACCATGGTGTAGGTGTGTCAATGGCTTGTTGGATCAATGTTATTTCTTGGATTTTCAAGAAAAATAAAATCGAAATGGCCCAATGCATTATTATCTCATCATCACAAGTTTCATCACTTCATGGATGAGATTTAAAATTGAAAGTCCTGAAAAATCAAAAATCACATCGACCCCAAACTCGAGTTCCAAGCTTCCAAACACCATTATTACACCAGTAACAACGTCATAATATATATCTATGTTTGGGGCGTTTTAACAAGGCTATGGAACAAAGAAGCATCCCGCACAAGTATCAGTGAGTTAAAGCTAGGAGATTAGGATCCCAGCTATGCTGCAATCGGTTAACGAACCTACTAATATTGCAAAATTACAACAAGCACCATTTTATTTTGTTTTGAATCTAATATATCCAAACGCACAAAAAGGAGATCAAAGGAAATTTTTTAAAATACGGATCGAATCGATATTCTCTGACCTCTGTGCGAGGTGAAATTATAGCATCACTATCTTGAGATTACATAAAATTAGAATTTTAATCGAATTGGTATTCTGATAATGAAGCCTTCATATTTAGAACGCCAGAAGTACTTTGCAAAGTAAATCGCCAAACATGATCTCCAAACTTCGATCGCTGAGTGAGAATGAAGTTAATAAATAAATGGAACTTACGGAAGAGACGTTTCAACGAAGCATATCTAATTAACCACTCAGCATATAACAGATCACTTTTATGAAAGCACGACAATTAAACTATAAAAAAGATGAAGTTGAGGAAGAAAACACACACAATAACAACAAGAGGTGTACCTGAAGGATGGACGGATGAATTCGCCGATAGAAAATCAAACAATACGAAGATTCTGATGAGAGAAGTTCGATCAGATGTGAGAAGCAGGAAATATTGTGAAACTGAAATAACAAAGAAAAGAAAGAATCTACGGGGAATTACGGTGGCCACACGCGGGAGTGGACGGTGGAGATGAAGGGAAAGAATGGGATCGGAGGGTGGTGGTGGTGGCGGGAGACGTGGCAAGAGAAGTAGCAGAAAAATAATGTAGTGGAATGGAAGGTCGTCGTGGCGATTAATTAGTGGCGGGAAGATATTTTGGACATCATTGTATGGATGAACTTTTTGACACGTCGGTTCAAGTATTTCGCCTGCGGGTCTACCATGGTTACGTGGCATCATCACAACCACCCCAACTGCCCAGCTGTGGACTATGCTATGAGATAACGTGGTTAAATTGCAGCAACAATTATTATATATAATAATTATAATTATTATAAACAAAAGTGAGTGTATGTATATTATCATATTGTTTCTTTTTACTCTATAAACAAAACTGTTAAAATAATAAATAAGGTTACAAAAGAGAATTATTCTATATCCTTTGTAATAAGTAAAACAATAAAATAAAAAAAGCAATATAAAAGTTATTATAGTTTTGTTGCATCTAAACTACTGTAATAAGTAAAAAAATAAAATAAAATAAGTAATATAAAAATTATTATAGTTTTGTTGCATCTAAACGTAGTTTAAAAGAATTCTAAAACTACGTAATTTTAATAATACAAAAAAAAATAAAATTAGATTAAAATGGAACAAAAACTCTAATTTCTAAATTTTATAAAAAATAATAGCTACTTTCTATCTCAAATCATGTGTTATATTTATCTTTACTTTTTCACAGATCCACCATTATCATCATTTGATAAAATCTTTTTCATTTGGCATCCTAATTTTCTATTAGTATACTGTGTGTTTCATGATTTTAACATCATCAAGAATTTTCTTTAATTTATGTTGAATTAAGGTATTAAAGAATTGCTTTATTATATCAGACTAGGCGCATCTGAGCTTTTACCCGGGATGGTTGACCCCCAAACCAACACTGCACATCATCGCAGCAAGGCTGGTTGGTGCAGGTCCGACCCTAGCTAGTCTAACCAATTGTTGGTACCCTTTTTTTCTTTTTTCTTCTCTTCTCTTTATTCCTTTCTCTTGCCTCATTAATATATATTTCTATAAATAATAGTATATGTGGGTTGATGTGAGGGTTTGTGAGTTAGAAAGGGTTGGAAATAGAAGATGGTAGATGCTCATGTCTCAGTGGAAAACTTCAAGAAACTTCGGGTTGGATGCTGATGGTCTTACTAGATTGAATATCTATGTAATACACGCAATTTTCTAAATAACGTGAAGCGCGACGTGACGGCATGGTCAAGCCTCAAGCTTTGGAAGCCATGGCAAGGCCATAACGTCTTAAGACGTGACTTAAGACGACAATTTTGTATATAATCTAAATTATAAGTATACAATTATACAAAAAAAAAACACCTAATTATAAATTCATAACATAGTTTATCTATTTTTTTTGTTTGTTTTAGTATATTCAACCATCTTTATAACTAAATAACTATATATTCAGCTCTACGACTCAATACATTTATCATGCCTAAAAAACAAGGCTTATAACAAGTAATGCACGCCAAGTTGGGCTTTAGCATACGTCAAGCCTTACGTCCAAGCCTTAGACCTTGGCGTAGAGGCATAACCAAGCCTCAAGCTTTGGTGAAACCAATACGAGCTTTTTAGAACCATGGATACACATGTTAGTTTATAAAAAGCCATTATTTATAAAAGAGTTAACATTAACTCTAAAAAGCAAAAGAAACGAGATTCGGAAAATGTTATAAATAGTAAATATGAAATTTAATAAGGTTAAGTATTTATCGATTATTATAAAAAACAATTTAGGGTGTTTTCGGTACACATTTTTTTTGGAGGTGATAGCTCTTTGTTTTAAAATAAAAGTATATCAGTCTTGTTTGGATAAAAAACTAAAAGTTTTTTTAAAAATAAAAAAGCATCTTGAACTAGCTTTTAAAACTAGCTGAAGTTTATTATAACAAAATTACCTAAATTTCCTCTTTAATTGTTTTACAATTCTTCCTATTTCATCACGTCCTTTTTTGATATCTTACAATATTCAACTCCAGCTAACAGTTATTTTGTCAAACACATGTACAAATTAAAGATACAGCTTCCAACTCCATCTACTAGTTACCAGCTTTCATCTATCAGCTACCAACTAATTCCGTCAAATGCATCCTTAAACTTATTATAAAATATTTTAAAATGAAAAAACTAAATAATTTGATTAAATATAATATTGTAAGGCTGCTTATTACACTTCAATCTTTTACGGAGAAATTTTTAGAGAAGATGAAACTTTGGAATAAGAATATGGACAAATTTTATTGGAATGAAAAAGCAATGTCTCTCCAAAACAATTGTTTTTGTGTTTCTTGTGCTACTCATCATGTTAAGGCTGCATGTTCTGATGTTCATTCACATCATCATGCGTATAACCCGTTTGTTCATCATAGTACTAAGAAAAATGGCTCATAAATCCATGAATCATAATTCTATTCATCCATTTGTGCGTATTATTAAAATATCCATATTTGAGTGTTAACACAAATGCATGTCTTCCCACATATCTTACATGATCTAAAATATTCATTTATGGTTTGCTCTGTCAAACATTTTTTAAAACTTTCTTAAGAGAAAAGTTACACAAAACCACATCATTTTGCACCACCCGTCTACCATAAGAAGACATCTATTTACATTATAAATAGTGAGCAAAGTTTCGAAAAAGCTTCAAATCAATTTCAAAGATCAATAGCTACTTTCGAGGGGGAGTACAGTTTTTTTTTTTTTTGAAAGACGGGGGAGTACAATTTTATTTGATAAAAATTACAAGAATACTGAAACAGAAAGGTTCTCTCGATCATTATTCTATGTTTATGCTCAAGATCAAATGCTCATATGAAAAAGATATATTTTTGTTTAAATGTTTACTTGTAAAATAAGCACAAAAAGAGAGTGTTAACCTCATTGTGTTTATTCTCTTATACATCAATCTTCAAACTGACATGAGATTTTGAGGGGTAGATTTGTAAATTTTCCATTAACTCATGATAAACTAATGAGCCTTTTTCTCATGAGATACTAAACAATATTCTATTTTTAATAATAATTTGTTGGTTGTAAATTCTTTCCCTTGCATTTGCAAAGGGCAAATAAATACTTGTTATTATCATTATATCCGTTAAATAGCTTCTAGTTTGGTAATCTTAGAAATTATGGGTTTATTGTGTAAAAGTTTATGGATTGTTTATGTACATATAACTATGGTATTTGACTAATCAGTCCCCTAATCAAAATTTTATGTTATTCATCACAGCCGTACTCTTCTGTTCATACAATCGTACATAAGGTATAGCATACGAATTGCTTAATTATTTTATTTGTGATTGAATTTCTTTTAATTGTCGTTGCTTGATGCTAGATTGAGATTCTATAATGAAGGAGACGGTTGGTTTTTACTTTATTTTACTCACTGTAACTAATATAAAGATGATAGATTTTGGCAAACCCAATAGAAGGTTATCTGGCTAGATATAGTAATTGAGTTTTGATTTTTTTATTCAAATTATTACAATTCATTTTGATGAATAATTTCCAGACAAGTGAAATATAGTTTTTTCCAGACAAGTGAAATATAGTTTTAGCTTGTGTCCTGATACTTTTCGGTTGAAAACCAAAAAGAAAAAAGAAAAAAAAAACACAATTTTTTTTCTATTTTCGAGCCATCCCATTCTTTTTATAACATGTTTACGCTCATTCATGTATTAAAATTTGAATTTTGAAATATAATAGTAGCCAATCTTGATGTTACAAAATCTGAATATTGACTAATTCTCTTAATATATTGTGGCTTCTCCTTAGTCCTCTCACCACCTCTCATTTAACATTTGGTTACATCCTTTAATACAAGTTTTGGATTGATGTAATACCTTTTCCTCTTGTTCTAAACCACCTCAATCGTAACTCTGCTCTCTGCCTCTCTTACAGAGACGTTTGCAGAGCTACATTGAAACCATTTTAGAATGGCACCAATCAAAAAGTCAAGGTTCACCTCCGGCACCACGGCTCAGTCCCAAGATCTTGATGATCACACCAATGATGGTTTGTATCTTTCACCTCTATTCATATCTAAGCTTATATTTTCTAAATATAACATTATGCGTTGTGCTTCTCCCGTTGGGGCCTCTCTCTTCACAACTCTTTCTCTCTATCCATCTCTTCGTTTTCTATCTCTTTTTAAATATTTAATTAATTATGGGAAAGATATGAAGGGATAGAAAGATGGGTAGTTGGAAGGGATTAGAGGAGAGATGAAATGTGGAGTGATGTGTCGATGATGTAGAGAAAACGATAGGGAAATGGAAGGGGAGGTTTAACATGTGGCCTAAAAAAGGGTTACCCAGTCTTTGCGGGGCCACTATTGGTTGCACAACCAACATGGAGGAGGTAAATCACGGAACTCGGAGTTAAAAGCCTAAAAGGGCATGTGTCAGGGTTTGATCCCTAGACTTTCACAATAGATTTTATGTAGGGTGATTCTGTTGGTACCCCCCACATCATCTAAGGCCCCCTTTGATTTGATGTTTGTAATTGAAAAAACTACATTGAAAATTGTATGTGGATGATTTGACATATGTGCATGTGAAGGGGGAAGGGGCTAAAAAGTGGTTAGATAATATATTCGACCAAAGGGAGAGGACCTATGTGAATGTTTTGGAATGGGGTCACCCTTTTATGTATCCAACCACTATGCTTATATCAATGAGACTATCTATTCTAACTAATAAGAGTGACCGACTAACATATGTGATGATGGAACAGGATTAACAATTGATCAAGGGATTGCTTGTGTGTTGATGCTGGTGGCTTTGGTGCTAACATACCTTATTCACTAACTTTGAGTTCTTCTTTACCAGCCTTCGGTCATCCATTCATTCTTTAGAAAGAAATTAAAAACGACTTCAAAAGTATCGTGATCAAGAAAGATGCAAGAGATCAAGGGTTGTTGATTAGATTGAATTTTCGAATCGTGTTTCTTGAAACGGATAATATTGTAGTTAAAGATAGGTTGTTTTAAATCTTAGTTTGACAGGGTGAAAAGAAAGGAATGGTAGAGAAAATGTGGGTTTAGATTCTTCATTGGAGTTTCGTGTTAATATATGAATTGAAACCTTCAATTTCCATAATGCGACTAAATATCTCCTTTGCAATATTAGACGTAAGTATTATTGAGAGGGTTTCGTGAGAGTTACAAAACAAACTTTTATCATATGAATTTAGTGCAGTTTTAGTATAACTTGGGTATTATCATTATTTTATTAATGAACTCTTTAATTTTGTTTGCAAGCATTATTAATTATAATAATGAATTCATCTGAATCTCTTAAAATTTTATTCAAACTCTGACCATGTCAATTAGAATAGTCTATTTTCACAAGTGAACTTGTAAAAGTGTCGATTTAGATTTTAAGTTTATTCTCTATGGGTCGTGTTGCAATTATTTTAAACAAGATAAAAACCAACCCAATACGTATTTTGTTTAGTTTTTGTTTAAAAGATGTTTTTATCTTTTATGTATGTGGATGAGCAAAGGTAAGAGATGTAGACTGTTTTTTATCAAATAAATATAAGTATGTTGACGTTCCTTCACTTGTTGAAAAAGACTTGGCTCATCCACTTTCCTAACAAGGCATTTGGTAGACCTATCTCTTTCTAACACCTCTCGAATGCAAACGATTAACGATGGGAATGTATGGCTCAGCATTTATTTTTGTTCGACTCTTTCGCTGTTCAAACAATTGCCACTCAATGTTCAACCTAATTTGTCGTTGAACCCTTGCTTGTTCTGGCTCAATCTTTCTGTATTTATTGATGGCAGAACCTTGAGCCACCAAGGTCGTCGAACCCTCGCCGCAATTACTGTTAGGGTTGACTAAGTGATATTAGAGTTTACACAGTCATGACTTTGCAAGTAATCAACAATGGTGCCTATGCAGAAGGTAGACCATTGCAATAAAAATCTGACCCACTTTTTTTGTTTTCATTCAAATACCACAATTGTATCGATTAATGATTGTTGTAACTTTAGACCACACGTGGTGGTAAATATTTGCTCCTCATGACGAGCATACTTGTTCCTGTAATCTTCGTTATCAACTTGTCATCCCCTATGACAGGCTAGTCGTTAGGCTCGTCATTTGACGCATTTGTCTTCATAGTGACAAGCTTCGTAGCTCGTCTTCCGACTACCATTACCTTCTCTTTTTCAATTTATTTCATCAACAATATTAATTTAAAATAATATTACATGAGTCCAGTAATAATAGTGATTTGGTAAGTTAAAAAACTAATAATATTAATTGTTTTCATAAACAGTCAAGACTGTTTAGTCATAACTAATATAGTAGTAGTAGGTCATGGCTTCATGTAGTTGCTTAAAAACCTAACTATGTATGTTGTAGGAAAAGCAAATGTAAAAAGATACACCGGAACCGGAAAGGAAAGAGAGGTAATTTTGTATCTAGAAAAGCAAAACACCGCCTAAAGATATCTGATAGCATTTAAGGGTTTCTTTTCATACAATGTGAATGTAATAAACTGAACCTCATACTGCACACTCGTGCACCTTTACAATTGTTCAACATACCCATCATCATTTATCGCTTTTCAAAATTGTTCAGAGGATCAAATACAAAATTTTAACTTTGATGTTACCGTTCCAACTAATAACAGCTCGACTATGTTCGTGGCTAAGAAATTAAAAAAAAAAGAAAAAAAAGATTAGTTATGATGTATTGAGGCAATGAGAAAAGCGTCTAAATCTACCAACCACCAAAATTGCTAATCTGCACGCCCGTAGTTTAGTAGCATGTATATATTATTCTCCTCCTCCACCACCATCACCACCATGGAATCGGAGGGGTTTAAGGGAATGAACACTTGTGTCAGCTAAAGTCATCATGAAGTTGCATGTTGTTGATGATGTAGAGCATACTTCACAACCTCATAGAAGGATACCACTATTCCAACAGATGGCCCTGCACGTCCCACACGAGGCCCCGCCCCTGTAAATAGCCCCCTCATTCCCCCATCCCTGTTTCAAAACAACATAAATGTTACAAAATCACATGCCACCACCTGCGATCACTGCAAACTTTGGTTTGGCCTCTATAAAACTCAATTTCATCTCCAAGTCCTTTTAAAGAAAAAAATAATAAGCTAAAAGAAACAGGTTAAAGATTGCCCACTGTATTTTTAAGTGAAAACCTTTTAAAAACTATTTTATACAAATAATAGTTAATAAAATATACGATTTCTGTCATTATAAATTACACACTAGCTCTTTTTAATGAAATTTTGAACAAGAAAGAGGCTGCCACCCAACCCCATGTCCCCTACTGCCCTGTACCAAAATATTGTTCATTTTGATCTATCATAAACCAACCTCGCCTAGTCACTAGTACGAAAATGACTCATTTTGCTATTTATTAAAATAAGATAACTTGCTTCTAAAGGGGAATATACCTCCAAACCTCCATTAGAGTCTGCCTAGTTGTCATCCTTAATGCTCTAACAGGATCCTTCTGCAATTATATAAAGTGATAAAGGGAAGCGAATAAATGTAAGTAAAAGATATAAACTTATCATTGTTCATAAGCATGGTGTTCTGGATAACATAATGCTCAAAATCTTAGCTTCAAGAAAATACCTCTATTTGTCTTCGAGTTTTTGCAACATCAAGTGGACATGTGGCGGCGGCGGCAAGGCTACCGGCAACAAAACCAGCAGAGAAATTGGCTCCAAGCACACTCAAGGCATTGGCTTCCTCACCCACCAAACTCAAGAGCCTTCTTCTTGCTGGCTCAAGAGTAGACCAACAAATGGCGGAAAAAGGTACATCACGAGCAAGTTGTGCCCCAAGGCCTGTCCAAAGAGCACGATAATTTTGCACTGCGGTCCCAAAAAAACAAAAAAAAAAAACGGGTCAGCTAAAACTGATATTTCCAAGCACGCATGGACATGGTGTGTGCGTGTTTATCTGTCAGATTCAATATCACACCATTGTTCTTCATATTCTCTGATGTCTTGACATTGGACAACACATCCAACAAGGTCTTCAACACCCCAGGAGCTTTCTTACCACCATTGAAGTCTTTGAATGCCTATGTACAAACCAGGGTGAGAAGGAGTGTACTGTGTACATGTTTCAATTTTTTTTCTATTCATAAAACGAAAACGATAAAGAAAACTATCAAAAGCACCTGCATTCGGGTTCTAGCAAGTTCAATAGGATAGCAGGTCGTGCAAGCCAACGAGCGTGACAATGATCCAGCTAGTAAAGGGGCGTATGGGGTCATGCTTGGAGCATTCTGAGCCGCAAACTCTTCAAACCAATTACGAAATACGTCATAGCAAGGTAGATATATTCCCACCTGTTCAAACAAACCAATAAAGTTTAACGTAAAATTCAACGATGCTACACTTTTCTGGCATCAATTAACCACATAAAGCATCAGATCATGAGTCACTTCATGAAGAGACTTACAGTTGGTACAGCCAATGCAAGACCAGCATTTGTGCCTCTCCATAATCTTGAAACTCCCTCCTGGAAAAACTCCAATTAGATATATCAGTAAGTATTAGAATTTAGAAAATCTACTTTAGCTTGCGCACATAATATATAAAGAAGAAAAAAGTTTAGAAACACCAACCTGACGAATAATTTTGTAGAAAACATCCAGCGTTCCTTTGTACTCGAAACAGTCTGGAGGACAGATTGACACTGTACCATGTACTCCAGCACGGGTGCAAGATGGAGAGCATCTTAGATCCGCAAACATCTATATAGACAGTGACTTAATTTAGAGAAATTTTTTAATAACTATACTTATATATAAATGAATTTAACTATAAAGAAGGTATATTGCTTGTATTGCATCCACAAAGTCATAACATATAATTTAGAAATGACTGAACCGCAAAGAAATGCCAATGATTTGTAAAATAGATACAAGAGTAATAGTAGTATAGGGCCTAGGATAAAGTTCGACCTTAGAGAAGGAGAATTACGATCCGTGGAGAAGGAGAAGGAGAGTAGAAAGGAGTTTGCATATTGTAGTATAGGGCCTAAGATAAAGTTCGACCTTGTTATTTGAAGTTATTATCTAACTAACTTTACTCTCTTTTCTCCCCTTCCCTTTTTAGGTTTTTGGTTCGTACTTTCGATTGTTTTTTTAATTATTATTATTATAATTATTATTATTCTATTATTTTTTTAATACCTTTGGGATCTTCCCTTTTTTTTAATGTTGCCGGAAGCCTTTTTCAGGAAGCAATCTCTCTACCTACGGGTAGAGGTATGGTTTTCGTCTTAACTAGGGATTTGGATTTTGGCAAAAGGGGGTAAGAGTTTGGGGTGCAGCATGTGAAATGACCGTCATGGGAGGCGATCCCCATCAAGAAGAAACCTTTCCACACCACCATTGTATGGTGGTGCCCGGACGTGGTAGAGAGCCCACAAGCAGCCGGTGTGGTGCAGTTTCTTTTTTCTTTTTCTTCCTTTTGTTTTACAAATTTTAATTCCCAAATTATGGTGTGGTGGGGAGTGACCACACCATGGCTGAGTGGTGGGAGTGGAAAGCTAACGTGACACTCCCCTTACTCTAACAAGTTGCTATAGAAAACCAATAGATGTTAAAATTCCTAACTATCACTAACTTTAATAATCAAATTACTTAATTGTTTGTTCTGATTCTTCAAGTCAAAGAAATTACTTCATTAATTCATGTACAAACACCTCTAAACGACGTTCAGGTTACTCCAGACTCAAGACACAACATTAATAACACATGTAACAGCGGGCAATTTCTAATGGTTAAAATAAAACTTATAGTCAACTACTACTTATAGAGAAAGCACAAAGTAGAACACTCCATGGTCCCGAACACTAACAATATTACAAGACACACATACCATGTTTGGTCCAAAAACTGCCATTCGGCTGGTATGATTAGTCATAGGATGCGAATAAGCAACACCAGCAGCCTGTGCTTGCAGCCTTGTCTGAAAAAATCACAAACACACATAAATATGTAGAATCATTACCATGGTCCTGCACACTATAATGAAGCTAAAGGATATGAACAACAAGGGCTACCAGCTTTTAAGGGTATTCCAATGGTTATCAAAAGAGAATGAGGCCTTAATATGGCTTCATGTGTCCAAAGGGTGCTTTAATGCTTTTATAACAATTCATAAAAATAGATTGATCCTAGTGTAAAAACCACCACAAAACCTTATTACCCGGGTTCAAGGTGTAAGAAAACCTAAAGAAGCTCGAGAATATACAAAAGCCCTCACAACACAGTAAAAGTAAGGAAGAGGAACTGAGAAATGGCATACTTTAGCGACATCAAGAGGGTTAACAATAATGGCGGAGAGAAAGGCGGCGCCAGCGGCGGATAAACTTCTCTCCGAAAGCCCTAATTTGTCATCGGACTTCGAGGGCTTAGGTTGTTGCGGCGGAGACTTAACCGGTTCAATCATGGTTGACAAGTCAGAAATCAACTCAAGTTCGTATTCATGGGTTGCATCCCGTGAAGACTGATCGGAATTCATAAACAGATTATGATGGTCATATTGCTTGGATGCGTTATTGTTTATCATTTCCCGTCAATTCAAAACTTAGACCAAATGGAAGTTAATCCTGAAACAAAATCGATGCGTATATATACATGGTTGGTTAATTGAATCGAGCAATCATGTTTGCTATGTGGATTATGGAAAGAGAAAATACCTTTTGATCGCAGAAGAAATATAGAGAAGGCAGGAAGAATTGATTGATGTATCCAAATTGGCTGGAAGGAGAGCAAGGAGGGGATTCAGAAAAACGCTCCCACTCCTCAAACAAAAGAAAAATATAAGCGAATCAAAATTCGTATGAGACTTTAGGGCTGCTTTGCTTTCAGACGTGTCAAATTCTAGACAAACCCCTTTTGCGAGGTCTTCTATTTTCGTTGTGTATATATTTCTCTGAGTTAATTACATTCAAGTGGTTGTCATTTAATTTAAGTTTTACTTTTTAAGTTTTAAGAATTTATAAATTATGGTTGTAGTTTTATTTTACTTTTGACATTTTATACTAATTGTTATTAATTTTGATCATTAGTTTAATGCTATTTTAATTAATTTCCTATTAATTTTTGTTATTAAACAAGCATTACCTATTTTTCTATCATATTGTTTTTATTTAACTTCTGATTATATTTAATTATGACTTATTTAATAGAAGAAAATGTATATTTAAGATTCTATTTATTCTTTAAACCAGATTAAACTTTTAGTTATTATTTATACTTTAGGTTTTTTAATTTAACTTTAAAAACACTTAAAGTATATTCTATTTTATATTCTAAAATCATTCTTAATCGGTGTTATTACAACCCTGATGTGCGGATATTCTTACAGGGTTTTTGCTTAATCTAAAGAAACCATACACCTTTATTGTTTGATCTAAGATGAAATAAATGACAAGTTTGAAATATGTATTGATCATTAAAGCCCCAAATCCATTTTCATACTCGATTGAAGCCTTAATCATTTTTTTATTTCTGAACTGAACACATAAGAACACCACCCAAGAGGCTTTCTATCTCACGTGTTAGGGCTTCGATCTTTAATATCATATAGATTGTAATAGCCTTTAATAGCAGCTCAAATCCATTCTTGTAAATAAGAGGACTAATTTAATACAGATGATCTCCCAATGACCTCTTGAAATTTAAAAAGAGATAAATGGTTAGATCAAAAATGTTTATGGTTGTCAGAGGTTATAAAGACCGATACTTAGATATGGGACGTCACAGGCAGTCGTCATTCATCTCAGAGATGCGGTAATCATGGAGACGCTTGATAGAGGAAAGACAAACGTCATTCATCTCAAAAATCCTGCAAGAAGCAACAACTATTGGAAAGCAAAACGTTCGGGGAGACATGTGAAGGAGCTTGAAATGGAATAGGGAACTTTAGAATTGGAGATTGATGGTCGATGGTTGTCGACTGAATCCATGGTGGTAGATGTATTTGAAGGATTTGTTTGTGAATCAGTTGAGAGATGGATGTGAAGGAGCTTAAGATTTGATCTTATCTTATAACCTTATTAAAAGAAAAAGTTATGACATCTTCATCCTTTTTAAAATAAGCTTCCACCAATCAAAATATTCCATTTAATAAAAAAAGTTAAAAAATTGGAAAATAATACGTAATTATGCTTTTAATTATAGGAAAAAAGTTTACAATTACAACCTTCTAATTCATACATTTTCTTAAAACCCCTCCGATAATTACCAATCACAACCTCCTATTTATAACATATTTACTTAATTATATTAAGCGTAATTATCAAAAAGTTGGTATAAGTTAACCATCCATCATTAAAGTCGTAAACCATAACTGAACTGAAAACTATTTTAGTTCGGTTAACCAAACCAAAAAAATGTTAAAATATAAATATCGGTTCAGTTAATGTGAATTTTGATACGGTATGTCGGTTTTTCATATTGGTTTTTCGGTTTTATATTTTATATATAAACAAATATTTTCTAGAAATATCATAATATTTATCATCTATTATAACAATTTTATCAAAAGAAAATAATAAAATATTACAACATACTGAAGATTCAAACGACGTTTATTCAAGATGTCTTCATATAATATAATAATTTGGAGTTGTCAGACATAAAATCAAAAATAGGTTTAACATATTTAATTTGTTCAAATTTACTTTTTAGCTGTGAATGAGTGATATCAAAAAAGTAACAATTTCTAATATTTCTTTAGCATATTGCTATTATCTCTCGATATTTGAAACGTTATCTTATCTAATACTATAATGGAAAGAAAATATTTATGATGTTATTATCTATTTGACAGTTACATATGGCGGTTTTTTGAATGAAGAGTAAGAAATGGTTAAAAGTTTTAGTTTGCGATGATGAAGACAACCCTACTAATAAAACTATGATTGTTGTTTATGAAGAGGTTCTACAAAAAATATAATGATAACTTATGTACGAATTTCAAAATTCTGTAATGTTTATTCATTTGTTACGAGATTTTATATTCCTATATATATACTTTGTAAATTTTTTTACTATACGTGTTAGTACTGCTTAAAACTATATAAATTTAAAATTGACTTATATCATCCCCGTGTTGACACACGGGCCGCTTAGCTAGTAAGGGTAGAGAGAGAATGATTATAGACACGAAGAGGATTTGGACTTAGAGACAATTGTTGTTTGGTAGTGTGAAAAATGTAATTAAAAGAAAAATTGTGTCTGGGAACAACCGAACAAGGATAATGAATGAAAAGACTAAAATGACTTTTAACTAACGGTCAAAGTTAACAATAATTAATTTAAATGGCCATAAGTGAAAAAAAGTGACAATCACAATGATTACTTTCGTAATTTTTAAAGTTTAAAAACTAAAACTGAAATATAATGACAACCACATGGGCTATTTATGTATTTAACTCTATTTCTAATGTAAATTTACAATTAATATATATCTATACTATATTATAAAACATTTATATCGTTTAAATCTCTTAAACTTTAAGTATTCTGAAATTCCTAAATTACCCCTCATATAAATAAATATAACTATTATATGAATTAACTACTAGATAAATTTAATAGAATTCTTATATTCTATTTTAATAACTAAACCTTCCATACTTAAAAAAAATCAATCAATAAATATTAAATCATGTAATAAATATTTTAATTTTTTTTATCAAAATATGTTTATAATTAAGTAGAGCTCATTAACGTGAATAACATATAATTAGAATTCATAAACATATTTTTAAATTTTTTTTAAATAGCTCATATAATCAATAGGTTCAAATTAATTTATTCAATTTTTTTAATCTATTAACATTTAATAGTTTTAAATTACTAACTTACACTTTGTATTTCATGTTATTTAACCTACTTTATAAGTAGAGACTGTTTTTCTTATTTAATTGTTCTCAAAATTTATTTTAAAAATAATAAAAGAGTTGATTGAGAATAGAAAGATAAAGAAAATGGAAAAAAGATAAAGAAAATAGACATGTTATCAAAGAAAAATTATTTGTTATCACCGTATTCGTGAATACCAAAAACAAACAAGTTACCGAGTAGAAATTGTTTGATACCGCCATCGGCCGCATTGCGCGAGTACTATACTAATTATAAAATGAGAGATTTAAATGAAGATGAATATTTATGTGAGAATGAGAGACTTAATTATGGTCATTCATTAAATGTTGATTGGATGGTCTACTTAGCCATTCATTTTATTTATAACCCAACACCGATGAATTGTGACGACTATGAATTGCTACGTGTAAATTGTGACCGTTAGATCTAATATATCAACATATAATGAATGACTAGGAATTCTCATATAAATGAGAGGTTCATTCGAGAACCGTTCTTATCATGAATATTTCGAGAACCAATTTTGGTCATTGATTAAAATAAATCACTTGCAAATAAATATGACAGCTCATTAATGTTATATTAAGGGTATTTTGGAAAAATCAACTCTCATTCTTTAGGGTGTGTTTGGCTAAACTAGCTGGGGCTGGAGCTAGGCGTCTTGGGGCTTATAAGTTATAATTAATTGATAGTCTCAAACTCAAGTCATAAGTTACTTAAAACGACTTTTATTTTTGGGGCTTATATGAGAGTGATTTTAATAATCCCTCAAAAACTTTGGGGGCTAAGCATAACAGATTAGATGTCAATCGAGTAAAATCAAGTACTGTATGTAACCCACAGCTAAGCATGGTCTCATACTCTCATCACACTCGTTTATTAATAAAAGACTACGTTGATCATACGTTTTTTAAGTTGTTATAAAAAAGCAAAAGTCTGTGGTATAAAGTTATCATATGTACATGTGTGTATATAAAATGTACTTTATGATCTGTTATTGGAGTTCATTTACAATAACCAGCAGTAAAAAACTTTATGTTCATTAAAAAAAAATTCATTTCGCGTAGTAAGGAAAAAGACGTGGCTATATTATTTTTGGTATGAAAACAAATTAATACTAAGAAATCATCATAGTTCATACTTCATAGCAGGAGGTGATAACAGTAGCTAATTAAAAGCATCTCTGGTGGTATTTAATTAGCCAAATTTCTTGAACATTGAACCGAACCGATAGTGGTTAGAAGTTTTTGATGAGGGTAATTTTGTGTTTGCAGTCTTGTACTGATATAGTATTTACTCCTACCAAAAATATCCTGTAGTTTTTCACTATAATTAACTCCAGACCCACACCTGTGTATATATATATATATATAATACGTACAACCATGCATTGAGAGGATATATCAAGAAAAAAAAAATATTAACCCCGATATGCATGATCAACCAGTACCCAAAACCGTTGAAGATCAAGTGAGTGAATATGATCCTGTCTGTCGACCACCATGAATTGAAGGACAGAAGGTGGTAAGACGCCGGCCGATCCATTGTGGAACGATTAATTACAGATGCTTTAATGAAGCCTTAACGTACGTACACAAACATATATATATATGGTGGTTGATTAATTAGTGGGCCTAATTAATTGACGATAACTTGATTTGTGAAATCCAAGATTGGTTGACATATGTATGTACGTGATTGATATGAAGGACGTCATTCCGGCTACCGAAAGTTAATTTAATTGGAAGGTAGATTCGTTTACTTTAACATGTCCCGACACAATAAAATAATTCGATAAAGTTGGGAAACATTCTTTTTTCCCTTCACTACATGCGTTTTGCTTTTGCACAAACCTTGAATCCTATCAAATCTTTGACCTTTGCTCAAGTCAAACTTAACAACTTCTCTTTAAATGAAATATGGGGCTTTCAGATTACCAACATAATTCGAAATTCTAGTTTTTTATTACTTTATTAATGAAATATTTTAACTATATATTAGTGGTCATTTAACAAAATATTCATGGTTGAGAAGAGAATAGGAAGAAGACTCGCGGGATGTTAGATATCACTTGATATGAAATGTAGCTAGCGTGTTAAAATATCCAAGATCAAAAACTATACCAACATTTATATTAACCAAACCTAATAATTATTTTTCTCATTTTTAGTTTTCGATTTGGTTACGGTTAATAAGTTTATAAACTGATAGTTTACCGAAAATGAAAATACTAAATTAAATTCTTGGTTCTGTTAATACGAAATAATTGAATTGTAATCATAAGAAATAGCATAAATCACTTGATAATGAAAATTATATCCATGAAAAAATAATGCATCATAAGAAAACAAACAATATAAAATAACAACTAAAAGTATATATTCCTCAAATTTTCAGGCATCCAAAGACTTTACTATATTGATATCCATTTCTAAATCTGAATATTCAGATATTTAGGATATCAAGTATCCAAAATTTTGGATAGTTTCGTATAGAAATACTGAATTTCGAATTTAAATTTCAAATTCGTTATTTTTAATCATAAGTATTGTTGCAATTAACGGTGATGTCATGAAAGAAGACGATTATGTAATCTTTTATATATTTTACTAGATTAAAACCCCGTACGATATACGGATTGGTTTAAAATTTGATTAAGTATTAATTATTAATAAAAAATATTAAATAATTATGAAACCCAAAAGAAAATAAAAATTTATAAATAATAACTATGATTGTTCAAATAATAATACATATTGTCATTTGAATAATTATATAGCTACAACTCCTTAGATACATTTATATTTAGTTATTAATGCTAACATTTCTTCTGATTTATTTTATAATTTTTGTTATTTGGCTAGTATTGCTAAATAGATGGATATATCTAGATTTAATAGTTATATCATCAAAGAATGTTATATAAAACATATCGATGTTAGTAAAAAAATTATATTGACGTGTTAAAGTTGCTTTTAATAGTTATGGTCTTTTCTTAATTCAAATTTTGTATATGTATTTAGTGGATAAAAAATTTGAATTAGTAATTTGAAGCTAATATTAAGTTTTAGTTTTTATCCTTTAAAGTCAAAATTGAGTTTTAATTTTAACTAAAATGAATGGTTAGGATTTAATTTTATTTAAATGAAAGGTTAGGATTCTCTAATTAAATTGATAATAGTTAGTCTTTTATATAGATTAGAAGAGTAGAAGATATTATTTTATAAAGCATTTAAATCTTTTTTATAACCTCTTAAAATATAATTTAAAATTACTAATTTATTCTTAATATAATACTAAGTGAAAACTATTAACCAACATAACTATCTGGTAGAGTTAATGATAATCTTATATACCATTTTAATAACTAAACATTCCAAAAATATTGAATATTCAAAAAATCAAATCAATACAAATTAACATAATAATTATAAAATTAATAATTAAGCCTTTCATATTAAATATTATATCATTGAATAAATATTTAACTTAACTATTAAAAATTACGTATAACTAGAAGTATTAAATCTAATTAACATGTAACCTAATACATAAATATTTCTGGATTTTTTTAATGCAGAATATAATTAAAATAGTATAGAGTTATAATGTCAACAATCATGTTATATTTTACCATCCATGTGAAATATAATTTAGACAGAATACACACCACCTTAGTTTAAAAACAAACAAGTTGTCAAGAAAAAGTATATGTGGCCGCTGCATTATGTGATCACGATGCTAAAATAGAATGACATATACAACATCCTCTTACTTCGTCTCCTACGAACCGAATAAGGATGTTTATTGTCAACTAATTCTATTTTATCACCTCATGTATTAAGTTTGTTACTTTTGTTAATTTAGTAAGTATTAAGTTTGATACTTTAGTTAATTTAGTAAGTAAAAAGATAAATATAAGAATTTATACTTGGTATCATTGTCCAAATGAAATAAGATTTGCTCGAGTATATTACTTCAAGTACTCTTATTTAAAATGTCAAATTCAAAACCAAAACGCAATTCTATATTATTTATGTTTAACAAAAGTAGGTAGAGTTGATAGTTAGAGCTAGAGTGTAGCTTTTGTTTATGTGTACGAGTTCAACAAAGTAGACAAGTAGCTAGTACCTAGAGCTATATATTGTACAATGATGATGAAAAAACAAACTATATATTGTACAATGATGATGAAAAAACAAAACATAAGGAATTATAAAACAATTAGAAGAGAATGTTTAAATAAATTTATATACATATATATGTATATATAAAAAGTTTACAAGAAAGATCTTTAAACCGAAAAACACTTGCGATTTTTTCATTCATTCAAAATAGGATGCTATATTTTTTTAAATAATTGCATAGCGAACACATTCATTATGGGCGTTCAGGTTACACTTTAACATCCCTAACATTACCATAACTTGATAAAATCGCCACAAACACACAGAACTAGCCGCTATCAAGGCCTTTACCACCAGAAGCAATGCATGAGCACCAGTTATAAATTAAATCTATATTATGCACCCTAAACAAAAGCATCATAAGAATATACAAATTCAAAAAAACAAACAATAAAATCCTAAACTTTCTAAAACAATTCCAGATTCTGCTATTTAGCCAGTAAAAAAAAAGAAAAGAGCAAAACAAGGAGACAATGAACAAGCTAAACATAAGACCAGAACCAGTTGGCAGCCGTTTTTAACCCCTGGCCGATAACACATCTAGACCATTAGAAGAAGCTCCTTCAGGTAGATAAACCTTAGTCACATTTTTCTTAAATTTATTACTAATTTCCTGTTTCTGTTGGAGATCTGATATGTAACGGTCCCTATCGGCTACCTGATGAAGATGCAACAATGCCAGCATGCTCACTGCAAATAAAGCAGCATTCCCTAAAACACCACCCAAATGATCAACTTTCAGGGACTTCTTGGCAAAGTTAAAGCTTGAGATGACAACTTTGACTAGAATGTTTGACCTCTTTTCCACATTGTAGGATTCTGCTGACGTGTGACCGTTCTCGGGTGGGACAAACTTCGCATGGTTCTGGACTTCACCGACAAAAGCTCGTGCTTCTTCAATGACTTTATACTTGTTACCATGGTGGTCTGCCAGCCTCAATGCAAGCACAATTCGGCTTTGCTCCAACCGAGCAATTGCTGCATCCCTCTCTGCTCGTTGCTGTGTTTGCACAGTCTGGTTAAAGAAAGAAAGTAAGAAATATATTGTCACATTTTTTATAAGGATGTCTATATATATATATATATATATATATATATATATATATATATATATATATATAATATACTTGATTATTTCTAAAATGACACCTAGGTTTTTTTTCCATCTTTTCCAGAGAGAGATCCTGTCATCTAAAAGGTTTACATTAGAAGGACATGATCAAACTAGTATTGGACATTCTAGATTACGACTTTTCATTATAAGATAACTTAGACGTGAAGATCGGTATGTTTATTGTTTAATAATATCATATAGATGATATTGGTTTTTACCCGGTATTGCAATATACTAACAAGTGACTGAACACATTGCCGGACGATCAGTGATAGAGGAAACTGCCAGAATAAGTGAGGAAACTTCAATGCAGATCTATAACTCCTAGATAGATGAATTTGTCCTTTAGAGTATATACGGATCAACAACAAGCAATCAAATTTGCTTTCTTACAAACTTAGCCACAATTACTCTTTAACAGTTCATATAAGCGGTATCAGTTCTTAAATCTCAATTTTCTTTAACTATCTACAAGCTATCCTCATTTACGTTATAGTGCTACTCCCAACCAGATGGGAATACTGGGTTGTAGTATGGTTGCCCAAGTATTTGCACAAAGCCTAGAGCTTGCATTGTTGTCCATTAACACCCAAGACCCTTAATAATGCATCATAATGACTGTCTTACTCGCAGTTAGGAATTGAGACCAACTAATATATTTAAGTAGATGCTCAGGAGAGAATGGCGTCAATCCTGGCTCCAAAAGACCAAAACTGATGAGCAAAGCGTAAATCCTTATTCCATATCATAGGACCTGATAAAGAATTACAATAACATCTACCAAAGCTTACTTAGATCGGTCAAAATTACAGGTTCCAAAAACAAATTAGCACTGTATGATTCATGGTGCTGCGTTTTCCGTTTGAGCAAACAAGTACTTTACCTTACAACTATTCACAAACATAAACCGTGACACAGGATGTAAACAGCAATGAAAACAAGCGACTAACAGGTTTTGCGACCCTGTCAGTTCTAGCAAAAGGGACCAAATTCTATAAAACCAATTCAGGGGCTTAGAACCTAGGGAGAAATACTGGTTAGCCTCATTAACCTTAATTGGTGACGCGTCATTTGAAAGGAAAATGCTAAATTCTCAGTTTCATCCATCAAAGCATCATTTCATACGTCCTTCAAACTACAAACATATAATATTTATATCAACAACAAAACCAATTAGGTGAGATTCCCAAAAGTGACTGCTCTTTCGAGCAATCGGGAGCAAAGTGAAGAAATTAGGGTTCGTTGAAACACAATTTCTCAAACAAAGGACTCGGAGAGTAAAATAGAAGCAGTAATTGAAGAGAGACTCACATGAAAGAACTCCAGCTGGTCCTCGAGGTTCTCAAGAGCGGTACGGATGGAATTCAAACTTTTGGCCTCATGAATGGCGGAGTCATCGTCTTCTTCGATCGGAAAGCCTTTGACGTAAACAAAACCTGGTTTGACATCGGCATCGGAGGCGTTCTTGCTGTTACCGAGGACGGGACGGTCAAATAGATCGTTGGGATTGCGTAGGGCTTTGACGGAATGAAGAAAGTGAGATCTAGAAATTGAGTGGATAGCGTCGCTAAGCTTGTCGTGTAAGTCCCAAATCTTCTCGAGAACGGCTTCCACCTCTTCCATCTCCATGTTCATCTCCCATTTCATGAGGAATGTAAAGAGATATCAGAAAAAAGGAAGAAAGCGAGCGATTCGAAGCGGGAAGAGGAGGTTTGCCTAGGGTTCAGGTGGTCCCGTCTGTCTTTGTTTGTTCTTTTGTGTGTGTGTGTGTGTGTTGACAGCTCATAGTCATAGATACAGCGATTACGGATTAACGGTGAGGAAAATCAAAAAAATTGGAACCACGATGAGCCCTCCACGCACAGTCAGGGGTCCTGACTACATCCACCACCGGAAAGCGTTTCACATATTAATAATGTTAATTAATACTGGAAAAAAGGTTAGCGTAGCAAGAACTAGGGTGAGCATAAAAAACTGAAACCGAACCAAAAATCGAAAAAACCGAATTAATGGTTTTGGTTTTGGTTTTCAAAATTTTAAAAACCGAAAATTTCGGTTTGCTTCGGTTTTTGGTTTCAAAACCGCCCAAAAAAACCAAACCGAACCGAGGGTATATTTGTAAATACATATATAAAAAAAATTCTAATTAATTCCCCCTTCCGAAGTAATTGCGTAGGTTTATCTGCTTGCTTCCCCGCCTCCCCCCATTATTTCTTAGGTTTTTCATTTTAGTTCTGCCGCTCCCCACATCTTTTCGCCGCTCCGCCCTTCGCAGCCACTCCACCGTTTGCCGCCGCTCAGCTGTTTGCAGCTGCTCCGCCTTTGTCAAGGTGCTATGACCATCGAGACTATACACCATCGCTTCCCCTCATCGTAGGCCGCTTCGCCGTTCGCTCCGATGAATATCACCACCACTAGTCAATAGTCACCCATCACCATTCGCTCCGACGAGGATCACCACCGCCGTTCGCTACTGAAGACCGCTACGTTTCACCCATCGACATGTTTGTTTTCCTTTTCAGCTCTAACATATACTTCACGCCTTGACCAACATAGATTTAGATGTTATTTTGCTTCAGTTAGGATCCTATTTGATTGTTATTTTGTTTCAATATAGTTGTTATTCTGATTAGGGTTTTAACAATAGTGAAAATCGATTACTGCCTTTGATTTGTTTACCAAATGAAGCCAAACATCTGAAAAACCGAACCAAAAACCAATAACCGATCTTAAAACCGAAAACCAAAAACCGAAAAACCGAATGGTTTTGGTTTTGATTTTTCAAAAACCGAAAATTTCGGTTCGGTTTCGGTTTTACCCTAAAACCGAACCAAACCGAACCATGTACACCCCTAGCAAGAACTAGGGCTGTAAATATTTAACATGACTCGAATACGATTTTAAAAAATAGTACCAATATGACACGAAACTAAAAAATTAAAACATTGTTTAAAATAACATAATAAAAGCAATATTATTAAGTTTTCAATTTTCTTAAGTGGTATGTCATGACACGAATACAACTTGAAATGACTCAAAGGACACAATAAAAGATAATATCATAAAAGTTTTCAAAAATAAAATTGGGGCAACATATGCATGAAAACTTAGACCTTACTTGTTTCTTAACTTATTTCCCTCTCATTCTCATTTCTCAAAGTGAATAATGTCGTCGTTGCTAGTACAATTTCTCTCGTGTCACTCATTTCTTGGTCTTGAGTCTTGTCGTCGCTGTTATTTTCTTGTCGGCGTCTCCGTTGCTATCTCACGTGGATTGCTCAACCACATGAACAATATCATAGTGGTTTATTGGAGTTGTCAAACTATAAGTAGAACTTACATTTTTCATTTGTAAATCATTGCATAAACTACATATTCGATGACCGAACATGTCCAACGTGGTTGGCCAATATATGGGGCAACAGGAAACACAACACTAGAAATATGACACGATATGAATCCAACACGAAAATAAACAGGTCGACACGAAATTAACACTAAACACAAATGACACGAACACAATAATCCGAAACTAAAACGATTTGTCACCCCTAGCTAAAACTATACATATGATAGGTGTTTTTATATTTATAAACACTTAAATGAGTAGATAATATAATGACTAGCATACGTCTCATTGGAAATCTTGTGAGTTTAAAAAAACCATATTCGATGTTACATAAAATGGTTAAATAGGAGGTAGATTAGGTATTTTTGTTAGATGGAAATCCTATTAGAGTTGATTGTATTTAACACCCATATAAATAATATATAAATTGAACAAATTACATAAGACACCTTTATACTATACAATACGTCAATAGTAAGCCAAAGAATATACAACCTATATATGTTTACTATTTAACACCCCCCTAGCAGTCCGAAATTCAAGGTCCTGAATGTTCATACTGGATCTAAAATCTAGAATTAATTGTGTAGGTAAGTATTTTGTAAATATATTTGGAAGTTGGTGAGGAGACGGGACGTGCAACACATGCACATCACCAATGGCAATACGCTCCAAGTGTAAGTCAATTTCTACATGTTTGGTACATTGGTGCATTAACGAGTTCGAAGCTAAATACATGGCACTCACATTGAGACAAAATACGATTGTGGAATGGGAGAGGGGAAGACACAAGTTAAGAAAGAGATTGCTAAGCCAAGTTGCCTTAACAACTGAATTTGCGATCCCGCGATCCACACACAAACTCTTTGTGATCCTAGCAGGAAACCTACCATGAACTTTGAAACGTCTACTTTACTTTGCAATCATGTTTGGGATCTTGTAACATGTCCCCCACGTGTTAATATCGCAGAGTGTCGGTAGCTTTATCATTGGAAGTTTGGCTGACGCCTTGACCGTTATAAAGGGTCGTTGATTACTCAAGGGTTCTTTCACAAGCTGGTCTTGACTTTGATGAAACCTTCAACCAAGTTGTCAAACCGGAGTATCCATGTTAGAAGAAAACCCCGTTAGGTTGATTGGATTGAACATTACTATAAATAATACCTAGATTGTACAAGCTACATAAGACACTCATATACTATACAGTATGTCAGTAGTAAGCCAAAGAATATACGCCCTATATATGTTTACTATTTAACAGTTGAAATTTGTTTGTTAAAACATGAAATTATTTACTTTACATATATATATATATATATATAGGGTGGAGATCTGCTACAAGATATATAAAGGTACTAAATGTAAGGTGAAATCTGAACCACAGGATTTATTCAAAAGTCAAACAAAAAAAGTCATCTTTTTAACCAAATTTTCGGAATTAAATAAATACAAAAGGTTAATATTGTAAATTTGACAAGCAAAAAAAAAGGAAGAGTAAATGGTGAGTCACGTAACTGTTCCCGCCGGTAAAATCTCAGGCCAGAACTGATGCATAAAGTACAGTGTATTGATGCACATAATACAAGCCTTTGATTCATAAATTACATTTGATGCATAAAGTACAACCATTTGAATGCAGAATATACCCTATTGATTCACATATTACATTTAATGCACAATTTACAACCATTTGATGCACAATAATAGTCTACATACTTTAGGGTTAAACCAGATGCACAATGACGGGATGACGGCGGGGATGGTCCAGGCGACGGTGGTCGGTGGCGGCGTGGTGCACGGCGAGACAGTGTGCATCAAACAACGATGCACATATGGCGGACGTAAGCAGTGACCGGAGAAAAAACTCCACCTTTGATTTGAATAACAGGAGAGACGTAAGCAGGGGCAAAAAGCAGCGGTGACGGCGGAGATTCAAACCAGCGGCGGTGGTGAGAATGATGTTTATCCACATTTGATTCTAACCCAGATCTGGAAGCTTATCTCGCTGGTGTCCTGTTTATCCACCATCGGCGCCGCTACTTTGATTCGCCAACAGATGTAGAGGTGGCGGGGGGATGTGGCGGTGGCAAGGGGATGTATCGGTGGTGGTGGGATGTAGCCGCTGACGGTGGAGCAATGATCGGCGGAAGTCGACGGCGACTACAACATACGAGGCGGGGATCTGGAGGAGCAAAAGGGTTTTTTCGTTTTTTGTGTTCATCGAGATCTGAAGCATATGCAGAGAGAGGGAACGTGGGATACAGATGGAGCATTTAAGAGAGAGAATAAAATTAGAGCTAGTTCCAATTTTACCCTTAACCTGTTAAAGGACACGTGTCACTCTAATAATTCACCCTACATTTTGTATCCTAACTTCCTTTTTACTTGAACTCAATTCTATATATATATATGTATATATATACACACACACACACACACACTAGCTTAACCTCTCGTGTATAAACACAGAGAAGATTAAAGTTCGATTTTTAGGTTTTTTTAGATTACTAACATGTGTACGTTTTTCCATACCACATGTTTATGGTGATAACGAAAACTTACAATTAATAGAAGCATATAAATGATTGACATTAAAACGTAGAATACTATATAGTAATTGTAATTTATTTCAATATGGAAAAAATTAAAATAGAAGATCAAGGTGTTAAATAGAAGATCAAGGTGTTAAAAAGAAGATGATGTAAACCGTCACGATCAAAAGAAAATGACGTCAACTTGCATTAAAATGTAGAATACTATATAGTAATTGTAATTTATTTGAGTAATCAATAAAATGCATTCGATTAATCAAGATCACATAAATGTATAATTTTTAGAACACGAGCATACTAGTAGATTAAAAATTGATGTTTGTTTTAAAAATTTAAGTCAATGAAATACATGAAATCAGTCACAAACTCAAACCACAATGATAGCAAATGCTCATTGATTTAATATATTATCAATCAAATCAGAAGGTAGAGGAAGAAGAACTAGAGTTAGATTGACCAATGAGATGTCGATAAAGAACTGTGTTTGTCAACGTGTAAGAATGCGGCACCAATCAGTGTCGATAAACCTAATGAAACCGTATGTTTAATTTGAGGGATCATATTTTAGAAGGTTTTAATAAAATGATATGATTATCTCCTATTTTAAGGGAGTTTTTTGAAACACTGGTGAAAATTAATTTTAAAAAAAGATGTACTTTAGAAGGAAAAGATATTTAAAAAAAGAGTTAATTATCAATATGGTCCTTTAACTGATCTATTTCTTCCGATTTGGCCTTTAACTATAAAAGTGATCAAGATGGTACTTTAACTACCACTTTTCGGTCTAAATGGTCATTTGGTTAGTTGACTGTTAGTCAACTCCGTTAAGTTAGAGGCACTTTGGTCATTTTAACATTCTTCTCTATTTTTTATAAAATAAAACAATATTTAATTATTTTTAAACATAAAAAATTATTATAATCAAATATTTATACTCTCTCTCCTCATATACAAACACAAACACTTTCTCTCTACCCCCTATATCTCTCTCCTCTCTCACCTCCACACCGAGAACCACCACCAAGCTAACCACCGCCGGCGAACATCCCTCCGACCACCTGTAGCCACCGTCGCACAGCTGCAACCAACAACCACCATCGCGCCTCGCTCTACGAACCACCGTCAAAACCCCTCCAATGTCGCACCTTTCATTACTCCAACCGCCAACAACCCTTTTTCTCTTTGTGTTTGCTCTTCAATTTCTGTAATGGGTTCATTGAGAGTATCCAGATCTAGCTTTGATTTTAAGAATAGGGCTACATGGCGGTGATGTTGTAAAGGGGGTCTTCAACCGGCAGCGACAGGTGGTCAGAGGGATGGTGGGGTTTTAAACCCGGATCTACAAACTTCTTATTTTTCTTCTGATCTCTAAGACCCAACATAGCTTTAATCTTGAATTTTGATTTGGTTTCAAACTAAGCTCTGATTGATCATAATATTTAAAACCTAGTTGAAATCAAGCTCGTTGAAATTTGAATTGATATGGTGTTTGCTTGAAATATGTAGATTTATGATTCAAAAATTCAAAATTTGGGATTGCTTGAAATGGGTTTGGTTGTTTCTCCACATATACATAAAGAGAGAGAATCACAAGTATTAGTATGTTTAATGTAATAAGTTCCATCAAGATATTAGTATTGCAAGAAATATCGACAGCAATTGCCAAGCGTTCTTAGAAACTCCTGAAGGTACAGAAACAACTAGAGGATAACACCAGTGGCGATTGAAGCAAGGAGAGGTTTCATCGTCGCTCCTTGCCATGGCACCAGGGCCGGAGCAGGGTCCTGTTTAGCCGGAACTACAGCCGCTAATGCCTTTGGAGTGAAATTCACGTTTGTACTCGGTGATTTGAGACTGAGTAATGGTAATCGAGAAGCCATAGTTGATATGTATGAAGAAGATGATCGGAGCTGGTGTTGACCGTTCGATCTGTGGAGATTTAAAGACGGAGATTGTTTAGACAACATACGAGGTTTAGAAAGGGGGAGTGACCGGAACCCTAGGTTGACGAAAGAGGTGATGGGTTGTGATGGTTATTTAATTACTAATTAATTTATAAAATAAGTAAAACTTAAAAATAAAATATAAAATAGAAATTAAAGGGTATAATGGTTATTTTACCCTTACTTAACGGATTTGACTAACAGTCAACTAACCAAAGGACTATTCAGGTGATAAAGTGGTAGTTAAATGACCATGTTGGTCACTTTTATAGTTTAGGGACCAAATCGGAATAAATGGGTTAGTTAAAGGACCATTATGATAATTAACTCTTAAAAATGATGTAATTATCTTCTATTTTTAAAGAAGTTTTTTGTAATCCCATGTCTTAATTGGTGGGAATTATTTTTAAAAAAATGATGATGTCATGTCGTTTTTCTTTTCGTTTGTATATAAGATATAAGATATATATATATATATATATATATATATATATATATATATATATATATATATATATATATATATATATATATTTCATCCGAGAAGCATTATTTTTACGAGAAGTGTAAGAAATAATATTAGCCGTTTATTGTATTTGATATAATGTTTTATATTAGTCATAATTTTTAATTTTTTAATGTAAAAGTGCATAATGGTAAACAATTTTATTCTCTTTCCAATCTATTTCTCTCTCCTAATTTTTTTTCCTATTAATTCTAATGAAAAACAAAATAAATTTAAAATGATTTACTAATAAATTAACGATTTTACGGTGTTCACTAGATAACTAATATATTACGAGTCTTTTGTTATGTTACCGCAACCATTTAAAGCCAAAAAAGAAAAAAAAAAAACAAATAAATCCTCGAATTGTTTGAATCATTTCTCTATTGTTTTCTCACTGATTTAACACATAACATATATCCACTTTGTCTATTTTTTATTCACGTATGACATGATAAAATATATTATACGTTATTATCAGATGTATACATTTATTTGATGTTTACTAGTGAACAAGTATAATAAGTAAATATATATTCATCTATTTGAGGTTCACAAATATACTTGGAAAAAACCATATTAGCTATATCTACGTATCGTTTCACTAGTGAACGCAGTGAAGCATATATATATGCATTTTTTCAATTCAGTTCACTAAATAATCACCGATTAAAAACAAGCAATTTCTTAGATCATCGGTGAATATTGATTGTTCGTTAATGAACTCGATATTGCAAACAATCCAAAATTGAACATCAAATACCAATATCTATAACAAACAATAGTTTCAACTTTTTTAGTACCGCATATCTTCAGTCCTTAAACCCAAGTACATCCATTTAAGCACACTAGAGATCCAAACTTAAACAAAATACAAATATGTATTGGTAAGAAACATGGTTTCTAAACCCAAGATGATAGCTTCGAAACCTCCGGTAGCTTTTCTTTTTTTCTTAAATGCCTTTCAAAATATATTCTTTCAACCCAACGTGTATAATTGAAATATATTTTTATATTTCTTTTAGTTTTTCTTTTAGTTTTTCTTTTATAAGTTCTAACATATAATATTGGATGTGTATATAAATAATATTTGTGACCTTGACATTTTTGATAATATCTTAGCATATATTTTGTTGTAAAATGATAAATATATTTTTCAAAACGTAATACTAAATAAATAAATTTTGTTTGACAACTATCGTATTACGTTATTTTATATAAAAATATACACAAGTTTGTTACAAATATTTAGACTTACACCCTAATATAAAACCAATATCCAAACACATATATTTGAAATAAAACAGATAACAAGTTAATTACTAGAATTAAATATATCATAACATGTTAAATATAAAACTATTTGGTTTGAATTTAAATATATTAAGACTAATATATATTAACTATGTTCAACATAGCTTTTAATTTTTTTTATTGAATTATAGTTGATAATTTTTTAATACATCAATTTCATATAAGTGTACCTATAGATTTTTACGTTTGTCTCATATTGGCGCGGAAAATAACACATGGTTAGTTAGAATATATATTTTGTTTCACTTATATGTGGCATCCCCATTCTCACACTGTTACTAAAAAATAAATTACAAGCTATTATATGTTTGAAATTTAGTAAAAATCACTTAATAAATACATATATAAATGTTATATATAGAAGACGGTTCTAACAAGATTAATTTTTCATACGAGAACTGCAAGAACTAATTATGATCATTGATCAAAGAACTGGAGGGTTTAGATTAAATAGTTGTTAATGAATAACTTTATACTAATCAAACTTATCCTTAATTAATTAAGAATAATTTGAACATTTTAATGCTGCCTTATTTAGTTCAAAATTCCTTTCTTTCTAATAGTTCTTACATAAGCAATTTGCAGGAAATAAACGAAGTCTTTCCTTCTGAAATCGTACTTGGACCGAAGTCAAGTATTTTCGAGTTGCTCTTTGCCCAAAGCCCTCTTTCCGACTTAGAAAGACCAATTAACAATAGCTTTAGCATCTCTTGGAAAGGTCTCTATAGAGCTAAGGGGAAGGTTTGGAATAAGCACCGGGGAATGCTTAAAGGCTTTTAAACAAATTTGCTGGAAAAACTTTTACGTTATCTCTACATGTTTTAAACTAATATATACATCAAATAAAAAAATATTAAATTACGAAAATTTACCAAATTAACAAAAAAATTATGCACTTTATTTTGAGACCAATCTTGATATATTTTTTCTATTTTTTTTATAATGTTTGCTGGTTTTAAATCCAGTCGAGTACATGGAAGAGAATTTAGCAAAACCAAGTGGGTATAGAAATGTGTCTTGCATAGGAGGAAGAAGCAACATCTTAGTAGGTTTATAACAATGGGAGTGTAAAAGCTTACAAGTGTCTTTGTGTGGTTTCACTCAAAGTTCTACCCGTGTGCAAGGAGTGTTGGTGGTGGATTTCATAGGTTAAATACGTCAATTTTAAGGTGTAGGCGCAACCTACAGTCATGAATGTAGCTTCAAAACCTCGAGCTTGTGCAACGTGGTTTTGATACAGATCCTTTTTGACTCCGTTTCAATTTTTGTAACTAAACGGATTGAAGATGAATAAATGATAATTAATTTATTTACTAACAATATTGAATAATATTTAGGTAAAACTATTATGTTTTTGTACAATTTACAGACTGATTATTATTATTTGCATTTAACTTGGATATTAAGCGGTTAGACCATAACTTTTTTGTCGGCAATGAGTGGGCCTGCAAACCCAATTCACCAAACCAAACTATAACCCACGTGACACCAACGTGGCAACGTGTATTCCCAGTCCATTCTCCATCCTTCCTAACGTAATTATTTCCTAAACATTTGTTTTTTGTTTTTTATTCATAGTGAATTACATTTACTAGTTAAACATAATTCATATATATATTATGTTTTCCCAAAATACCGTTAATCATAATTCTTACATAAGCATAATTTATATATTCTGTTTTCCCAAAATACTGTTGATCATAATTCTTAGATAAGCATAATTAAATTTGTTTAATTAAAAAAAACTAATAATGTAGGCCGGTAAACACACCGACCCGACCTAATTGGTAACATATTAAAGTTAGTAGTTTCCTAAACCCTAACAAATGTATTACTAAAATTTAAAAGTTCGATCTTTTTAACCGTTTATTTTAATAACTTTACTAATTAATTATCAAACACAGAAAATTAAGGGAAATTCTTCATAACTTTAAAGACACAACTAAAACAATTGTTTATTAATTTAAACAAAAAACAAAACCTGTTAACCATGTTTTTTAAAATATATTTTAATATTATCAATGTGATTAATGTTCTTATATATAGAAGTAAGCCACGCATGCATACGCCACGAATATTGGTTTTAAAAGTTCTACCTTTGGCTTTATTTTTGTATTATGCTTTGACCACATATTAACTTTCCATTTAAGTTAGGGAATTAAATATGTATCTATAATTATTATATAGTATAATTACATGCATAACGAGAGAAATAGTGGGTTTTAATAAGAATGTGAGAACTAATATTAGTTTTAATTAAATATAATCAATGACTAAGATTTTTGGCCGCTTATCACTGATAATTAATGAGGGGTATTTTAGATAAATGAAACCTCTTATAAAATTAATGACGGCTTACTCGGGGGTAATTCACGGTTGAGTAAATATTTAAATTATCAAAATACCCGTATTAATGAGTCATTAATAACATTAAAACCCTAAACCCAAAACAGTTTTCGTTTGAACTTTTGCACACACACGCACACATATATGAGAGGGTTATTATGAGAATATATATTTAGGTGAAAATGTGATAACGAATCCTAGCCATCGATTCCATGTTGATCTATTAAAAGGGCCAAATATGGACCATGAGATTAAATCAAATCAAGGGACATAATTAAGTCTCCATTCTTACCTAAAGATATATATATAGAATGGAGATCAAATAAAAAGAGTTTTATTGTAAAAAGTGTAAGGTGAATTTTGGGGCTGACACGTGTCCAGTTGGTTAAAAACGTTAAAAAGGGTATAATAGACATCTTATTATTATTTATCTCTCATGACCCTTGAATATACCCCACGTTTTCTCTCCACGTTTGTCAGGATCGGATATAAACTATATCAAATAACAAGAACTAACTTTCGAATAACCAATCAAAGTTGAATAAAAGTTAATCTTTAACTATGATCACAATCAACTAAGAAGTTGCGGAATCACACTTAATTGATTAAAGAAGATTTTGATCACAAAGAGATTCAATCAAACAGTAATTTTATTAATCAATGAGAACGATTACAATAGCAAACTTCACCCCTAATCTAACTTATTATGTTAGACGAAGAACACAAATTGTTCTTAGGTTTCAACGAGAAACTTAGAGGCTTAGCACTATTCAGAAAGCAAATTACAACTTGAATAACGAATGTAAAAATATAATCAATGAGTAAGTACAAATTATGAATTCTAATCTATCATTTATATACTCCTTGATCTTCCTTGATTTGCTGACAGTTAGGTAATCTTCTATCTTCTGAGATAATCTTGATGATCTTCAAAATATTTCGAGATATCTTCAAAGATAGGGTTTTTCCATATATAGCTCAACAGAAACTGTTTAATGAATACAACAGTTCTTGGTTCTTCTAACAGTCTTCGGCTTCAAGTTCTTCAAACAGTTGTAGTAGTTTGTACTAACAGTTCTGAACTCTATATAACAGCTTTAAAGTTCACAGCAACTGTTGGTTACAACTGTCTTCACAATTTCAACTAACAGTTCTAAACTGTTTCTTCAACACTTCTTCTAACAGTTTTGAACTGTTTTCCATAAACTCTTCTAACAATTTCAACTTTGCATGTTAAACAGTCTTAATGCCTTAGTTAATTTCCCAACAATCTCCCCCTAACTTAAAGAATTTATCAAACTCTTTAAGTTCTTTCGATCATAGGGTTCAATCACAGACAAATTAAGCATACGCAAAGAATGAATTCCATATATTTATGCAAAGCAAACTGTTACAATCAAAATTGAGAGAAAACTTACATAGACTTGACTCATGTCAGTCTTTCTTTCAATCTCTTGAACAAATCATCTTTTATTCTATCTGATCCATAGAATTTTGCTTTTAGCATACACTGAAGCTTGACTTTATTGTGCTCTATGAACTCCAAAGCAAACCATTGTTGTGTAGTGTTAGCCATCACCATATGGTACACTCCAGCTTTAGCATACACTCTTACTGACTTGATAGGAAAAGCTTCATCAGCAATCAAAACTTGCATAACCTCATTTGGACGACATATGCTTGTTAGATGCCTCATCAAAACTTTTATAGCAATCTCCTCAGTATTAGCAAAATGATTAACCCCATATATATACATTTCTTCAAGATCTCTCCTTGTACAATTATTCACTAATTGAAATAAATTAGAGTAACTTTCAATCAACCCTTCTCTAACCACAGTTACTCCTGTCTTTCCAGTGTTCTCTCTTAACACCTCAAATCTCCATTCTGTGATATGAGATTTTTGACCCAACTGTTCTTTTACCAACTTTTCAATCCTTGTTTCAAGCTCAGATCTCAGTCGGTCTTGGAGAATTGTTTGAACCATTTGAGCCTTTTCCTTTTCAACTTGTGGCTTGGAAGGAGGTAAAACAATTTTCTTCTTTACAATTCTTTTTCTTTTCACTCCCTTATCAGCTTTCTTTGCTTTCTCTTCCTCTTCAATCTGAGCTGTGATCTCATCAGTTAGCTTCTTTGCTACTTCAAAATCTTTCAATTCTTGTTTCCTTTGCTCAGCTGCTAGCCTTAATGCAAATTCATGATCACGCTATTCTTGTTGTTGTTTTGAAAGCTTGAGCTTAGGACAAACAACAACAACTTCTTTACCTTTTCCTGAAACAGGAGGCAACTTTGATTCTTTCTTTCCTTCCTGGATGACTATGCCTTTAAACCCTTTCTTTGGTGGTAAAGATTCTAACTTAGCAACCTTTCCATCAAGCCATCCATCATCGATTTTCTGTGCCATTCTAGAAGAACTTATTCCCAGATATTGAGCACTTATATCAACCAAGTAGTTCTGCTTAACTTTTGACCAAGATTTGAAAATCTCAGTGCTTGGAACATCTGCAGTTGACACCATCCTGTTGATTAGCACCCTATCAACACTTGAAAGCTGTTCTTCTTCTTCTTTATTAACAGCTTGGACACTTGCAACTGTTAGTTCACTTGGTGCAACTGTTTTGCCTTCAGCTGCAACTGTTTGTGTACAAGATGCAACTGTTAGTTCATCCACTGCAACTGTTTGTTCTGGCACTTCAGCAACTGTTGGTAATGAACTCTCTCCCTCTTTGATTGGAACAGTTGAAGGAGGTCTTGTAACAGCTGTCAACTGTTGTAGTACTTGATCATGCAGTTTTAGCACCTCATTAGCATGCTTCAAACTGTTGGTCAAAACCTTAATTTGCTGATCTTGTTGAAGAATCCTTTTGTTTTGTAAGGCAATCTTCTTTTTGAGTTGTATATATGTAGCAAAGAAGGGTGAAATGTTGGAATCCATCATTGCTTGGTGTTGCATTCTAGCCTCAATGTCAGCCAGTGTTGCCACTGTTAACATATCATTGACAGATAAAACTGGTGGTTCACTCAATTGAGATTCCACACCAGTACCCCTCTTTTCTTGGTACTGGGGATTTCCAGAAACTGTTTGACCAGCCTCTGTTGCCGTGGCTGAGGTCTTAGATATGTTAACACTGTCCTGTTTATCTCTTGCGGATGAAACAGTAGTGTCAGCCTCAACAACCACATGATCACCCTCTAATGGAGTGATCACCTCCTCATTGTGCATGGGAGACAGCACAAGGGGTTCCCTTTCGATATTCTGCATAGGTGAATGCACCTGTGCAGGGTTAACAGTTTCAGTTTCATGAACTGTGGTGGAAGGAGCACCAACAGTTCTTTTCCTTTTCTTTTGAAATATTTTTAGTGCAGGGGCTTGTGTTGTAGCTCGTTCAAAGGAAGCAGAAGGGATTATTTGAGTATCATGAGCTGTGGGTTCCAGAGGTGGTGGTGTAGCAATAAGTAGGGCTTCATGCTCACCCCTGGCAGCTCTGTTTCTTGAAAGAAACTCCATCATTGCAGAGAGTGGTGGAGTTATGACACCTGAGAAATTCTTCCCATTAACCATCAACTTGCTCAATGTGGAGGCCACATGAGCAGAGGGAATTAGGACCCTCTTGTGTGCTTTAAGATTTGGCATAAAAGAGTTTAACAAAACTTGCACAAATCGCGGGTACATAAAAAAGAGACCATATTTGGTTTCTAGATGCTTTACCATTCCATTAAAGATCATTTTTGAGAAATTAAAAGCTTTGTTGTTGGCTAAACAAATGAGTGCGAGAGCAATGTTGCTCCCAAATTCATTCTAGCCAGTTCTCTTAGGGCTCATGCAGTGCTGGAGAGTATGGATAATGTACTTCCAGTGCGAGCAAAATTGCCCTTTGTAGAAGGTGCCCTTCCCCTAGGGCCCTCATACCCCATCTTTATGAGTTCAACATAAATAAACTCAAGTGATATAGAATCAGAATACTCACCATCCTGATCATTCACTTGTAGTTGTTGGCTTATTATGCTTTCAGAGATGGAGACAGTGATATCATCCACCATAGAGTCGATCCATTTCACTCCATTTTCTTCCCTTAGTGATGCATTTTTCCAGAACTGATCAATATGAGAGAGATAAATGGTGGGGTTGACCGTAAGAGCATGATGGAGAGTGGAGAGTGAGAGATAGTCAATCACATCATGGAAAGCACCGAGATGATCAGGTTTGGACAAAAATGCGAGCATGTTGTGTTCCTTTACAAATGGAAGGGGAGACATTTTGATTTCGATCGCTGAGAGTTGTTGAGAGATTAGGGTTTGTTTCTGATCGAAGTTCGTTTTGGACGTGTGAGTTTCTTGGTAAGGAGGGAATTGCCTTATATATGTTTCGAATGCAATTCAAAGTTTCCAAAATTCTGCAAAGACCAAAACACCCTTTAATAGCTTAACAGTTGACGGATAAACTAACAGTTTTGAAACTGTTTTCATAAAAAATGACAACTGTTATTTAAAAGTTAACTCCCTTTTGTTTGATCATTTATTTGGATTAACAGTTGTTTAGTGTTTACAACTGTTTTCATTTCTCCTCCTCAGTTGACAAATTTCTCCCCCTCAGTTGCACACGGATTTTGCCTAACAGTTGTGGAAGCCATATACTAACAGTTGAGAACTGTTAGTATTTATTGAAACAAAATTGTGCAACTGTCAAACAAACTTTAGCTCATATATGTCAAATGCTGAAGCAACAATAACAAATCATTAGTGAACACAGTCATCAACATAAGATGTATTTTATTCATGATAATCACAATTGAGCTACAATAATTTTGAGAAAACAATACTGTCTTTTGCTATAGATCTAAACACAGCTTATATTAACTGTCTTAACTCCGAGATCTACATGTGACAAATTATCATTAACATTTTGTATCATCAAATCTGAACTTTAAGGGAAGACAATCATCATCACATTCTTGCTCGAGAATGTCTTCATTATTTAAGAATCGAGTTCAGAATAGTCTCTACAGTGCCGCCATAGCCTTACTGAGAAGCCTGTCTTCAAAGAATGGTCATGTAATGCACAAGCCATTGTTGGTACTGCTTATCTAATTGTGCAAGGCCGTCTCGTAGGTGTGGGAGAACAATGATCTACACCGTAAGTGTAGACAACTTTCTTCGTTAACAGTTAACATGCTTTAAACAATTTTCAAAACATACAACCCACTAATGGGTGTGCAGTAGACCTTCTCATCATATGCACCACCAGAGACAATTGTCATAATTTGCCTCTTGGGAAGATGGTGAATGATACCAATTCAACATCAGTGGAACTAGTCATCTATTACAATGACTTCCACTGCCTCATCATCCGAGGTCCTCTGGTGGTTATGAGTATTATTTCTTCGAACATTGAACCACACTACGGAGTTTGTAGTGCCTGCCAGGTTCAAGACGAATCTTAGACAACATGGTGTAGGCAATTCATGGAAGAGAGTGAAAATTTTAAAATCACCTCTTATACGAATATGATCAATTGGGTTATTTGGCCTACGTGGATCAGGATGCTGTGTCAAGGTAAACCTATCTCGATCATCATGCATCTCAAGAACACATAATGAGTATTGCCAAAGCTCATGCATTCTTACAAATGGGGCAGGAATGGTTACATAACTTTGTCTAATATTAATTTCTTTGAAGTTTATGAGAAAAAAGTTAGTAGCCATTTGCAGAGAGAAGTTTGTGCAAATGTAGGTGTGATTTGTGAAGTATGGGTGCAAGGCTATTTATAGATAAACTGGGAGGCATTAATGTCCATTAATAGCCATTAATGACCATTAATGTCCAGTAATTTCTATTAATAGCATGCAGTGACTTGTCATATCAAATTCACTATATTACAAGCAAAATGACTCACCTTTATCAGTCTGGAACTGTTGTTTCAAGAAAGTGAATTTACCTTTACCTCTTAACAATGACAGTCACGGGTGTGAAAACTGTTTGTGAGACAGGTAAGCAGATATGGCCAAAACTGATGTGTGAAATTGCATTTCCTTCTCTGAATACTTAAAAGACAACAGTTGTTAGAAAACGTAACTAACAGTTGCAAACTGTTAGTGTGAAAAACATGGAATAATGAACAACTGTTAGTCCAAGTTAATCATTCCAATGTTGGAAATCAAAAAGTTGAATCTGCTCACATCAAAAAATTTTAGTGAACAAATCAGCTAATTGATCATCAGTATGAATTTTCATAACTTGGATTAATCTCTTTTCATTGCAGTCTCTTATGAAGTGAAATCTGATTTCAATGTGCTTGGTTTTAGAATGCTTCACTGGATTATTAACTATGCTAATAGCACTGGTGTTATCAACATAAATAGGGGTATTTAAGAAAGACAAACCATAATCCAGAAGCTGATTTTGGATCCATAACACTTGTGAACAGCAGCTTGATGCAGCAATATATTCAGCCTCAGCTATTGAAGTTGAAACTGTTGTTTGTTTCTTGCATTGCCATGAAACCAGCCTTGATCCAAAGAATTGACATCCTCCAGAGGTTGATTTTCTGTCCACATTAGCTCCACCATAGTCACTATCAGAATATGCCACCAAATCAAAAGGTGAATCTTTAGGATACCAAAGTCCCAATTTTGGTTGGCCTTTGAGGTATCTAAAGATCCTCTTTACAGCAAACAAGTGTGACATCTTCGGACTGCATTGGAACCTGGCACAAACACACACAGCAAACATTATATCAGGTCTAGAAGCAGTTAAATACATTAATGAACCTATCATTGACCTATAAAGATGTATGTCAACATCCTCCCCCTCAGAATCTGCTCCCAACTGTTTGTGTGTCTCCATTGGAGTACTTGCCAGCTTCACATCTTGATAGCCAAACTTGTCCAATATGTCCTTGACATACTTAGATTGGCTTAGAAAAATACCAGTGGGCTTCTGTTTGACTTGTAATCCCAAGAAAAATGTGAGTTCACCCATTGAACTAGTCTGAAACCTTTTGTGCATGATGACTTCAAATTCTTTGCACAAGCTGTCATTAGTGGATCCAAAGATTATATCATCAACATAGATTTGAACAAGCAAAATCTCTGTTTTAACAATCTTTGTAAACAATGTTTTGTCAATTGTGCCTCTCTTAAAACTATTCTCAAGAAGGTAGGATGATAATGTCTCATACCAAGCTCTAGGAGCTTGATGTAGTCCATATAGAGCTTTATCCAACCTATATACCTTGTCAGGGTACTTTGAGTCTTCAAAGCCAGGGGGTTGACACACATATACCTCCTCATCAATAGTTCCATAGAGAAAGGCAGACTTGACATCCATTTGATACACCTTAAATCCTTTGAAGCTTGCAAAAGCAAGAAATAGTCTAATGGCTTCAATCCTTGCAACAGGTGCAAAAACATCATCATAGTCTATTCCTTCCTCTTGTGTGTAGCCTTGTGCAACCAGTCTTGCCTTATTCTTGATTACAATCCCTCTTTCATCTTTCTTGTTTCTGAACACCCACTTGGTGCAAATTACTCTTTTGCCTCTTGGAAGCTCAACCAACTTCCAAACTTGCTGAATTTGAAATTGTAAGAGCTCCTCTTGCATTGCTTCCACCCATGAAGGGTCTTTCAATGCCTCAATTGCTTTCTTTGGTTCTATTTGAGATAAAAAAGCAAGCATTCACATCAAATTGGGCAAGATCCACACCACTGTTTTCATTTTGTAGCATATTCCTTGTTCTGATAGGAGTGGTTGGATCACCAATTATTTGTGATATTGGATGAATCTTGTGAACTCTTGATGTAGGAATGTTTTCTTCAGTCAGTTCATTCCCTAGATTAGACAGATCAAACTCACGTTCACTTGAATTTTCAGCATTATCACACACTTGATCAACAACTGTTTAGGATGCAGAGTCAGTATGGTGTTGAGGATCATGAGATTCCATGTCCTTTGAAGATTCAGCATCAATCAATGGATCAACAGCATTGGAGAACTCTTGTTGAAGCATAGGAATCACAACAAAGTCTTCAGTAGCTTTGTTTGAACCAACAGTTGTTGGTTTAGAGCTAACAGTTTCAAAACTGTTCGGGCTGGTGGAAACTGTTTGTTGATTTTCACCAACAGTTGTTGGGGTACCTGTAGCTGTTTCAGTAGAATACTCAAAAGAAAGAGATTTAGACAATGCATCAATATCAAATAACCAATCAGGCCCATTGCCTGCAATATTGATCCTATTCTCATTGAAAGATACATTCATGCTCTCTTCTATGATTCTAGTGACATTGTTAAAAACTCTATAAGTTTTACTTTGAGTGGAGTATCCTACAAAGAAACCTTCTTCAGCCTTACTCTCAAACTTGCCTAATTGTGATTTGGTATTAAGGATAGTGCAAGGACAACCAAATGGTTTGAAGAAGTTGATTAAAGGTTTTCTCTTGAGGAATAACTCATAAGGAGTTTTCCCTTTGGACTTGACTACTTGTACTCTATTCTGAACATAGCAGGCAGTGTTCACTGCTTCTGCCCAGAATGTCATTGGAAGCCTAGAATCAGCTAACATGGATCTAGCAGCCTCTATCAAAGTCCTATTCCTTCTCTCAGCAACTCCATTCTGTTGGGGAGTCCTAGGGGTACTAAACTATCTTTCAATACCTTTACTTTCACAAAAACTGTTTAGCTCATAGTTCTTAAATTCAGAACCATTGTTAGATCTAATGACTTTCACCTTCAAATCAGATTGATTTTCAATTTTAAGAATAAGAGACTTAACTAACTCAGCAGTTTCATCCTTAGTTCTAAGAAATTGAACCCATGTGAACCTGGTGAAATCATCAACTATGACTAAACAATATGCTTTCTTCCCTATACTCACCACAGATGTAGGACCAAAAAGATCCATATGTAACAATTGTAAAGGTGCAGTAATAGAAGAAACTTCTTTGGTCTTATAAGAAGTTTTGTGTTGCTTGCCTTTGAGACAAGCTACACAATGATCATCACATGAAAATTCTTTTTGGGGCAAACCTCTTACCAAACTGTTTTTAGCTAACAAGTTCATGGTTTTAAAATTCATGTGACACATCCGTCTATGCCAAATGGCAGACTCATCATGAGATGCCTTTGAGAGTAAACAGCTTAACACATTCTGTTTAGCAATCTTTTGTGTATCTAGACAGTATACATTATCTTTTCTAGGTGTTCTTAAAAGAACATCCTTCTCATTAAGTTTAAAATCTTTTGAAAGAATAATGCATTCTGAATCTGTAAACAAAACTTTGTTTCCATTGTCACAGATTTGAGATACACTTAACAGATTGTACTTAAGCTGTTCAACAAAGAAAACATCATTAAATGTTAGTGTACCTGCCTCAACAGCTCCTTTACCTGTGATTTTTCCTCCCTTAGCATTTCCTCTAAATGCTACAAATCCACTATTGATGCTTCTGAAATCCTTCAAACATTGTGGATTTCCAGTCATGTGCCTTGAGCATCCACTATCCACATGCCAGATAGATCCATGATTGGCCCTATGAATGCTCTGCACAAATAAAATCAGTTAGTAGCAGGAAGTACCCAGGCCATGCAGGTCTTGGGTACACCATTCAAGTCATAATACTTAAACAGAGTTTGGTTCTTTTTGATTTCATCCAAATTAGATTTCTCTAATTTGTGTGAGGAATACTTTGTAAGAACATGTGGTTTCCAACTGTTGTGATTAACAGTGGATACCTTTGAACAAACAGCTGGTGGAGTTGGTAAAACAGATGAATCAACTTGTGATTCCTTTTGATTTTCAGTTTGAAGAACAGTTTTACCCTCTCCAGAATCCGTTTGTTTTTGAATTTTCATCCAAGCCAAACCAACAGTTTTTGGTTTTGTTAAAACAGTTTTGGAACTGTTAGTTGGTTTGGATGTAACAGTTGTAGAACTGTTTGCCTGTTTTGGCTTAGCAGTCTTAGAACTGTTGATCTGCTTTGACTTAACAGTTTTAGAACTGTTATTTTGTCTTTTGGGACTTTTGTTTTGAGTGCCATTGGTCTGTGGGTTATAGTAACAATCTTGAACTAAATGATTAGATCTCCCACAAATGTAGCACTTTTTGGTTTTCATAATAGGTAAACCAGTTCTTTGTGACCAGAATTGGTTTCTATTTCTTTGATTTCCTCTAACAGCTGCAGATTGAGGAAACTTTTGGACACCATGTTTTTGGCATGTGCATGCAGGCATTTCAGTATGCCTTTTCTTAGGTTTGGGTTTAGCCTGAGATTTTGGAGCTTCCATCTTCTTCTTTGCATACACAACCTCACCAACTTTCTCCTTTCCTTTGGCTTTTGTACTAATAGTTGGGCTTTTTAGCTTAGAACTGTTTGGGTTCTTGTTGGAACTGCTAGTGTAAAAATGGGAACTATTGGCAACAGTTGTGGAACTTTCTATGGATTGGATAGCTTTTGAAGGTGTTGACTCAGTGATGAGGGATTCTGTGGATGCTTTTACAAATACCACAGGCTTGAAAGATGGTTTTGTGGGAATGGGTTCACAACAAATGTGATTTTCATATGGAATCACCTCATCTTTCTTCACAACTATCTCAATATCTTCAACACTTACTACTGACTGAACTTCATCTTCATAACTCTCAAACTTTGGATCAGCTGACTTTAATTCATCTGCCAAAGGTTCATTGACATATCTATCAGCTGCCTCAGACAAAGGTGTTATGTATGTGTGATTGTATGGAGGTGGGGTTTCCTTATATCCAAGTCCAGTTTTCACCTTGTCTCTCACTTGAGATTGTAGCAGAGTCTCAAGCTTAAGGTTTGCAGCCTTGAACATTCCAAGATCAATGTCCACACCCTCCAATTTCTTTGTGAGTTCATCCACCTTGCTTTCTTTTTCAACCAATTTCTTTTTCAGACTATCAATCTCATCTTGAAACTGCTCTTTCTCCCACTTATGATATTTTCTATCATAGTCCATTTGCAGTTCATTAGCCTGATAGTCTTTAATTTTCTTTTCAAGATCTTCTATCACAGCAGTATACTCATACCTTCTCTCCTCCATTCTACTTAGAGCAGCACATACTTTCTTATTGTGTTCTCTAAACCTCTTAACAATAGCTCTACATTCACCAGGACATAGTTTGGAAGATACCTGTATGTCCTCAGATTCTGGGGAATTCATCTTGATGGAGGAGTCAGTCAATGCCATCAAAGCTTTGTTGTTTGTAGCCTCCTCTGCTTGATTACTCCAATCAAATCCATGGCCTTCTTGTGAGACCAATGCTGAGGAGGTTTGATTCTGAGTTGGCCTCTGACCTTGATTCTGAACTTGTCCACCAGATCTGCATTCTCTTGCAAAGTGGCCAAGTTGTTGACATTTGAAGCATCTCACCTTTGACTTGTCAAATCCAGCCTTGCCATCAGCTCTGAAATTCATGTTTTGCCTTCCAGTCCTTTTGATGAACCTCTTGGCTCTAACAGTAAGCATGGCCATCTGCCATTTAAGATCCATCTCCTCAAGATCATCAGGGTGCACTTGTTCAAGATCCTCATTGGTGAGGGTTGAATGTGCATGGCTGGCAAGAAAAGCTTCAAGAACAGCATCTGAAGTGTTCATATCTAGTCCAACAGCAGAACTAGTACTTGCACAACTATCAATAGAGTTAGTTAATGAATGGTTTGATTCCATACCTGAGGATGATAAGAGAGCAGTATTGTGGCTGGGGATAACAGTTTTTCTTTTTCCCTCTATCTCTCCCTCAAACACTATCAAACTATTATAGAGGTCATCTAACTCTATGTCTTCAAGAGAATCCTTGGTTCTCCATTGTGCAGCAAACAAAGTCCACTCATCACCTAGAGATCTAAGAATCTTTCTATTGATCTCATCTTGATCAAGCCTAACCTTAGCACTCTCTAGTTGGCTGTAACATCCTAATTTAGGGCCTAGTTGTAAACAGTTGTACCTTATGTTTGTTAAGTTTTACGTTGACGTTGACCAAGTTGTTTTGTTGATTAATTGTTGTTAATTGTTGGTACACGTGGTTATGTGGTTAAAGTTGAAAATGTGTCGTTAATAGATAGAGTCGGTAAATTGTTAAACGGTTTCAAATGATGATTCCGAAAATATCTCCGTTAGTTAAAACGGATAAACCTAAGTTGCTTTAGAAGTTGAATAGGAGAACAAAATACCCACACGGGGTATTAAACCAACCAAGGTCGGTTTGTGTGTTTCCCTTATCCCCTGGGAACACACACTACACACACACAAAACACACACCAACACACATACTAACTTACGTACACACACATACTTGGGGGAATTGAAGGTGAAATCCAAAGAAGATCAAGTTGGGGAGATTTCAGTAGCTAATTCAGACCCATAAGCTGTGTTGTTTCATCTTCTTGGTAAGAATTCTTGAGTTTTAAACCTAGTTTGTGTTCTTGAAAGAAAATGCCCATTTGAAGGGTTGAATTGATTAACCAATAATGAATTGAAGTAAGAATCATGTAATAAGGTGTATAAGATGTTAAACAACATGTGGTAATGTTAGAGGTCGAGTTTTGGTCGATAAAAATGGTGAAAACGCGAGTTTCAGGCCTGTTTCGCGAACAGAGACGAAGGCCTGCTGTGCAGGAACCTCCTACCCCCGTAGGGAAAAGTTCCTACCCCCGTAGGAGGGTGTTTTTCAGATTTATAGAAATTTAGCTCCTACCCCCGTAGGGAAAAGTTCCTACCCCCGTAGGAAGGTGTTTTTCAGGAATATTAAATATTAAGCCTTCTTTGGCCGTAGGAAAAGGTTTCTACGGCCGTAGGAGGGTATTTTTCAGGAATATTAAATATTAAGCCTTCTTTGGCCGTAGGAAAAGGTTTCTACGGCCGTAGGAGGGTATTTTGTGTATTTTATGTGGTTTACCACCTACGGGTGAAGGAAAGAAGCCTACGGGCGTGGGTACATAACCTACGACTGTTGGTACCCAAAGAATCGCTCCTACGGGCGTAGGGTATGGTCCCTTCGGCCGTAGGGTATGGTTTCTTGGAAGTGAACTCTTGAGGGCGTAGGATGTATTCCTACGGCCGTAGGAGGTGTTTGGAAGGTGTCCTGCGGCCGTAGGACACATCTACTGCGGCCGTAGGAGCTGTTCCAGGTTACCTGTTGCTTGTTGTTCGTTGTATGTTTGCATAGAAGCTATGATAGTACTTTTAGACGTTGACTGAACCTACACATGATTTGTTAGGTGATTCGGACGATTCCGTGTGCTCCTGGGATTCCCGAATTCATATCTGTCTCCTCTAATTTCGAGGTGAGTACCGGTTTTCCCATGAGTCTCGGTAAGTAGCGTTGTCTGTTGTTTGTTGAAATATGTTGTCGATGTCGCACACGTGCGTATGAGGTATGTTATACATGTTGTTGTATATTGTTGCCATGATAAGTTGCTTTATACGTTGGTTATGAATCGCATGCGTATAGTTGAACCCATTACGGGTAGTAGTTGTATGTTGTACTGGTCCGGACCGATGTGGCATGGTTAAGGTCAACTTTCTTCCCGAAGGCTGGATCCCTTTGATGGAATAACGGGGATTAACGGTACCCGGTGTGCAGCATGCCGGGGTGGTCTTGCAAACCGCCGCTCCTTAACGTGAGTTGGGATCTTAACTTCAGTTGAGATCCAAGATGTTGAGCTTCGAGCTTCGTAACGCGTTTGGTGGACTGCTCTTCGCTCCCCCACCATAGCGGTTAGTTGTTGCTGATGGTCCCCAGTTTGAATCGTTGAGCGGGGTTCCCACCCTGCAAGATATGATTCCTACTGACTCGTTGGCGCGACACTATGTGTTAGGATAGCCTTGTGTGCTGTCTCGTAGTTGGGATAACCTGCTTATTGATGCTTATGTGTTAATCTGTACTCACTAGCTAGTTGTAGCTAACGGTGCCTAAATTTACCTTTTTGCAGATGCGAAGTAGTTGGCCTGGTGAGGCGGGACTTGTTGGTAGTTGTTGTACATATCTTTTGCGGAACACTGCTCGTTGTAATTATTTGTGATCCGATGGTCGGTAGCGTCGGTTAGTTGGGTAACACGCGGTAGTATTTTTGGGACTTGGTTTATGGTGTTGTACTTTTACATTACCAAGTCAGATAAACAATATTATCTTTTGTAAAACGTGGTTACTTCCGCTGCTGGCTTTTGTTATATAAGTTTAAAAAGCTAAAATTTTCCCTAATTTTAAGCGCGTGAAAACCGGTGTTACAAGTAGGTATCAGAGCCTAAGTTTGAGGAATAGGGTACTCGTAGGAGTATTCAATCTCAAGCTCGGGCCCGACCATCGTTAAGTGTTCCTAGTTGGGTAATTGGGGTTGAGTATGAGCGTTATGTGGTAGTTGCATGTGTAAACTAACTTTTAGCATTAGTAGTTGTTGAGTAAATAGAGTACTAAACGTTGTTCCCATGTGTAGTAAGTTGACATAGAATGGCTGAGCAACGACTTAATACTGAAGAGGCTCTTAAACGTATGGAGGATGAAGCTTCAAGCGTTCATCCTGAAGCCGATGAGGGATCTGCTCCGCATAATTATGAGCCGCTAAGGCAAGATCCAGAACAAGCAGCACGTATTGCACGTCTGGAGGAAGAGCTCCGACTTACACGGGAGCTGTTAGTAGCGGCTGTACAAGGGCGTAGACCAGAGAAGTGTTCGTTTAAGAAATTCCGTTCTTGCGGTCCGAAAGAATTTGAGGGCGGTGATGGTCCTTCGGATGCCGTGAGGTGGCTTAGAGAAACCGAGGGTGTGTTCGATTCTTGTGATTGTGAAGCGGAGCTTCGTGTCAAATACGCGGCACAGATGTTGAAGGGTAGCGCGTTGTTCTGGTGGGATTCAGTGAAAGCGACGTTGAGTAAAGAGGTTGTGGCTGCCATGACATGGGAGCAGTTTACTGAGAAAGTAACCAAGCGGTATTGTACAGACTATGATATGGAAAAGATGGAAAGAGAGTTCAACGCTCTTAATAAGGGAGATAAGTCGGTGGATGTTCTGATTCAAACCTTTATCGATAAAGTGAGGTTTATTCCTAGCTTGGTGAATGATGAAGCTGCAAAGATGAGAAAGTTTGTGGGAAAGTTGCCTGCTGATTATCGTGCTATCGTTAGAATGGCTGGGAGTTTGGATCGAGCGTTTGAAATGGCTCGACAGATTGAAGATGATCGTACTCAGGGCAAGGATGACTGAGCTGGTGAAAGTCATAAGAGGAAGTTTCAACCATCCTCGAAGCCGGGTCCTTCTAAAGGAAAATCTGTTGCTGGTGGGAAGTTTGATTCCCAGAAGAAGCCGTGGGTGGATCGTCCGTGGTGTGCAACTTGCCGTACATATCACAGTGGTGACTGTTCTAAAGCCACTGCTCGATGCTTACGGTGTGGGCAGAAGGGGCATGTGGTTGCCGAGTGTGAGTTCAAGGAGGATGTTTGTTACAAGTGCCACAAGCCAGGGCACAAAATATCTGATTGCCGGTCAAAGCCATGTACCGGTGCTGGTGGATCTGCCTCTGGGCAGAAAAAGGATGGTGCTCCCCGAGCTAAAGGGCGAGCATTTCAGATGACAGCTGAGGAGGCTAAGGGTGCTGGAGATGTGATAACTGGTACATTTCTTGTTAATTCTGCCTCAGCATGTGTATTGTTTGATTCTGGAGCTACGTATTCTTTTGTATCTGTCTCTTTTTGTGATAAACTGCACATGCGTGTATCTGTACTATCTGAGCCAATAAGAGTAGAGACTGCTAGTGGTAAAGTAGTTCCAGTTGTTGATAATGTCCCTCAAGCGGTTATTGATATCGATGGGAGTAGTTTTCCTGTTTCCTTTCTTCTTATGCCGATTGCGGGATTCGATGTTGTAATTGGGATGGATTGGCTTAGCAAGTTGAACGCTGAGATTTTCTGTTCCAAGAATTTGATCAAAGTCCCTCTACCTGACGGGTCATATGCTGTGGCTCGCGGTGAAAGACGCAAATCGGATATTCCTGTCATCTCTTTGATAAAAGCGAGAAAGGCAGTTTCAAAAGGTTGCGAGTGTTATCTGGCACATGTGATTGATGCTAAATTGGAGAAACGTGTTGTTCGTGATATTCCGGTGGTAACCGATTATCCAGAAGTGTTTCCCGATGAGTTGCCTGGGTTACCGCCTGTTAGAGATGTTGAATATCGTATCGATCTTGTTCCGGGGGCTACCCCTGTTGCCAAAGCTCCATATCGTCTTGCTCCTTCAGAGGTTCGCGAGATGATGACGCAGATTCAGGAGTTGCTAGACAAAGGCTTTATTCGCCCGAGTTCTTCTCCTTGGGGCGCTCCTGTACTATTCGTAAAGAAGAAAGATGGGACGATGAGAATGTGTATAGATTACCGGGAGTTGAATAAGCGAACGGTAAAGAGCAAGTATCCTTTGCCGCGGATAGATGATTTGTTTGATCAACTGCAGGGAGCGACATGCTTCTCAAAGATCGATCTGCGGTCGGGGTATCATCAAGTGTTAGTTGCTGACGAAGATGTCCCAAAGACGGCTTTCCGTACTCGTTATGGTCATTACGAGTTTTTGGTGATGCCTTTTGGCTTAACCAATGCTCCTGTTGTTTTCATGGACCTGATGAACCGGGTTTGTCGTCCTTTTCTTGATAAGTCGGTGATCGTGTTTATTGACGATATTCTCGTTTATTCTAAAACCGAAGCTGAACACAAGTTGCATCTGCGACAAGTCCTTGAAACTCTTAAACGAGAGAAGCTTTATGCTAAATTCTCGAAGTGTGAGTTCTGGTTGCGAGAAGTCCATTTTCTTGGTCACGTGATTTGCAGCGATGGCGTGAAGGTTGATCCAGCGAAGGTTGAGGCGGTGATGAATTGGGGAGTTCCCCGAACTCCTTCTGAAATTAGAAGCTTTCTTGGCCTAGCTGGTTATTATCGGCGGTTTATCCGCGACTTTTCTAAACTTACAGGTCCTCTGACTAAACTAACTCGTAAAGATGTTGCATTTGTTTGGGCGGAAGCTCAAGAACAAGCGTTTCAGTCTCTGAAATGGCTATTGTGCGAAGCACCAATTCTTTCGTTACCAGACGGATCTGAAGATTTTGTTGTTTATTGTGATGCTTCGTACTCCGGATTGGGGTGTGTGTTGATGCAGCGTGATAAAGTGATTGCCTATGCTTCAAGGCAATTGAAACCTCATGAAGGTAATTATCCGACTCATGATCTGGAGTTGGCCGCTGTAGTGTTTGCGTTGAAATTGTGGAGACACTATCTTTACGGTACCAAATGTGTGGTCTGCACAGATCACAAAAGCCTCCAATATGTCTTCACACAGAAAGAGCTCAATATGAGGCAACGCAGATGGCTTGAGTTGATAAAAGACTATGATTGTGAAATTCGCTACCATCCTGGTAAGGCCAATGTGGTGGCGGATGCCTTAAGTAGAAAAAGCTCTTCTGTAGATGCAAAGTTTATGAAACTTACTGTGGTTCCCGATATCATTGCCAGATTGAAGGAAGCACAGCAAGTGGCGTTACAAGATGAGAATCTGAAAGCTGAGTTGATGAGAAAGCTGAAAGACCAACTCGTTGACGATACTCGTGGAATAAAGACTTTCCAGTCTCGCGTGTGGGTGCCACTCCATGGTGGTAATCGTGATTTGATACTGCAGGAAGCTCACAAATCTAGGCTGTCGGTTCATCCGGGCAGCACAAAGATGTATCACGACTTGAAAGCGTTGTATTGGTGGCCTACGTTGAAAAGAGACATTGCCTCTTTCGTGGAGAAATGTCAAATCTGCGCGCAAGTCAAGACGGAACACCAAAGACCTTATGGTAATCTGCAGCAACTTGAGATTCCAGAGTGGAAGTGGGATCACATTACGATGGACTTTGTAACGAAGTTGCCGAAAACCCTCCGTGGTCATGATGCAATTTGGGTCATTGTCGACCGATTGACCAAGAGTGCTCACTTTCTAGCTATCAGCGAGTCTACTCCATTAGAAAAGCTAGCCAAGTTGTATGTGAACGAAGTGGTATCACGACATGGTTTGCCATGTTCGATTGTATCTGATCGGGATGCACGATTTGCTTCCCATTTTTGGCAGAGTTTGCAAAATTAACTTGGTACTCGTGTTCACCTGAGCACGGCGTATCATCCACAGACAGATGGTCAGTCGGAGAGAACGATTCAAACGTTGGAGGACATGCTTCGCGCATGTGTCCTCGAGTTTGGTGGTGTGTGGGATTCTCACTTGCCTTTGATCGAGTTTGCTTACAATAACTCGTATCATTCCAGTATTGGGATGCCTCCATATGAGATGTTGTACGGGAGACGTTGCCGTACACCGACGTGTTGGCTCGAGCCCGGTGAGAAGCAGTTTGCCGGACCCGAGATCGTGCAAATCACAGCTGATAAGGTGAAAGTTGCTCGTGAGAAGTTGAAAGCCGCGCATGATAGACAGAAGATATACGCAGATCCAAAACGTAGACCTGTTGAATTCAAGGAGGGTGATCGGGTATTCCTAAAAGTCTCTCATTGGAAGGGTGTTATTCGATTTGGTCGGAAGGGTAAGTTGAGTCCGCGATATATTGGTCCATTTAAAATCGTTCGTAAGGTTAACGACCAGACGGTATCGCTTGAGTTGCCACCAGAGCTTTCTGGAATCCATAACACGTTCAACGTGTGTTACCTGCGTAAATGCAAAGTGGAGGAGAACCAGATTCTGCCTCTGCAAGAGTTGAGAGTGGATGCTTCAAAGCGTCTAGTGGAAGAACCTGTTGAAATACTTGGTTCAAAGATCAAGAAGTTACGCAGAAAGATGATAAAGCTGGTTTTGATCAAGTGGAAGCACAACCTAGGTTCGAATATGACCTGGGAGACCGAAGATGACATGCGATCTAGATACCCTCACTTGTTCGTAGACGATTAGATTCCGAGGACGGAATCTTCTTAAGGGGGGTAGATTTGTAACATCCTAATTTAGGGCCTAGTTGTAAACAGTTGTACCTTATGTTTGTTAAGTTGTACGTTGACGTTGACCAAGTTGTTTTGTTGATTAATTGTTGTTAATTGTTGGTACACGTGGTTATGTGGTTAAAGTTGAAAATGTGTCGTTAATAGATAGAGTCGGTAAATTGTTGAACGGTTTCAAATGATGATTCCGAAAATATCTCCGTTAGTTAAAACGGATAAACCTAAGTTGCTTTAGAAGTTGAATAGGAGAACAAAATACCCACACGGGGTATTAAACCAACCAAGGTCGGTTTGTGTGTTTCCCTTATCCCCTGGGAACACACACTACACACACACAAAACACACACCAACACACATACTAACTTACGTACACACACATACTTGGGGGAATTGAAGGTGAAATCCAAAGAAGATCAAGTTGGGGAGATTTCAGTAGCTAATTCAGACCCATAAGCTGTGTTGTTTCATCTTCTTGGTAAGAATTCTTGAGTTTTAAACCTAGTTTGTGTTCTTGAAAGAAAATGCCCATTTGAAGGGTTGAATTGATTAACCAATAATGAATTGAAGTAAGAATCATGTAATAAGGTGTATAAGATGTTAAACAACATGTGGTAATGTTAGAGGTCGAGTTTTGGTCGATAAAAATGGTGAAAACGCGAGTTTCAGGCCTGTTTCGCGAACAGAGACGAAGGCCTGCTGTGCAGGAACCTCCTACCCCCGTAGGGAAAAGTTCCTACCCCCGTAGGAGGGTGTTTTTCAGATTTATAGAAATTTAGCTCCTACCCTCGTAGGGAAAAGTTCCTACCCCCGTAAGAAGGTGTTTTTCAGGAATATTAAATATTAAGCCTTCTTTGGCCGTAGGAAAAGGTTTCTACGGCCGTAGGAGGGTATTTTTCAGGAATATTAAATATTAAGCCTTCTTTGGCCGTAGGAAAAGGTTTCTACGGCCGTAGGAGGGTATTTTGTGTATTTTATGTGGTTTACCACCTACGGGTGAAGGAAAGAAGCCTACGGGCGTGGGTACATAACCTACGACTGTTGGTACCCAAAGAATCGCTCCTACGGGCGTAGGGTATGGTCCCTTCGGCCGTAGGGTATGGTTTCTTGGAAGTGAACTCTTGCGGGCGTAGGATGTATTCCTACGGCCGTAGGAGGTGTTTGGAAGGTGTCCTGCGGCCGTAGGACACATCTACTGCGGCCGTAGGAGCTGTTCCAGGTTACCTGTTGCTTGTTGTTCGTTGTATGTTTGCATAGAAGCTATGATAGTACTTTTAGACGTTGACTGAACCTACACATGATGCGTTAGGTGATTCGGACGATTCCGTGTGCTCCTGGGATTCCCGAATTCATATCTGTCTCCTCTAATTTCGAGGTGAGTACCGGTTTTCCCATGAGTCTCGGTAAGTAGCGTTGTCTGTTGTTTGTTGAAATATGTTGTCGATGTCGCACACGTGCGTATGAGGTATGTTATACATGTTGTTGTATATTGTTGCCATGCTAAGTTGCTTTATACGTTGGTTATGAATCGCATGCGTATAGTTGAACCCATTACGGGTAGTAGTTGTATGTTGTACTGGTCCGGACCGATGTGGCATGGTTAAGGTCAACTTTCTTCCCGAAGGCTGGATCCCTTTGATGGAATAACGGGGATTAACGGTACCCGGTGTGCAGCACGCCGGGGTGGTCTTGCAAACCGCCGCTCCTTAACGTGAGTTGGGATCTTAACTTCAGTTGAGATCCAAGATGTTGAGCTTCGAGCTTCGTAACGCGTTTGGTGGACTGCTCTTCGCTCCCCCACCATAGCGGTTAGTTGTTGCTGATGGTCCCCAGTTTGAATCGTTGAGCGGGGTTCCCACCCTGCAAGATATGATTCCTACTGACTCGTTGGCGCGACACTATGTGTTAGGATAGCCTTGTGTGCTGTCCCGTAGTTGGGATAACCTGCTTATTGATGCTTATGTGTTAATCTGTACTCACTAGCTAGTTGTAGCTAACGGTGCCTAAATTTACCTTTTTGCAGATGCGAAGTAGTTGGCCTGGTGAGGCGGGACTTGTTGGTAGTTGTTGTACATATCTTTTGCGGAACACTGCTCGTTGTAATTATTTGTGATCCGATGGTCGGTAGTGTCGGTTAGTTGGGTAACACGCGGTAGTATTTTTGGGACTTGGTTTATGGTGTTGTACTTTTACATTACCAAGTCAGATAAACAATATTATCTTTTGTAAAACGTGGTTACTTCCGCTGCTGGCTTTTGTTATATAAGTTTAAAAAGCTAAAATTTTCCCTAATTTTAAGCGCGTGAAAACCGGTGTTACAAGTAGGTATCAGAGCCTAAGTTTGAGGAATAGGGTACTCGTAGGAGTATTCAATCTCAAGCTCGGGCCCGACCATCGTTAAGTGTTCCTAGTTGGGTAATTGGGGTTGAGTATGAGCGTTATGTGGTAGTTGCATGTGTAAACTAACTTTTAGCATTAGTAGTTGTTGAGTAAATAGAGTACTAAACGTTGTTCCCATGTGTAGTAAGTTGACATAGAATGGCTGAGCAACGACTTAATACTGAAGAGGCTCTTAAACGTATGGAGGATGAAGCTTCAAGCGTTCATCCTGAAGCCGATGAGGGATCTGCTCCGCATAATTATGAGCCGCTAAGGCAAGATCCAGAACAAGCAGCACGTATTGCACGTCTGGAGGAAGAGCTCCGACTTACACGGGAGCTGTTAGTAGCGGCTGTACAAGGGCGTAGACCAGAGAAGTGTTCGTTTAAGAAATTCCGTTCTTGCGGTCCGAAAGAATTTGAGGGCGGTGATGGTCCTTCGGATGCCGTGAGGTGGCTTAGAGAAACCGAGGGTGTGTTCGATTCTTGTGATTGTGAAGCGGAGCTTCGTGTCAAATACGCGGCACAGATGTTGAAGGGTAGCGCGTTGTTCTGGTGGGATTCAGTGAAAGCGACGTTGAGTAAAGAGGTTGTGGCTGCCATGACATGGGAGCAGTTTACTGAGAAAGTAACCAAGCGGTATTGTACAGACTATGATATGGAAAAGATGGAAAGAGAGTTCAACGCTCTTAATAAGGGAGATAAGTCGGTGGATGTTCTGATTCAAACCTTTATCGATAAAGTGAGGTTTAACCTAGCTTGGTGAATGATGAAGCTGCAAAGATGAAAAAGTTTGTGGGAAAGTTGCCTGCTGATTATCGTGCTATCGTTAGAATGGCTGGGAGTTTGGATCGAGCGTTTGAAATGGCTCGACAGATTGAAGATGATCGTACTCAGGGCAAGGATGACCGAGCTGGTGAAAGTCATAAGAGGAAGTTTCAACCATCCTCGAAGCCGGGTCCTTCTAAAGGAAAATCTGTTGCTGGTGGGAAGTTTGATTCCCAGAAGAAGCCGTGGGTGGATCGTCCGTGGTGTGCAACTTGCCGTACATATCACAGTGGTGACTGTTCTAAAGCCACTGCTCGATGCTTACGGTGTGGGCAGAAGGGGCATGTGGTTGCCGAGTGTGAGTTCAAGGAGGATGTTTGTTACAAGTGCCACAAGCCAGGGCACAAAATATCTGATTGCCGGTCAAAGCCATGTACCGGTGCTGGTGGATCTGCCTCTGGGCAGAAAAAGGATGGTGCTCCCCGAGCTAAAGGGCGAGCATTTCAGATGACAGCTGAGGAGGCTAAGGGTGCTGGAGATGTGATAACTGGTACATTTCTTGTTAATTCTGCCTCAGCATGTGTATTGTTTGATTCTGGAGCTACGTATTCTTTTGTATCTGTCTCTTTTTGTGATAAACTGCACATGCGTGTATCTGTACTATCTGAGCCAATAAGAGTAGAGACTGCTAGTGGTAAAGTAGTTCCAGTTGTTGATAATGTCCCTCAAGCGGTTATTGATATCGATGGGAGTAGTTTTCCTGTTTCCTTTCTTCTTATGCCGATTGCGGGATTCGATGTTGTAATTGGGATGGATTGGCTTAGCAAGTTGAACGCTGAGATTTTCTGTTCCAAGAATTTGATCAAAGTCCCTCTACCTGACGGGTCATATGCTGTGGCTCGCGGTGAAAGACGCAAATCGGATATTCCTGTCATCTCTTTGATAAAAGCGAGAAAGGCAGTTTCAAAAGGTTGCGAGTGTTATCTGGCACATGTGATTGATGCTAAATTGGAGAAACGTGTTGTTCGTGATATTCCGGTGGTAACCGATTATCCAGAAGTGTTTCCCGATGAGTTGCCTGGGTTACCGCCTGTTAGAGATGTTGAATATCGTATCGATCTTGTTCCGGGGGCTACCCCTGTTGCCAAAGCTCCATATCGTCTTGCTCCTTCAGAGGTTCGCGAGATGATGACGCAGATTCAGGAGTTGCTAGACAAAGGCTTTATTCGCCCGAGTTCTTCTCCTTGGGGCGCTCCTGTACTATTCGTAAAGAAGAAAGATGGGACGATGAGAATGTGTATAGATTACCGGGAGTTGAATAAGCGAACGGTAAAGAGCAAGTATCCTTTGCCGCGGATAGATGATTTGTTTGATCAACTGCAGGGAGCGACATGCTTCTCAAAGATCGATCTGCGGTCGGGGTATCATCAAGTGTTAGTTGCTGACGAAGATGTCCCAAAGACGGCTTTCCGTACTCGTTATGGTCATTACGAGTTTTTGGTGATGCCTTTTGGCTTAACCAATGCTCCTGTTGTTTTCATGGACCTGATGAACCGGGTTTGTCGTCCTTTTCTTGATAAGTCGGTGATCGTGTTTATTGACGATATTCTCGTTTATTCTAAAACCGAAGCTGAACACAAGTTGCATCTGCGACAAGTCCTTGAAACTCTTAAACGAGAGAAGCTTTATGCTAAATTCTCGAAGTGTGAGTTCTGGTTGCGAGAAGTCCATTTTCTTGGTCACGTGATTTGCAGCGATGGCGTGAAGGTTGATCCAGCGAAGGTTGAGGCGGTGATGAATTGGGGAGTTCCCCGAACTCCTTCTGAAATTAGAAGCTTTCTTGGCCTAGCTGGTTATTATCGGCGGTTTATCCGCGACTTTTCTAAACTTACAGGTCCTCTGACTAAACTAACTCGTAAAGATGTTGCATTTGTTTGGGCGGAAGCTCAAGAACAAGCGTTTCAGTCTCTGAAATGGCTATTGTGCGAAGCACCAATTCTTTCGTTACCAGACGGATCTGAAGATTTTGTTGTTTATTGTGATGCTTCGTACTCCGGATTGGGGTGTGTGTTGATGCAGCGTGATAAAGTGATTGCCTATGCTTCAAGGCAATTGAAACCTCATGAAGGTAATTATCCGACTCATGATCTGGAGTTGGCCGCTGTAGTGTTTGCGTTGAAATTGTGGAGACACTATCTTTACGGTACCAAATGTGTGGTCTGCACAGATCACAAAAGCCTCCAATATGTCTTCACACAGAAAGAGCTCAATATGAGGCAACGCAGATGGCTTGAGTTGATAAAAGACTATGATTGTGAAATTCGCTACCATCCTGGTAAGGCCAATGTGGTGGCGGATGCCTTAAGTAGAAAAAGCTCTTCTGTAGATGCAAAGTTTATGAAACTTACTGTGGTTCCCGATATCATTGCCAGATTGAAGGAAGCACAGCAAGTGGCGTTACAAGATGAGAATCTGAAAGCTGAGTTGATGAGAAAGCTGAAAGACCAACTCGTTGACGATACTCGTGGAATAAAGACTTTCCAGTCTCGCGTGTGGGTGCCACTCCATGGTGGTAATCGTGATTTGATACTGCAGGAAGCTCACAAATCTAGGCTGTCGGTTCATCCGGGCAGCACAAAGATGTATCACGACTTGAAAGCGTTGTATTGGTGGCCTACGTTGAAAAGAGACATTGCCTCTTTCGTGGAGAAATGTCAAATCTGCGCGCAAGTCAAGACGGAACACCAAAGACCTTATGGTAATCTGCAGCAACTTGAGATTCCAGAGTGGAAGTGGGATCACATTACGATGGACTTTGTAACGAAGTTGCCGAAAACCCTCCGTGGTCATGATGCAATTTGGGTCATTGTCGACCGATTGACCAAGAGTGCTCACTTTCTAGCTATCAGCGAGTCTACTCCATTAGAAAAGCTAGCCAAGTTGTATGTGAACGAAGTGGTATCACGACATGGTTTGCCATGTTCGATTGTATCTGATCGGGATGCACGATTTGCTTCCCATTTTTGGCAGAGTTTGCAAAATGAACTTGGTACTCGTGTTCACCTGAGCACGGCGTATCATCCACAGACAGATGGTCAGTCGGAGAGAACGATTCAAACGTTGGAGGACATGCTTCGCGCATGTGTCCTCGAGTTTGGTGGTGTGTGGGATTCTCACTTGCCTTTGATCGAGTTTGCTTACAATAACTCGTATCATTCCAGTATTGGGATGCCTCCATATGAGATGTTGTACGGGAGACGTTGCCGTACACCGACGTGTTGGCTCGAGCCCGGTGAGAAGCAGTTTGCCGGACCCGAGATCGTGCAAATCACAGCTGATAAGGTGAAAGTTGCTCGTGAGAAGTTGAAAGCCGCGCATGATAGACAGAAGATATACGCAGATCCAAAACGTAGACCTGTTGAATTCAAGGAGGGTGATCGGGTATTCCTAAAAGTCTCTCATTGGAAGGGTGTTATTCGATTTGGTCGGAAGGGTAAGTTGAGTCCGCGATATATTGGTCCATTTAAAATCGTTCGTAAGGTTAACGACCAGACGGTATCGCTTGAGTTGCCACCAGAGCTTTCTGGAATCCATAACACGTTCAACGTGTGTTACCTGCGTAAATGCAAAGTGGAGGAGAACCAGATTCTGCCTCTGCAAGAGTTGAGAGTGGATGCTTCAAAGCGTCTAGTGGAAGAACCTGTTGAAATACTTGGTTCAAAGATCAAGAAGTTACGCAGAAAGATGATAAAGCTGGTTTTGATCAAGTGGAAGCACAACCTAGGTTCGAATATGACCTGGGAGACCGAAGATGACATGCGATCTAGATACCCTCACTTGTTCGTAGACGATTAGATTCCGAGGACGGAATCTTCTTAAGGGGGGTAGATTTGTAACATCCTAATTTAGGGCCTAGTTGTAAACAGTTGTACCTTATGTTTGTTAAGTTGTACGTTGACGTTGACCAAGTTGTTTTGTTGATTAATTGTTGTTAATTGTTGGTACACGTGGTTATGTGGTTAAAGTTGAAAATGTGTCGTTAATAGATAGAGTCGGTAAATTGTTGAACGGTTTCAAATGATGATTCCGAAAATATCTCCGTTAGTTAAAACGGATAAACCTAAGTTGCTTTAGAAGTTGAATAGGAGAACAAAATACCCACACGGGGTATTAAACCAACCAAGGTCGGTTTGTGTGTTTCCCTTATCCCCTGGGAACACACACTACACACACACAAAACACACACCAACACACATACTAACTTACGTACACACACATACTTGGGGGAATTGAAGGTGAAATCCAAAGAAGATCAAGTTGGGGAGATTTCAGTAGCTAATTCAGACCCATAAGCTGTGTTGTTTCATCTTCTTGGTAAGAATTCTTGAGTTTTAAACCTAGTTTGTGTTCTTGAAAGAAAATGCCCATTTGAAGGGTTGAATTGATTAACCAAAAATGAATTGAAGTAAGAATCATGTAATAAGGTGTATAAGATGTTAAACAACATGTGGTAATGTTAGAGGTCGAGTTTTGGTCGATAAAAATGGTGAAAACGCGAGTTTCAGGCCTGTTTCGCGAACAGAGACGAAGGCCTGCTGTGCAGGAACCTCCTACCCCCGTAGGGAAAAGTTCCTACCCCCGTAGGAGGGTGTTTTTCAGATTTATAGAAATTTAGCTCCTACCCTCGTAGGGAAAAGTTCCTTCCCCCGTAGGAAGGTGTTTTTCAGGAATATTAAATATTAAGCCTTCTTTGGCCGTAGGAAAAGGTTTCTATGGCCGTAGGAGGGTATTTTTCAGGAATATTAAATATTAAGCCTTCTTTGGCCGTAGGAAAAGGTTTCTACGGCCGTAGGAGGGTATTTTGTGTATTTTATGTGGTTTACCACCTACGGGTGAAGGAAAGAAGCCTACGGGCGTGGGTACATAACCTACGACTGTTGGTACCCAAAGAATCGCTCCTACGGGCGTAGGGTATGGTCCCTTCGGCCGTAGGGTATGGTTTCTTGGAAGTGAACTCTTGCGGGCGTAGGATGTATTCCTACGGCCGTAGGAGGTGTTTGGAAGGTGTCCTGCGGCCGTAGGACACATCTACTGCGGCCGTAGGAGCTGTTCCAGGTTACCTGTTGCTTGTTGTTCGTTGTATGTTTGCATAGAAGCTATGATAGTACTTTTAGACGTTGACTGAACCTACACATGATGTGTTAGGTGATTCGGACGATTCCGTGTGCTCCTGGGATTCCCGAATTCATATCTGTCTCCTCTAATTTCGAGGTGAGTACCGGTTTTCCCATGAGTCTCGGTAAGTAGCGTTGTCTGTTGTTTGTTGAAATATGTTGTCGATGTCGCACACGTGCGTATGAGGTATGTTATACATGTTGTTGTATATTGTTGCCATGCTAAGTTGCTTTATACGTTGGTTATGAATCGCATGCGTTTAGTTGAACCCATTACGGGTAGTAGTTGTATGTTGTACTGGTCCGGACCGATGTGGCATGGTTAAGGTCAACTTTCTTCCCGAAGGCTGGATCCCTTTGATGGAATAACGGGGATTAACGGTACCCGGTGTGCAGCACGCCGGGGTGGTCTTGCAAACCGCCGCTCCTTAACGTGAGTTGGGATCTTAACTTCAGTTGAGATCCAAGATGTTGAGCTTCGAGCTTCGTAACGCGTTTGGTGGACTGCTCTTCGCTCCCCCACCATAGCGGTTAGTTGTTGCTGATGGTCCCCAGTTTGAATCGTTGAGCGGGGTTCCCACCCTGCAAGATATGATTCCTACTGACTCGTTGGCGCGACACTATGTGTTAGGATAGCCTTGTGTGCTGTCCCGTAGTTGGGATAACCTGCTTATTGATGCTTATGTGTTAATCTGTACTCACTAGCTAGTTGTAGCTAACGGTGCCTAAATTTACCTTTTTGCAGATGCGAAGTAGTTGGCCTGGTGAGGCGGGACTTGTTGGTAGTTGTTGTACATATCTTTTGCGGAACACTGCTCGTTGTAATTATTTGTGATCCGATGGTCGGTAGTGTCGGTTAGTTGGGTAACACGCGGTAGTATTTTTGGGACTTGGTTTATGGTGTTGTACTTTTACATTACCAAGTCAGATAAACAATATTATCTTTTGTAAAACGTGGTTACTTCCGCTGCTGGCTTTTGTTATATAAGTTTAAAAAGCTAAAATTGTCCCTAATTTTAAGCGCGTGAAAACCGGTGTTACATTGGCTTACCAGCTTGTAAAGCCTATCAAAGATTTGGGTTATACTCTCATTCTTTCCACTGGTAAAGTTCTCATAGGCTTGTTTAAGGAGATCTCTTTGGTTTCTCTTAGAACTAGCATTCCCAGCAAACCTCTTCTCCAGAGCATTCCAAAGTTCATGAGCATCATCAAATTTCTTGAATTGATGTTGATACTCATTGGGAATTGCAATCTGGAGGATGCTGAGGGCTTTCATCTCAATCATTCTATCCTTCTTTTCAGCATCTGTCTTTGGTGGTGGTTTCTTCTTTGGTTTTCCATTCTCATCCAGTTCAATGGGATTAGTGGGAACAGTTTCAATGATTTGCCAAACAGCATAGTCCATTAGTTGGACATGCTGTTTAATTCTTAGTTTCCACATCTCAAAATCAGATGGTTTGAGCATGGGAACACGAATGTTGGACCCTGACCCATTGTTATCAGAAGAACCTCCCGAATCCATTGAAACAAATTGATTGAAAAACAGTTTTGAAAAATAAAGCAAAGTAATGCAAAAACCTTCAACTGGTGATCAAAGGAACCTTAATGATAAGGCTCTGATACCACTTGTCAGGATCGGATATAAACTATATCAAATAACAAGAACTAACTTTCGAATAACCAATCAAAGTTGAATAAAAGTTAATCTTTAACTATGATCACAATCAACTAAGAAGTTGCGGAATCACACTTAATTGATTAAAGAAGATTTTGATCACAAAGAGATTCAATCAAACAGTAATTTTATTAATCAATGAGAACGATTACAATAGCAAACTTCACCCCCAATCTAACTTATTATGTTAGACGAAGAACACAAATTGTTCTTAGGTTTCAACGAGAAACTTATAGGCTTAGCACTATTCAGAAAGCAAATTACAACTTGAATAACGAATGCAAAAATATAATCAATGAGTAAGTACAAATTATGAATTCTAATCTATCATTTATATACTCCTTGATCTTCCTTGATTTGCTGACAGTTAGGTAATCTTCTATCTTCTGAGATAATCTTGATGATCTTCAAAATATTTCGAGATATCTTCAAAGATAGGGTTTTTCCATATATAGCTCAACAGAAACTGTTTAATGAATACAACAGTTCTTGGTTCTTATAACAGTCTTCGGCTTCAAGGTCTTCAAACAGTTGTAGTAGTTTGTACTAACAGTTCTGAACTCTATATAACAACTTTAAAGTTCACAGCAACTGTTGGTTACAACTGTCTTCACAATTTCAACTAACAGTTCTAAACTGTTTCTTCAACACTTCTTCTAACAGTTTTGAACTGTTTTCCATAAACTCTTCTAACAATTTCAACTTTGCATGTTAAACAGTCTTAATGCCTTAGTTAATTTCCCAACAACGTTTCACTCCCCGACTAAACATGGGAGAGACCCTACCCTGCTGACGTCCGCCGTCCCTGCTCCGTTCGTTGTCCGGCGATGTTCTTTCTCCTTAACTCGCTACCAGATGTGTGACCGTAGATCTACGGTGCCCCCAGATTTCGAAACCCATAACCAATGTAATCGAAACCGACCACGGTAATCGAAATCGAACGACGGTAAACTACGCTGCTCCGGCGACGTTCCTTGAAATCAAAATCCACAGATTTCGCCGCCATCTAGGGTTTAGTTTTGCTTCGTGCGCCGCCTGGTTCAGATCTGCCGTGGTTGTGCATCGTTCCCGTGGTTGTGCATCAACGCCTGTGACCACCGCCGCCGACTTAGGGTTTTTTGCGGTTGTGTGCATCTGTGTTGTATCAGGTACTCCATCGTGTTGTTGTTCATCACAATCGCCGTTCACCGGTCCCGGATGCACAACCGACGTTCGTAATTCTTTTTCTTCTAGTTGTTTTGCTTCTGTTCTCCAATCTTCGATTTAAGCTTTAATAATCTGATTTGGTATGTATTACTTGTGAACAAGAAAAGTGGTTTTGGCTTAGGGGAGATGTAACTGTCCACGTATAATTTTGGAATTTGATTTTACTAATTTACCCTTTTGTGATTTTTTAATTCCGTTTTTTTAAACTTTTTTTTGACTTTTTTATCTTGACTTTGCCTTAATCCAATGGTCCTTATCTTTCCTTACTCTTTTTACTCTAAAATCTTTTTTACAATATCCCTCCCCTATATATATATATATATAGGGTTCATGCGAGAACCAATCTCAGCCGTTCCTTAGTTATGAAAAGTTTCATGGATGGTGAGCGTGGAGGGATAAAGTGTGGCAGGGTGCATGTGAGAAATTCATGGGTCGGTAATGACAATGAAGGAGGGGAAATTTGACAGCTCAGATTGGTTATCGCACTAAGAATGGTTCTCGCATGAACTTTTTCATATATCTATGTGTATATATATATATATATATATATATATATATATATATATATATATATATATATAGAGTTAATTGTACGAATGGTCCTTAAACTTGACTAAAACTGCCATTTTAGTCCTTTAGCTTTAAAAGTGGTACAGATGGTCCTTTATGAAGCATTTTGTAGCCAATTTGGTCCTTTTTAACGTTGACCGTTAGTCAACTCTGTCAAATAAGGGTAAAATGACATATTTACCCCTCTGGTTTTATTTTATTCATTTTAATTGTACTTTACTAATTTTATTTAATTATAAATTAAGATTTATAATTTAAAATATATATTCAGATCACTCTTCTCTCTCTCTCTCTCTCTCTCTCTCTCTCTCTCTTTCTCTTTCTCTTTGTTTCTCTCTCACTCTCTAACCGCCTTCTCTCTCTATTTCTCTTTCTCTCTGGCCAACCTCCGCCGCCTCCACCATAGACCATACCTTCAACCACCATTTTACCTTCAACCACCACAAACCATACCACTGTGCTTGAGTTCGCATACCGGACTGATCCACCACCACCACCACCGTACCACAACCACTGTGCTTGAGTTCGTACATTTAGGGTTTTCAAAAGAAGAAGAAATAAGTTAAAGTTCGTACGTTTAGGGTTTTCACCCACAACCGCCACCATCAAACCACCCACCGTAGCCGCCTCATCTCTATCTAGGGTTTGTGTCGATGGTGGAGAGAGAGAGCCGATGGTGGTTTAGGGTTTCCACCCACCGCCGCCGCCTCATCTCTAGGGGTTTGTGTCCATGGTGGAGAGAGAAAGAACCGACGGTGGTTTAGGGTTCCCACCAACTGCCGCCGCCTCATCTTACCTTTACAGTGGTTTAGGTTTCCACCCACCGCCGCCTCGTCTCTAGTGTTTGTGGCGATGGTGGAGAGAGAAAGAGCCGCCTCATCTTCAAAGATCTCTAGGGTTTGGAGCTGCCTAGACGAGACATCTTCGACCGCCGTCTGCTAGGGTTTTCGAAAGAAACACAAACACGCAATAGGGTTTTCGAGGCGGTGCGGCGGCGGTGGTTGCAGTTGAGGAGAAGTAAACAACTTATGTAGATCTGGTGGTGGTGGCGGTGTCAGATGAGGATGACGATGGAGGTGGTGGTTCTAAGATGAAAATAGGTGAAGAGGAGGCGGTGGTCTGTAATGAGAGGGACTGAACCGTGAGAGAGAGGAGAGTGAGCGAGGTAGAGAGATGGTGTGGATGGTGGTGACGGAGGCTGTGGATGGTGGTGGAGCCGGCTGGAAGTGACCGAGAGAGGGAGAGATGAGAGAGAGAGTGTGGTAGAGGGAGAGAGGGTGTGTGTTGTTTGTGGGTGTAGACTGTAGAGTGTTAACATATATTTTCTATTAAAAAAATATATTTTTTTAATATTTTAATTAACACTTTAATTAATAAAATATTAGAAAAGGTGTAAAAAGACCAAATTACCCCTGATTTAACGGTATTGACTAACGGTCAACGTTAGAAAGGACTAAATTAGCTACAAAATGCTTCATAAATGACCATCTGTACCACTTTTAAAGCTAAATGACCAAAATGGCAGATTTGGCTAAGTTTAAGGACCATTTGTACAAGGGTTCATATATATATATATATATATATATATATATATATATATATATATATACACACACACACATACAAGGGTTCATGCGAAAAGACCTTTATTTGCGAAAAGTGCGAAAAGAAATTATGACCATTAGATTTGTTAATCAATGGTTTTAAATGGTTGTGACATATTTGTAAATATCTAAAGATTTATTAGTATTAATTAATGATATAAAAGAGTATTATAGTAAAAATCCACACCTCTCTCCTCACTATCTCTCTCCTATCCTATAATCCCGTATAATTAAAGATTTGTTAATACCCCCCAGGCCCCCACGTCTCACATTCATTTTCATAAAACAAAAAAACGACCTAGGTTTGCTCTGCTGCAGCGTCGTCGCTGCCCCCACGCCACCATCGCCGGCGACTTCAATCCCGGTTCTCTACGCCGTCGACCACAGCAAAAGCTTTCATCACCGATATGCTCTTCAAGAGCCGTTTCCAGCACCAATAGTAGTTCCGATCCGCCACCACAAGCACCATCGTCGTTCTTAAGGCTTGTCGGTAAGTGATACGTAATCGATTTGGGTTTATAGCCGTTCACCGCCGCATATGGTGGTTTTTATTGTTCCGATCCGTAACCACAAACACCACGATCAGATCTGGCCACCGCCGGCGCCTCATAACCGCAAGCTACCATCAGATCTGGCCACCGCCGGCGCATGCCATCGCCATCACGAGAAGAACCTCAAACATCACGACCTCCATTTTCCCCTCTCGTTGCTGGCTCCGCCATCACGAAAAGAACCAAAGACGGCGCAGGTAACCGGCTGGTCCCTCTTTCTCGTCTGCTCGCTGCCGGCTCCTCCCCTTGCCGCTGACCTCAAACACGACTCCATAACGGCGCTTTGCCGGTGAATCAACTACTCTCCCTCTCGTTTCTTGCTTCAAGGGCCAATTAATTCATTTGCTGTGTTGACTGTTTCACAGTAACAAATTATTTTGCATTTGATTTTTCTTATGCCATTAACACTAATCAAGTATCTCTTGCTTTATTTTTTTCCCGGATCGATAAAATGTGGATTTTGTTTTTGTTAATGCAGTATAGATCTGATCTTTTATGTGTTATTGAACAAAAAATTGGACTAATAAAATTTGGACTAGAAAATTTTGGATCGAATAAATATAGTTTTTTTAAGATGTGTTTAACAGTGAAATTAGATTTTTGTGGAGTTATTTTTGTGTGTTTATTAATGAATAAATTCGGTTTTGTTTATCAATGAATAAATCTTTTTTATTGTGTTTTGCTTTTTACCTATGTTTTTTGTATTTTGAATATAAGTTGGAGTTTTAGTATACACTATTGAACACCATTTAGTTTTGTTAGACAAATTGGTTTTTGAATTGAAGTCTGAATAATCGGAGGAAATTGATAGTGTGCAATATTGAATACTGTTCATTATCAAACTAGCATATTATTCGATCTATTCAATATTGAATGTTGTAAATTATCTTAAAACCGGTATAATTCTGACTGTGTTTATTATCGAACACATAATTTAAACAAGAAGCAATAAAAATTTGCAATAGCGAAAATTTTGTAAATCATTGCATTCATTAATAAACACAATACACCTAACGAGAATTTGTATGTTGTATTCAACGATGTACACCGTATTTAATAATAAAATAGAACTAAATTCTATAAATTTGGGAATAAATTATTTAGAAAAAGAAAAAAATTAATAAGGAGAGATAATGATGAGTATTTTTAAAAAAAATCCTAAAGAAAATAAAGAGGAGAAAAAATAAGAGTTGGTTAATTAAAATTAAATTAAAAAACTAAAGAAATTGGTAAAAGACCTTATTACCCTTTTGAATTAAAAAATAAATAACAAAAAACTAGTGGCCCAGAACGCTTCTCGCACTTTTTGCAAATAAGACACTTTTCGCATGTACCCTCCCCTATATATATATATATATATATAGACAAAAGTTCATGCGAGAACCGTTGTTAGCACGAGAACCGCGAGAACCAATCTAAGCCGTCCAATTCCCTCTCCTTCAATGTCATTGCCCACCCATAAATTTCTCACATGCACTCTGCCACACCCTATCCCTCCATGCTCACCGTCCATGAAACTTCTCATATCTAAGGAACGGTTGAGATTGGTTCTCGCACTAACTACGGTTCTCGCATGAACCCTCCCCTATATATATATATATGTGTGTGTGTGTATATATATATATATATATATATATATATATATATATATATATATAGAGAGAGAGAGAGAGAGAGAGAGAGAGAAGTTCATGCTAGAACCGCTGTTAGTGCGAGAACCGTGAGAACCAATCTGAGCCATCTAATTCTCCTTTCTTTAATGTCATTGTCTATCCATGAATTCCTTACATGTACCCTGCCACACTCTATCCCCTTCACGCTCTCCATCCATGAACTTTCCATATCCAAGTAACGGTTCAAAATTGGTTCTCGCGGTTCTCGCATTAACAACGGTTCTCGAATGAACCCCCCCTATATATTCATGCGAGAACCGTTGTTAGTGCGAGAACCTCGAGAACCAATCTCAGCCGTTCATTGGATATGGGAAGTATCATGGATGGAGAGCGTGGAGGGATATGTTGTGGCAGGGTGCATATGAAGGAATTCATGGGTGGGCAATGACATTGAAGGAGAGGGAATTGGACGGCTTCGATTGGTTCTCGCGGTTCTCGCGCTAACAACGGTTCTCACATTAACTTTTGTCTATATATATATATATATATATATATATATATATATATATATATATATATATATATATATATATTTGAACTACCAATATATATTATAATTATAATTATTATTAATAAGAGGTCTCGTGACTACAAGTCCAACATCATCATCACTGCATGATCCACATACTACACGCTCACTGTGTGCATAAAAAGTTTTTATTAATCATTATACCATCATTTTGACACATCTCATTTCTCTTGTTTCGACAAACATTCAATTCATAGATATAAATTATAAAAATAACAAAAGTGATGGAATAGTTTGATCTTAGTGTAGGAACAAACCCTACGATAAACCATCATTCATTGTAACATTGTTTAAAGATTTCTTGAAATTTCACATTACATTTGCTGATCGGTTGACTATATACTTAAGGATAATGAATCTTTCTCCGATGCATAAGGAACGAATTGAAATTGTCAAAAGTGGAACAATTTGCCTAATTACCATCCATCATAGTCAACATCTTCTTTGTGACGGCTTTTTCAAGGAAGATCGACTAGCGACAATAATCAAGCTTGACAAAGGAGTATACATCATACCAGATTCAATGCAATGCCGACTTAATTTGTGACGAATTAAGATCGTGAAACGAACCCTCATATCTCCACATTCTTGGGTTTCTCGTATAGCTCCTTTGTGCGGTTGTGCCGGCAAGCCATTGCAAGATTATGGCGAAGGGAGTGTATACCCCATTGAGTGAGGTAGATGGAATTTTTAAGAGGTACCAGCGGGAACACCACACTCACTCTTCTAAGATGCTATTTTTCCTATTCCGTTTGAATGGAATGGGCTCGGTACTGAAACCGTACCGGATCCTAAAGTATCAAAACGAAATTTGTTATTTTCTTGGAACTGAATACCTGAAACGTCGAGTTCACGAAATTTCAAATCAATACGCTTATCCTTACCAAAACTGCATCCAACCCGAAAGTACTAATTAAAACCGAAATTATCCATTTCTTGATACCGAATACCGATCTGAAACGGTACCAGACCGGTCTGGTTCGGGAACTTCGTCAATATGCTCACCCCTACGCTTAATTGTGCACCCTGATGAAAGATGATGAATAATGGATAAATATGAGAGTATTTTAACTTTTCTTAAAAGAAAAAGGTTAGTGCATGATAAGATAAAATGATGGTCAATACCTTTGTTTTATTCTGATAGAAAGATTGGATGGTAGAAAAAAAAGTCGATTTGGCATTCACGTGACAAGTGAGATGAGAAAGGGTGGATTTTGTCAGCGAGTCTCACAACCCGGAGGAGCCTTGTACCCGGCGAGTCTCTCACACCCGTAATGGTGTTCCCCTCCAACCCGGGGCTCACTCGCTTGGCGAGTAACACCCATAACGGGTACCCTTAGAGTAGTGATAGTAACCGTCACATCTCAACACATTTACCACATTCATGTTAACTTTCTAATCATACCACTTAGTCTCGTAAAAATCACTTGTCACTATGTAAAATTCTGAGACTTATCTATTACAATATATATATATATATATATATATATATATATATATATATATATATATATATATATATATATATATATAATGATCTTACTTTCTGAAAAAAATGTAAGAAAGCATTCAATAATCAAATACATAAATTATTATATATGATAATTACTGGCACATTAATTTATATTAAAATATTTTTATTTTAATAATTTTCTTAATCTCTCTTAAATATTAGTACTAAAAAATTACAAAAGTTTGAAGCTGACATAAAAATACAAGAAACGGGTCACATAACACATGCATTACCATAATTTGTCCCAATTTTGTTTCTTCAATTATATAAATTATTACAACACTAGTCATTTCATTTCGTTGTTCAAGCCCTACACACTCCCAACAATCTCGATCTCTTTCACTTAGACATACATAATACGCATCGATACTCCTTGGTTAACTTTTTAGTAACATTTTACGGTATTAATCAATTATACACACAGAGGGAAGAGTTACTTTGGCAACCGCCCTTAATGTAAGTATCGAAAAAACCAATCTAGCCTGCTTATTGATTAAAATAAATCAATAGTCGAAAAACAAAAACTTATAATTAGTGAGGATGTCTTTGGAAAATCAAGTCTCGCTCTTTAATAACGATTCATACGGACGTAATTCACGGTTGGAAATGTATATAAAATAACAAGTACCTCTATTAATAAGTCATTAATGGTGATTACAAATGGTATTCACGATAATTGCATTAAGAATGGTTCTTAAACTAACTTATATCTCTCTACATACGTATATATACAAGAAAAGGTTAATTTGATATGTGATTGCACATTAGAAATGCTCAAGCAAAAAATGCCACGTGGTTTGCAAGAGCGAACGGAAAGAGGAGGCATTTGCTCTATCTGCTTCTTCCTCTTACCACGAATAAACAATTGAAAAAATAAAAAGATTACATATACCTTTTTTGTTTATAGATAACTATAGAATTGACAAGGATGAGGTTGAGGGTTCTAGTCCCTCCTTCCGCTCCCAGCTTCGTCGTTTAGTAGTAACAAGTGTAGCCTTCCTCCCAAGGCGAGGAAGTGACGTGAGGCGAGTGTCTTGGTGAGTTGAGTGAGGGCCATGAGGAAGCAGATGGAGCTAAGGATCGGATTTTACTGTTGTGTTGAAGATGCATGCTTGCAATCAATGAGGCCGGGTTGGTTTAGAAAGGCTTCAATACCAATATTGTCACATGCTTTAATTCAAGCGGTTGACATGGGAACCAAACTTAGATATAAATGTGAGGCCTTGATGATAAAATAAGTTGTGTTTTTAGACAACGGTGAAATGCTTTTGTGTTTCTCACCTTAACAACCTATGTGGGTTTTCTCTCATATGAGCTTTGGTAACCATGATTGGATTATCGTGTGAAATGTAATTACTCAATGAGAATTTTTATGACTATCTATAATTATATTATTGTTTTAGATACACTTAGTCCATCAAAAGGTGTAACTGTTAATTGGCATCTAGATGTATAATTGTATATGTGTATTTATTTGTAACTTAATATAATTAATTTGCTGTAATAAATCTAGATTATATATTTGAACTTGTGTTGAAAAAAAGACCTAGGAAAATGATTATTTATTTTGAAAATAATATAGCTGTACCGGTATCAAATTAAACATTCTAAAGTTTTTTTTGGGTATAATTTTCGTATACGAAACATTTGCACTTGAATAATACTTTAGGTTTAAGAGTGGGGAGGGGATAAATGTCTAAATTGTTCGTTTCATATTTACAATGTTAATCTCGAATAATGTTATATTTAAATAGACTTCTGTAAACCGTTGATCTTCAAGATAAACGGTTATGATGGGTTGTTGTTGTATATAAGATATGGTATAATAACGATGACAAGACATATACGTGTGTGTATATTTTGATGCAAATGAGATATTCTATAATGGATTAGATTTAACATGAATACATATGTTAATCGTAGACGACCAATACGATACGATAATATAAGATATTGTTAGAAGAAAAAGGAAAAAGAAAGAAAGCTTAATTAATTAAACGAGGATTGGGACATAATAATGAGGGAAGGTTTGATTTGGTTTTTCATTCTGATGGAGGAACATACACACCACCTTTGAGTGAGAATTAAGGCTTGTCGTAACCCCACATGATATGCAACCTCTTACAATAATTTCATCTCCTCCGAAGAAATGCCACTTCATTTTCAACAGTTATTTTTTCTTTTTATTAAAACAAATATGACATCAATTATGCATGGGGATATGGTGTCCTGATCCCCCCTCGGTTGTTTCCTCACTTTTGTTTTGTAAATTAGGGTTTGATTTTTGATTAGTCACTATCTTAGAGTCTTAGAGTGTTTTTGCTAGCTTTTTTTTTTTTTTGACACTGTTTAATAATGTCCTTTTTGTTTCAAGAAAATGATGTATACGAATATCTTTTATCTTAACAAAAAAAATGAGTAAACATTAATGGACCTTTATTTTTGTTACGAATCTTTACTCAGATGCATGTCCTCGAACTATAACCTTTTGTGATTGTTTCGAAAAACTAGCTCTTTACTAGCCCATAGACTCTACTAATAAGGTTGGAATGTATATCCTTTATGAAAATCAGAAATGAAAACCACTAAACTACTTTACAGTTTATCCCTTAACAAAATATGTTGGAAACAAAGGCCGAATTACACCGCTTATTGGTCACCACGTACGATTACGGATTACCCCATAAGATATATAAACGCAATACATAGTTTAAAGTTGGATATTGCTTAATTTGGAATCATTTTTTATCCGATTAAATTTAACGTGGTCAATAATCTGTAACAGGGGTTAACTTGACTTTAGAAAGCCACTTTCAAAAACTATATAATATAAAATGTATGACAAGAAAATGCAATGAAAGTGATATTATGATGGAAAAACCTTTTCATGTTTTTTTTCATGTAGCATGACTTGGATGGAGACCGTCACAACCACGCATTTGTGTCACTCATTCCCACCATTTGTTCATTTCCCACCAACATTACACTTTCTTTCTGATTATTATTATTATTATTATTATTATTTTAGAAATTTTACATAAAATCAATGCTTCAAATATTAAATTTCCGAATCATTTCTCTAGGTCAAAATATATCTCAAGTATTAACATGCTGAAAATAGGAAATCAATACATGGACATTAATGATATGAATTAAATTCAAATTGTCATTTAAAATGTTAAGCACATTTTCTTATATAGTAATAATATGAATCTCCCATTGATATTTATGGTTTAAATAAAAAATGGATATCTTTGAAATCAATTTAAACATGAAAAGCAAGTCCACGTCCACTAGGTGTAATTTTCTCATTACATTCTGCCGTTATAGACTTCCACATCCAGCCGGTGGAAACGGACGATATGTCATGTGAGGCCGACCCGCCCCGCCCCGCCCCGCGTGCTTACTTATTTTAATCTGCTCTGGACTGCACACCAAATCACCCACTAAATACTCTTATCACTACTGACGGACCGGTCAAAATAAAATCGCCACGTACCGCAAATCACGCCTGCCCGTGTGATTCAATTTTAATATATATTTTATCTTCTACCCCTTTTCTATTTTCTTTACTCAACTTAACTTACTAATTATATATATATATATATATATATATACACACGTACGAATGTACGATATTAATTTGACGTGAATAGATTAAAACTCAATATGTAGTTTGTACAAAGAAATATATAGATCAAGAAAATGAAAAAACCAAACATATAATAATCTGATAAAAGATGTCACGCGTATTATTCATTCAAACAAGAACTCACTCAAATCTTCTTTTTTCGAAGACACATAAATTGAAAGAGAAAAAAAGAGTCCTAATTAATATGTAGGTAGTAGTAGTATTACTATTTCGATAGCGACTTTCGTCGTTTTACAAAACTGTTATGGGTGCAAAATTTGTCGGGCCATTCGACTGACTGTGGCCCAACACGGGTGGTCAAAACTCAAAAACACCCGGTGATTAGAACATCGGCTGGAAGAAAGTCGCCGGTGATGTCTTGAAAGTAATCATCAACTTTTAGTATTGATGATGATGTAACATCAAGCATCATGTTGTTGCAGATTCCAAGATCTTCGTCGTCCCATAATGTGTTGTTGTGATCCTCGGTACCCCAAATCTGCTGATCATCGAAGCTTATTGTCGCAAAGTTATCATCGGTTACGTATTCCGATGACGGGGCTACGTTTTCGGTAAGCATCGTGTCGGAGAGATCGAAGTCGTCAACGGGAGAGTATTTTAGGAATGGTGATTCATCGTGGAACTGGGTCGGGTCAGGGGTCGGGAAATCGAATAGATTATCCAAAAATGGCACATCAACATCCAACTGATCGTATGTGAAGTCTTCATCGTGGACCTGTCGGAGATCATCAACGCTTTGATAATCCAGTCTATCGTGACCCGACCCGTTGTCAGACTGGCATTCGTCGACTTCTTTCACCGGTTCAAGCGCTTCTTTGGAGTTGGTTTCGCTTTCGAACCGTAGAACAGAAGTAGGAGATGGTAGGTTGTTTGACTCGTCGCCGGACTCGTATCCAGACGTCGACGGAACATTAATCTCCGGCGAGGTTTCTTTGGCCGGCGGCGTGACGAAATTTGTCAAAGCGTCGGGCCCACGTAGTTTAATAGCGGCATTGTCGTACACCATGGCAGCTTCCTCCGCTGTATCATAAGTCCCCAACCACAACCGTACACGTCTTGCTGGGTCCCTAATTTCCGCCGCCCATTTACCCCACGGCCGTTGGCGTACTCCTCGAAACTTTCTAACACTCCCCGCCGGCACCAACGGAACTCCGGTAGTCTTCATTGACTTTTGTTTGACTTGTAACACGCCCTCACTGTTTTTCACAGGCTTTTTCCGGGCACCAACAGCCGCCACCGCCGTTTTACATGAGGTTTGAATATTAACCTCATTCACAAACTTCTTGACCCGACGCCGTCCAAACAGTTCATCTTCATCATCACTGGATGAATCAGTGGCATAAGGATCAGTCATTGATATCCGTACAACTTTCGGCAACGACGTCGTTTGCCGATTTGAAGGCTTCTTCGACTTCACAGCCGTTACCGGATTAACAGCCACCATTGTTGTAACCTTTTTGTGTTGGGTGTATTTGATCGGACGTAACATTTCGTAGTTATCCATCTTACATACAAGATATATTAACTGATCAAAATCGTATCCAAAACAGAAAGATTTCACAAAGAAATCGCTGAAAGTTCGGATCTTTAGCCAGAAAGAAAGAAACTTCACCAAGAATCAAAACTCGAATCAGAACTCTTTAAAAAGAAGAGCCCTAAAGAAAAAGCTGATGCAATCCAAAAAGAAGGTTCTTTTATGAAAAATAAAGAACAAAGGGACTGGGTTGATGAAGTTTTTATGTTCTTCGAGTTCTATCAATGGCGAATAAGAGTCGGATAGATTTGCTAGAGAGAGAGGGCGTATGAACGAACATAAAGACCAAAAGAATTTCGAAGTTGAAGTGAGGAGAGAAGAGGAAATTAGAGTTTTATAGGATCCGACTACACACATCCACCGGGCCCAATTAAGGAACACAATTATTTTAATATATATTTATTAAGTATTCAATTTAATTTTAAGTTTTTGTATAATAAAATAAATATAAGAAGTGGAAAATATCTCAAGCTGTTAGGCACTGAAGTAAAAGTGACCGGCGGTTGGTCGGGAAATAAAGATTCCGACGACAGACCGGAAAAGAACAGGGCCCGCGGCATCTCGAAGGATGGTGACACGTAAGTGAAGGGGTTAGAGACAATGGTCCAATGAGTGAACTCGAAGCAATGCTGAGTCAGCACATGGTTCACCTGGGGTATCGTGAGACGGGTCACGTGACACCCAGGATGCTCGCCCCCCTTAATATTATGTCGGTCAAATTTAAATGAAAGTAAATTATCACTACCTCAACCTCCCCCCTTTGCTTTGCTTTGACCAATTTAATTCTTCTGTTTTAATCATTTCATTTTATTTATTAGCTGTGATTTTTTTGGCCTCATTCTTGGTAACTAAATTTAAACTCCATCCGTACATTCAATTTTCTATCTAAGATAATAAAATGTCCACTTACTCATTCAAAATTTTCTCATTTACAAGTTGTTAAAAATATATGTTTCAGCAATAACCAATATTAATGAAATTCAAATCCATTCGAAAAGAGAATAAATATTCTTGAAAATTATCTTTTAGATCATTGATGGCAAGAACCAATAAGCAACTTTTACTAACATCATGTATGTAAATATATGTGTAGATTATGATAGATGTGTGTGTTTACTCTTAAAAATAAGAAAAGAAATTAGATTAGTTAGGTATTTAAAAAAAGTTAACTTTCAGATGGAAAATTGGTCTTGTTCTTCTTCCCTTCCATCATTGATCTCTCCAATTCGGCAAAAAGTTAGATAAACGTATCTTTGGTTACCAATGTACTTACATCCAGTGGTATCATTCCTCGAGCGGAAATGTTTGACGGTCCTTAAATTGATCTATTGTATGCAAGGAGTTACCTTTTAAACCGGTTACAAGATAATTTTTTTTATTTTTTTATTTAATTATTATATCTTTATCTTCTTCATGTAATCATATCATAATCAACCGAAACAAAATTTAACATGAATGCATATATTTCATTGAATTTTTAACATATTACAAAGCCGATTGAGACAAAAGCCGAACTCTAAAACTTCTTGAAACACAGACGTATAATCAATAACAATAATTTGAACATGTCATTAATTTCATGAATAGAAACAAAATCCCAAAACCGATTTTGAATCTACTCATGACCAAAGTAATACAAAATCAGACAAATCAATTTCTTGAATATATATTTAACACAAATTGGTTACAGAAAATTGCAAATCATGAACAAACATATAAGAAATCAAAGAAATTGCACCTAGAATCGAGCACTAAAACCGGTTGCTCATATACACCTGTAAATCGAACCCTAGACTTCGTAGAGGCCGGCTTTGCATAAATCAAAAATTGTATATTCACGGTGGTGGGTAGCGATAACGAGAAGAATAATGCTTTTTGGAACAATCAATTGATTTCAGATCTTCAAGCCCTAGAAACAATTGGAAGGCAACGATGAGTCGAAGAATGAATGAAGACATTTCAAACCTTAGAAGCCTTGGTCGCATAGAAATGCCAAACCCCAAATTACTTTAAAGGGTTTTAAAAAGTGTTAAAATAAGAAGAAATGGAGAAAATACAGAGTATGGAAAAGACCGTCGGAATCTGGAATGTATTTGCTGTAACTTGATGATCTCTGTAGCTTGGTCATCTTGAATACAATGTACCTAAATTCTAATCATGTTGTATTTTTAGATAGAAATAAATTACATTGATAAAATGGGAATCAGGCTAAAGCGCTAAACTTCGTTGTACTTGACACAATTAGCCCTGTTTATAATAAGTTTTTTTTATTACAAGTTCATATAATCACTTTGCTAAGATTTAGGAAAAAATATAGGAAACTTGTATTTATAATTACTTAAGTTCATATAATCACTTTGATTGTTTAAGAGTATAACTTTAGCAACACTCGTATAATAGTATGACAATATCCCCGGCCATAGTCAAGAATAGTGTTTGTTAGTTAAATTGCAAGTTGCATTATGACTGGAAATATAAGAGAAATCCAAACATTGTATTATTCTTTTACTTGCTTATTGGGAGATTGATCATCCCAATTAGGTTATATCGATCGGTGTTTTCGTTAACTAAAACAATGTCTACTAAACATGATCCCCGCCTCTTGTAAAACCAGAACCATGGTTGATTAATTTATTGTATCATTGCTCTTCAACAAGAAATAGACATACTATGACCCATCAACATCACCACGCTATTGGCCTCACAAAAATCAAGGTAAAAACAGACCAACTTCAGTATTGTGATGGTACATCTGAAACCTCCTTGATGAAGCAACCCCTGTTAGCCAACCCTTCTCAATCTATACTCCAACACTTCCTATCAAGAGGTTAACCGCGGAAAAAATGCAAAAAAAGATAGCCCTAATGGCTTTTGTTACAAATACTACTCGAAGTGCCAACAAAATGTAACCTATCAAAGTTTCTTATTCCTCGAGAAAGAGTAATGCTTATTCTCTAACTTAATGATATTGAATATAAAAAATATAAAATTGTCCAAAAAAATTGTCTCGTATTTTATCAACGAAGTCCATACTGGTCAACTAATATGTAGTTGAGGTTATAACAACTACAATAACAAACTTATTTTCTAATATAAATAAAAGAGTAACTTAAATAAAATTTATTAGAAAATTCTTCGCTATTGATTTATATAAAAATTAAATTTAATTCGTTTAGATAAAATTGTAAATTAATTTTAACATTTTTGGTTATTCAATTTGAATTTTAATTTGATCAAAATTATTAAAAAGTATTTCATATATAATATCTTCCGAATCTTAAATATTGTTTTTTATTCAATTTAATTTACAAACATCATATTTTCTATTTATAACATTTTAATATAATATTTAAACAATATTCTTATTTCCATTATTTCAAAGTATGTTTATAATTATTTTAAATTCCTTTTACTTATAGTATATAAATATTTGACTCTATTGACCTAAGTGTAACAATAATGATAGGTGACTTCTAAAAGAGATATTCCAATTTTCTTAAATTCGTATAACATTTTAATATAACTATATTTCTGCCGTCGCACTCACATCGATGGTTCCACTATTGTCTGAGTGTTGATGCCTTCTGTCGACATTTTAAAATTCACAATTTTTTTGTATTCTATAAATATCTAATATCATTTTATTGACATTTAATATTTTTCGTTTTTGAAATAACTCGTGTATCATAAAGACTTAAAGCACATGATATATTAAAGTAACAGTTACAATATTCAACTCCTTTTATATCAAATGAAAAAGTGAAAATGGTTATTTGGTCCACACGTTTAACAACAAACTCGTTTCATATGTAACCAAAAAGATATCCACAATACCAGTATAAAGTACTTCTTCTTTATATATAAAGTTGCAAAGTAAATTTTTGTGTAAATTAAGAACAAAATGCATTAATTATATATCCATGCATGCTTTCTATGGGAAATATTCGACCAAATTCAACCTTTTGACTTTTGTAAGACGTTTTTAGTAGGGGTTTTAACTTTTCACGAAGGGAAAAAAAGAGAAAGAGTGGGAGAGGATTCTCGCCAATGTGTATAAAGTAGTAACGGTAAATTAAGAAAGATCTTGACACATTTTTTTTAAAGGCAACATACCATTACCAAAACTAACCAAATTACAAAGACCTTGTTTTAGCTGTTAGTCTTGCGAGAGGCAAGACTTAAGCAATTGATTCTAAGCTACTTCCAATTTAACATCTAAAATTGTTACAAAAAGGGAAGTTTAACCAATCCTTGTGATCTTCGAATTTTTGTTTCAGCCGGTTACGAATCCATGTGTATGTTTGTTGCTGGAAATCTCCAAAAGCTGCAGCCGCTTTCTTTTTCCCATTGTCGAATTTGTTTCGATTCCTCCACAGTAAGTATAAGAAGGACCAAACCATCGATTTCCATTTTTCTTGTGTCTTTTTGTCGCTCCAATTTGTTTCACCAAGGTTCAAAATGTCTTCCACTGTATACACGATCGAGTGTCCTCATTTCCACCATCGAAAAACTTCTTTCCACGGGTCTTTAACTTCTGGGCACGTGATAAAGGCATGATTTATGGATTCCACTTCTTCCTCACATCTTGGACAAAGAAGAGTGTGTAAATCGATACCTTTTTTTGTCTAGAACCTCTCTAACAGGAATTCTCCTTTGCTTCAGTTTCCAGATGAAGATGGAGACCTTAGCCGGGAGTTCTGTTCTCCATTCCGTAACCTTCCTATCAACATCTGCTTGCAGAGTTTTTTCATCCACCAGGTTACGCAAGGAATTGGTGGAGAAGACTCCTTTACTATCCAGGCACCACCACTGTTTGTCATCTCCCTGTTCCTGTGGTCCTAAGTTTCCTAATTTGGCTAGTAGTCTTTCAAGTTCTCCCACCTTCCTTCCTCTTAGTTGTCTTCTCCAATTCCATTCCCAACCCCAAATGCCATTAACGAATTTTCCCTTCTCTCTGACTGTATCCTCCTTGCGTGAATTCATATTATATAGTCGCTGAAAATCATCACATAAGCGTACCGGTCCGATCCATCTGTCCCTCCAAAAGTTTGTCCCGTCCCCTAACTTGATGCCAATTGAGGAGCTAACGTTTATTCCCAGCCCACCCACTATCTTTCCTGTTTTTATAATGTTGCCCCAAGGTTGATCTACTCTTGCCGTCTGACTTCGATCATCCATCGCTCCAGCTTCGCCGTATATGCATTTGATGACTCTTGCCCATAAAGCTTTGTTCTCTCTTGCAAACCGCCACCACCACTTGCATAAAAGACTAAGGTTTGATCCTGCAAAAGAATTTCATGTTCTCATCCGTTTTAGCTACGTACATAATTATAAGTGAACTTAAGCATCGACTGTAAGATCACCAACAAGGTTCAAAATGTCAATGTGATACATATCATGTAAATATTAGTAATTAATAGAATAAAGAGTATTTGGTGATACATGTACAAAGTTTCAGAATAACAAAATCTTTTCTAAAAAGATGTCTATTCGCGGATTTTACATAAAGTGGCTATCTATTTAAAAAAAAATATAAGTGTTTCGAATATCTTATTTATTTTATTTTTATAAGTAATTAAATATAATCTTTTTTTCCTAGAATACTGTTTAACCAAGATCATTACACATCATGATATATAAGACATAACATTTTATATCTTCTAAACTAAAACAATTAAGAACAACTGAATTACTTAGTGTAAGTATATATGTATAGGACATGAAGCATGATTCCAAATTAATTAATTACAATACATTAATTAATAATGTTACGTAAAAAGTATTCGAATGCAAATGGAATATGGCGAATTGCCAAGTACACCAAGAATATTCGTACGTAAGCAAAATAAAGCTAATTAATGTAAGATAATCGCCGTCGAATTGAAGCCAAAAGCGTAAACATTCTTGAAAACAGTATAAGAAACAAAAATTGCCGCCTGATTAATTTGTATCCTCAAATTCCAATTTTTCTAATTAATTTCCTGGTAACGTACGTACGATCGACATGTATATATGGATCTTGTTTTGTAAGAATTATACCGGCAATGGGCAAGTTATACGTGGCATGATATGAGTGGACGGCCAGTGTACACGTCATTTGATATTTAGGAAAATGTCGTGCCAAATATACATACATTATTTAGCCGTTTGGGACTTGTGATTTTGTTTTGCATATCATCTGTTTCTGTATACACACATATATATAAAAAAATTAATTAATTTTAATAACTTAATTAATCTGCAGCGGAAGCTGGACTTAGTAGTTGGCATGTTTAGTTATACTACGTACGCCTTTGAGTGCTATTACTATACGTAAAAATAGAGGCATCGAATCATTCACTCACCTAGCTAGCAGAATCTTCCCATGCATATAAATTCATAAAAACAAAAACAAAAAAGCTTAATGTTGGCGCGTATAAGCTAACATTAATAAATTAAGTACGTATGTACAGCATGATACAAAAATTGGTAAGCGTACGTACAACAATTAAATAAACGTTACTAAATTATCAATAACAAATTTAATTAGAATCATACATGCATGCAAACCGGCCAATCGTCAATCATAGCTTCAATGGCATATATATATAATTCGTCGAAAAACGAGAATGATTTTGTGGGGTGGGCCCAGATTACAAAATCACTGGTCGAAAACGATTAACATGCGTCAGCTAGATAGTTAGGCGGTCTCTGGCATTTAAACGAGTAAAGGTAAATTAAATGCCGTTAAATTAATTATAAGGACATACAAATAATATGAGTAATCGGAATAGCGAGTGTGTGAATCATTACGTACGACAGACCTCACTCCACATCCATGTGGGTGAAAATTGAATGTGGGACAGATTTTTATATGTATTTGTTTTTTAAATTTTGATTGTTTAATGGGTTAATATGTTATTTGATGTGATAAAATTAAAGTGGTAAGAAATGAACATATGATAATGAACGATAAACTAAGTGATATATAGGATAAAACAGTTGATGATGTAATAGTGTATGACTGTATGTGATGAAAGTGATCAATACAGTCACTCTAAGTATATATAGTTTTGTAATAGGGTTTAGTTCGTGAAAATGTATCCAAGTTGTCACATTTTATTATTATATGTATCAAACTTTAAAACTTACCATTTAATGTATTGGACTCCCAAGACTTACCTATTAATGTATCGTGTTACCTATTTATCAGGTAGCAGGTAAATATGTTTCTTTTTTATTTATTTAACATCCACATAAGCAATTAATTTTCATAATTTTATTTTTTGTAATGATATTCATCTTTAATCCTCTATCTTGAAGAACATTCATCCTTTTCTTAAAGATACAAAAGGACAAGAACATGGTGATCAAATAAAATCAAAAATTTACAAACCAATGATTCATCATATCTAAAAAATCCTACAGATTTGAATATGAAGCACAAACAAGAAAAAAATCAAACAACCTGCAGATCTGAAAAACCATCTTCAAACAAGCTTCGAATGTGTAAGAATCGCACACACAAACATGGAAACCCCAATCATGAAATCAGAACAGGGAAACCCTAAATCTGATGAATCGCTAACCACGAACATGGAAACCCTTAAATCAGATGAAAACCCTAATCACGAAAAATAAAAATCGCAGAACATGAACAAGATGAACCCAAACCTGTAACCCTCGAGAAGATGAAGACACGCAAACTTACCAGATCTTTATCCATCGAATAAACCCTCTGTTAATAATCATATCGCAAAACCTGATTGATTGTGAGCTAAATCCAAACCTTAATCAACAAAACAGAAGCAAATGAAGATTTGAAAGCGTAGATGAAATCAGAGCATATGACGAACCCTAAATCGTAACATACCCGTATGGAGATCGACTCACAGAACCCTAAACCCTGCCTTCGTCTGAACCCTAAGTCGTAACATACCTGAGCATATCAAAAAAGCAAAATCGCAGATCTAGTAATCGGAAATCTCAAGAATCTGGTGGTGGTGCCGGAACTTGACGGTGGTGGTGGTGCCGGAAATTTACGCTAGTAGTGCCGGAAATTTACTCTCAACAATTTGGTGAGCATATCGAAAAAGCAAAATCGTGATCTGGAAGCCATGAAAGCTTGAATTGATACTGAAACCATTTCATTTATTATTATTATTACTATTCTCATCATTACTATTATTATTATTAAGTGAATTTTAATTTTATTTTCGAATTGTTTTTTTAGTTTGAAATTCCATATCACTTGCCACCTCATTCACCACGTCAGCATAACCCGTGTCACATCATCATGTAACTTGTTATAGTAGGTTAGATACATTAATTGGTAACTTTTAAAAAATTGATACATTAAATGGTAAGTTTTAGAGTTTGATACATACAATAGCAAAAGATGACAACTTAGATACATTTTCACGAACTAAACCCTTTTTAATAATATAAATATATCATCAAGTACGTTTGTTCTGATCGAATCGTAGCTAGTACGTTTGTTTTGAGTAAATATACAAATATATATTAAACATGCATGAGTTAGTTAAGTAAGTAGTTTCAATTTATTTTAAGAAATCGATCGTGCGTAATAAATATATAGTCAAATTAAATAAAATGCTACAAACATTCCAACGACGACAAATAATAACGCATGCCATACGTATTATATATATGGAGTGAAACACACGTACAACGTACTAAAATACTTGTATGTACACGTACGTAGTAATTATATTAATTAATGTATGATGTATCCCAAATTTAAGAGTTTATATATAATGTTTGTAGCTAGCGTGATATATATATATATATATATATATAGAAAATGGATCAATATAGAACCATTATTTAAACATAGAACCATAGAACCAATCTGGACCATTGAATCATCAAAATCAATGGTTGAGATTAAGAATGACATAATTATAATTACCTCCCAACAAACCCACGTTTTTAATTAAAAAATACCCCAAAAACTTTAAATTGTCATAACTTTTTAAGTTTTGTAAATTTAAAAAAAAAATTATACCAATATTTTAGTTTTTTAATCATCTTTCAATCAAGACCACTCTTGCCATATTTATCAAAAAAAAATTATGAAAATGCTAATTTTGTTTTGCATTTTGGGTTGCATTTTCAGTTAGTTCTTGTTTGCATTTTCAGTATTGGTTTCAAAATTTGCATTTTTGGAAGCATATGCATAACTTGCATCTTCGATTTTTGCATTTTCGGTTTTTGCATTTTTGCATTTTCAAATGAAACCCAGGTAAAAATGTAAATTTTGAAAATTTTGCATTTTCAAAAAAAAAATAAAGTTTCAGAAATATATCAAGCCTGGTCTTGTTTGAAAGATGACGAAGAACTGAATCTAACGATATACTTTTTTTGTTAAAATTCTTAAAAACGAATGAATTATGGTCATTTAAAGATTGAGGGGTTTTTTTTAAAGTTTGTTGGAAAGGAGGGGGATGCCACGTGTCATCACCTAAAGTGGTTCTTTAGGTTCTATGTTTAAGTAAGGTTCTATGTGTAACCTTACCCTATATATATATATATATATATATATATATATATATATATATATATATATATATATATATATATATATATATATATAATTGAGATCAAATAAAAAGAGATTTAAAGTAAAAAGAGTAAGGAGAAATATGGAGGCGACACGTGACATAACTGCTAAAAGGGTAAAATATGTACTTTTAAAATATTATCTCTCTCCCACGTTATTCTCTCAGTTCCATATACAATCTTTCTCTCATTTAATTTCAAAACCTAGATTACAAGATATTACAGCCGCCACCATCATTGAAGCTTTCCACCATATCCTCTCCGGTGAGGCGGTGAAACCACCACCGTATCCCCTCCGGTGAAGCGACTGTCGTCTTCCATCTGTGAAACCACTATCTTCTCTTAATCTCCGTGAAGCCACTACCGCCGCTCCTAAAGTCGGTTTTCTAAATCGCCGCCCCATCCTCATGCGAACCCTAATCTTCCGTCGCCGCCCATGTGATGTCGCACCCCTGCCGTCGATGGCATGTGCATACCAACCAGCGTCGACTTTGAAACACTTGCCGCCCATCCGCTCATGCGACTGTAGAAATCGGAAACCTCATCTGATTCTGTCGCCATATTTCCCGTGCGCTGTGAACATGTATGTGTGTATTGTGCATATGTTCAATCGATTAATGCTTCAAGTTCATTCGATTGTGCATCGGTGGATGAGTATGCACAAATTTTTGTGTTATTTGTTGTTATAAAGCCCATCGTTGTGAATCTGTTTGATTTTATACATCTGGTTCCTGTTCTTCTAAAACTGATTTTTTATGTAATTGTTGTTATAAGCATATCGTTGTGCATTTGTTTGATTTGTGCACTTGGTTGCTCAAACTGAATTTTTTATGTATTTGTTGTTATAAGCACATCGCTATTCATTTGTTTGATTTGTGCATCTGGTTGCTGTGTCTTCTGAAACTGAATTTGTGTATTAGTTGTGCATCTGGTTGCTGTGTCTTCTGATACTGAATTTCTAAAACTGAATTTGTGCATATGGTTTAATTGTGCATCAAGATTAGGGTTTAATGAATTTGATCGGAGAAGAAGAATGTCGTGGAGGAAGAAAATAGTGGTTTCTACAGATTTGGAGTAACTACCCACGTTCGTTTTTTGGCTTTTACTAATATACCCTTTTCCTATTTATTTAATTCATGTTTTTCCTATTTTATTTTGACTTTTCAATCTTGACTTTTCAGTGATCCAAAGGCTGAGATTTCTCCCTACCATTTGTACCTTAAAACTCTTTTTACATGATATATATATATATATATATATATATATATATATATATATATGCAAAAGTTCAAACGAGAACTGTTTTTCGTACGAGAATTTCGAGAACCAATCTGAGCCGTCCAATTCCCCCTCCTTTAATGTCATTGTTCATCCATAAATTCCTCACATGCATCCTGCTACACTTGATCGCCTCCACGCTCTCCATCCATGAACTTCCCATATCCAAGGAACGGCTGAGATTGGTTCTCGCAATTCTCGTACGAAAAACAGTTCTCGTTTGAACATATATATATATATATATGGGACGGTTCAAACGAGAACTGTTTTTCGTACGAGAACTGCGAAAACCAATCTTAGCCGTTGATTTGATAAAGTGGAATTCATTGATGTGGAGCGTGGGGGATCAAGTGTGGCAGAGTGGATGTGAGGTATTTTTGTGTGGGTGATGACATTGAAGGAGGGGGAATACGATGGCTGAGATTGGTTCTCGCGGTTCTCGTACAAAAAACGGTTCTCGTTTGAACTTTTGCCTATATATATATATATATATATATATGTATATATATATATATATATATATATATATATATATATATATATATATATATATATATATATATATATATAGTTGGGATCAAATAAGATGTAAAATAAAATAAGATGTGAAAGATGTAAGGAGAGTATGACATGTGGCATATAAGAGATAGGGGTATTATAGTTAATTTATATATTTATTTTTTCATTTTCCTTAAATACATCATAGCATTTTCCTTAAATATATCCCCTCCCCCTGCGTACCTTTCAAGTCTTCACGATAGCTCCTTGCCTGCGTAACCCTAAACATGCCACCACCGATGTGTAGCCCTAAACCACCACCGGCGTCAAAGTGCAAGACAGCCGTGGCCGCCACCCAAACAGATGATTGCCGCCACGAGTTAGATCGACGCCATCATCAAATCTGATCTGCTAGTCTTATTCATCTTTTCTCTTTTATACCCACCGGCGTCCAAGTTCACCACCACCGCCGTATTTGAACGAGATCTGGTTATGAATGCTACCGCAAATGGTATATTCTCCGGCAACAGAGTGCACCAACATCGTCTTCATTCGCGCACAGTCGCCGGTTCGGTTAAACTCGATCGCATAGAATCATCTGTTCTAGGTTACGCCGACGTATATCGCCGCTAGCTGCCAAGTTTTTGTTTGGGACGGTCAATGATTTGGCGTAACAGCCAACACATAAATGCTTCAAGGTCAATGATTTATTCAATTTCATCAATTTTTTTGGTCGATGATAGGTAACACACACCATAATTTACATGGGTATTAACTTAATCAATTTTTTGACCAAAGACTTTCATCAATTTCCATGTAGATCAATTTCATCGTTTTTTTCTACGATGAACAGACCGTCCACTTAAATTTAAATAGGTCAATTTCATCAAGTCCATATCCGTGTTCATCAATTTTAGGTAATTTTAGAGATGATTGTTGTATACGAATAATTGTAGGGAACAAAATTCTTTAAACAATTCATCATTTTTCTTGGTTTGTTGATGTATTTGTTAGGTATCCCCTTATTTAACTGTAGAAATTTTGTATGTGAAGTTCTCTCTTCATAATCACTTGTACATCAGTTTTATTATTCATCAAAGGATATATTCATCAAGAAATCATGTTATCATTATATATTTGTGTTCTTGTTTTTCTGTTTTAAACAGTTCATCGATGGATTGTGAATAATTTGGTTTGGGTGAGAATTTTCATCTAACATCAAACAAATTTACGTTTGATGTACGTTTGGTGTGGAGGATGGAAATGTAAAAATGACAACAGCTTAATCGTAGGAAGTTATAAAAAGTCAAAAATACCCTTAACTGCTATTTTTTTTTAAATTAATTTAAAAAATAAAACCTGCTATAATTCATAGATCCGATGAAAAATCAATGGCCCAGATCACATCTTACAATAATTTACATCTTACAAGAACCTCACCCTATATATATATATATAAGAAAAAATTCATGCGAGAACCAATCTTACCGTCCAATTCCCCTATTTCAATGTCATTGCCCACCCATGAATTCCTCACATACACCATGCCACACTCTATCCTCCACTCTCTCCATCCCTGAAACTTTCCGTATTCAAGGAACGGCTGAGATTGGTTCTCGCGGTTCCCGCACCAACAACGGTTCTCGAATGAACCCTCCCCTATATATATATAATCAGGATCAAATAAAAAAAATAAGGGTAAAAAGAGTAAGGACAAATCTGGGAGTGACACGTGTCTTTTTAAATCAAAATAAGTTGAGGGGTAATGAAGACATTTTACACTCATACTCTCTCTCCTCTCTCCTCACTTAATATTCGGTCCCTTCCCCACGTTCACATTCACGTCAGATCTGAGAGTCCCTTCACCATTCCCCTCAAGAAAACCCTAAAAGTATCGCCGTCGCACTCCTCGTCGCCGCCGTACACCTCGTCGCCGCCACACAGTATCGTCGCCGCCGCACAATCGTCTACACCGGACAGAATCGTCGCTTTGAGCGGTGCCTTTTTTATATGTCGCAGCCCCTGTAGATGCACAAATCTCTCTCGTCGCCAAGAATGAACCGACTCGGACCTTAGTTGTTGCTGCTGCTTTGCTTATCGCCGTCGCTGCTATTGGTTATCGCCGTCGCTGATTTGCTTTGCGCAGTCACTGGTTTGCGCAGACCCGTCACCGGTTGCGTCGCAGCCTTCATCCCGTCACAGGACCACCGCCGCTGTTCCGTCACTACCTCTGCACCAGCGCCGCCGCTGCATCAAGGCAGAATCAAGACTGAACCATAAATGATTTGTGCATCGCCGACAACCGCCGCCGCCGTTCATCGATCCATTTGTGTCTTGTGCATCAGATTTGCCTTAAAGTATGTATTTTTTTTATTCTGTACATCAAATGGGTGTAATTTGTGCATTAACTGTAATATGTGAATCAAATGATATATCTTTTGGTTGGTTTTACTAGTGCATCAAGGATCTCAGTTTCGTGCATCAGGGTTTTTTGGTTGTACATCAAGATTTTAGGGCTTTTATTTTGGTTTTAATTGTGCATCAGGTGTAGGGTTTTTTTTTGTTTTTGATCTGAGAAGGTGATCGGAAAAGCAGACCGGAGAAAGAGAGGCGGTGGGGGGGGGGGGGGGGGGTTAACGAAATTAGGTTCTGTAACCGTGAGGGGTGCTTTTGTTACTTTTACTAATATACCCTTTTTTTATTTTATTTAATTCCGAATTTTTTGTTTTTGTTTTTTTTTTGACTTTTTAATCTTGATTACTGGTTGATCCAATGGTTATAATTTCTCTTTACTCTTTGTACCATAAAATTCTTTTTACAATATATATATATATATATATATATATATATATATATATATATATATATATATATATATATATATATATATATATATATATATATATATATATATATATATTCAAAAGCTCAAAAGAGAACAAATTTTCGTACGAGAACTGTTTTTAGCGTCATTTAGTGACTCATTAAAAGGGTATTTTGGTAATTTAAATATATACCTATTCGTCCGGTTGAGCTGTTATTAATTTGAGAGACTTGATTTTCTCGAAATAACCCTCATTAACGAGCCGCCAAAAATCATAGCCATTGATAAATTTTAATCAAGGACTAGGAAGAAGTTCATTTGCGAACCATTTTTATTGCGAGAACCGCGAGAACCAATCTAAGCTGTCCAATTCCCCTCCTTCAATGTCACCACCTCCCCATGAATTCATCACATGCACCCTGTCACATTTAATTTCCCCACGCCAGTGTTTAAAAGGCGCGCCATGGCGGTGCCAAGGCGTGAGGTGTGCCTTTGTGCACCAAATGGCGGTGCCAAGGCGTGAGTGCTAGGCGTGGCGCGCGCCAAGGCTTGCCAAGGCGCGCCTTTGTGCACCAAATGGCGAGTTTTTTAAACGTGGCGCGCAAAAAATTATTTTAAAAAAAAGAAATGGATTTTTTGTATATATATTTTGCGATCGTGTATAAATTTGTATTTTGTCATTTATATATGTTACTGGCTCATCATATAAGTAACTTTGTGTAATTAGTATATTAATAATGATAAATTTGATATATATAATTTTAAAATATGTACAAAATTGTCGTCTTAAGTCACACCTTAAAAAACTTCATGGCTCGTAAAACGTGAGGCTTGACCTCGCCGCCACGCCATGCCTTACGTTATTTAGAACCATGTCCCACGCTCTACATCTGTGAATTCCACTTATCAAATCAACAACTAAGATTGGTTCTCGCGTTTGTCACACTAAAATCGGTTCTCAAATGAAATATATATATATATATATATATATATATATATATATATATATATATATATAGTGGGAAGTTCAAATGAGAACTTAAATATTTTTGAGAATGGGAGACTCAATCTCAGCCGTTCAATTTCCTCTCCTTCAATGTCATTGCACACTCATGAACCCCACGCTTTCCATCCATGAATTCCACTTACAAAATCAACGGCTGAGATTTAGTCTCTCATTCTCAGTTAATTTCTCATTCTCAGTATATATATATATATATATATATATACTAAAAAGTTTATCTGAGAACCGTTCTTATTGCAAGTACCATGAGTACCATTTGTAACCATGATTAATGCTCATTAATAGGTATATATTTCCCGAACCATCAATTGCGTTCATGTACACTATCATTAAAGAGCGAGTATTGATTTATCCAAAATACCTCTCATTAATGTGTAATTAATGAACCATTCATTAGTCATGAATGAGCCGTTATTTTCATTGAACATTGATTTAATTAAATCAATGGTCAAGATTGGTTCCCGTGGTACTCGCAATAAGAATGGTTCTCAAATGAACAATCCTTTTATATATAAAGTGAAAAGATCATCTTATACCCGTTTTTATTGCGAGTACCGGAAAAACCAATCTGAGCCGTCCAATTTACCCCTCCTTAAATTATCCATGCTCTTCGTTCTTGAATTTCACTAACCATGTAAACGGCTAAAATTAATTTTCGCAATACTTACAATAGAATCGATTTTTAAATAACCTTCATCTATGTATATAAGCATCGATTGATCGTCGTTCGTCAATTTTCAATCTACCCATCTAGCTTGGATATAAATATTTCATACGTGCCTCTTAATTTGATGAACACGGCTAGCTACCAGTTTCCACTTAACTAATTACCTATTAAAACTCAATAACTTTTAACATATAAAAATAAATAATTTTCAAATTGAATTTCCCAAATTTGTAATAATTAATAATGAATTCAAAGATGATGACTAATTTGGTTGTGACTTGTGTGTGAATGTCCAAGTTGAAATGCAAGTTGTGTTTATGTAAGTTTGAATCTTGGAGTTTGGCCCCATTGCCATTGAGCCAAGTGAACTCTCAACCAAAACTTCTAAATATATAAAGACAAGTAACATCAAGTACATGGAGTTCGACAAAAACATTACTTTAATTAATATTAATTATGAAAAAAAAGCCAGAGCTCCAAGCTGCTAATTACGTCTTTGAATTGTAATTTGTTATATGCATTTGATGGTTAGCTACACTTTGATATAGTCGAATGAAGTCAAATGGTCACAATATCCAAGATTAAGATTTTTTTTAATTGTCAATTAAATTAATTTCATCAAACCCTAGATGGATGCATGATGCTCGTCCCTTGATTCTAGCATTCACCTATATATATATATATATATATATATATAGTGTATGTATATATATATAGTGTATGTATATTATATGTACATATAAGCTCCAGCTCTATGTATCTTATGCTCCACTAATCCACACACATGCATGCATTAAAAAGCCGTACGTTGTGCTTCTCAAACTAGACTCGTTAGCTAATGTAATTACCAAAATACCCCCATAGCTTGCAGTAACACATCAGCTAAAGATTTTTATGTATTGTTGTCAATCTCCTAACTTCTAGACAAATAGTCATTTCTTGACTTCGTTGTATATATGATAGGGGTGTAAACGAGTCGATCTTTTATCGAGTAACTCGAGCTCGAACTCGAGCTCGGCTCGTTCGAGTCGAACTTTATCGAGCTCGAATTCAAGTTCGAGCCCAAAAAACGAGCTCGAATTATTTAACGAGTCGAGCTCGAGCTTCTAAGAGCTCGGCTCGAGTCCTTATCGAGCTTTTCGAGCCTCGTATATGTATATTTATATATATGCAATATGTATATATGATGGGCTAATATTAGAACATATTAAAAATGAGTACTTATTGAAACAAATCTACATTATATACGTACTATTTATAATAAGTAACTAGTAAAAAATTATTAATTTCCAAAAAAAAATTCTATATTTAGAATAATCTGGTTTTTGAATTCAAATTTTTTATTTTTTTTCGAGCCGAGCTCGAGCTAATTATGTACCATGTCGAGTCAAGCTCGAGCTTTAAGTATGAAAGCTCGTCGAGCTATCGAGCCGAGCTCGAGCTTAACATAAAATTTCGAGTCGAGCTCGAGCTTTGTCGAGCTCGGGCTCGAGCTTGATTCGACTCGTTTACACCCCTAATATATGATCATGAATTAACAAAATTGTGACATAATTAATCGTTAATGTAATGATTCATTGTATATACCTTCTTTTTTCAAAGGCAACTGATATATTTTTTATATATAAACAATATTTCCAACTTTACAAGACCAATACACGGATAGACTTACCACAAAGGTATATCATTCCACCAGCAGTGAAATTAGTATAACGATATAAGTTCCGGTATGATACAAAATACAGGCTCATACCTACAACTCCCCGATTAAACCAACTCTTGTATTCCTACCGGATTAACTAACCAATCTTGCCACCATAAATTTTTGCCGTGACGAGCTCTACTTTTTAACCAATTAAAAAGCATTGCTTTTATATCTATCAAAATTCCTGATGCGTCTTTCTTTTTACCTTTGAACACCAAAATGTTTCCTGTCTCTCCATATGGAATACCCCGCAACTGAGATGACTAAGCTCCACAACTTCCTAGCATGATTATCTAACTTCGCAACGGACGAATCTTCCAAGTATTCAAAGTCTTTGAATGAAATTTTTTATGGTAAATTAAATTTTGAAGTTATATGATTATATGTGAAATTTTAAATTGAAGTACAATAAATAATTTTCGTAATTATATATCTTCTTATAATGTAATATTAAATAATGATACACCCGTGTCAAAGCTTCTACTGTTGATCTCAGTGTTGACGCCGTTTTTTCACTTTTTAAATTCTCATATTTTCCTTTCTTTATAATTATTAAATATTTTTTTATTGATAATTAATATTTGTTATTTTTTAAACCAACCCGTGTATCACACGGGCGTTTAACGCAAAATACGCCAATAGGCCGAATCACAATTTGGGATTTTGATCTGAATCACAAATTGAGTATAAATAAGTACCACAAATCACCTAATTGACTTAGAATAGCAAATTGAGTTTGAGGTTTAAACCGCCAATTGGGCCTACTAGAAGCCCAAATTGCAAATTAGATCAATTAACTCGACCGCAAAACAAATATTAATAAGGGAATCACAAATTACCTTATGAGTCGATAAGAGTGTGTAAAGTAATGAGGACTTATGAGATACGATTTAATTGTAGGTAAAAAGATGTACATTTCCTCATTAGCGAGTGATAGCGACGAAATTCCTTTCATACTTAAAAACTCGGATCCATCGAAAATCGGTCGCAAATTAGCGAGGGAATAGCGACGGAATGCCACATTTCCATCGCAAATCCGTCGCTAATTAGCGAGGGAATAGCGACGGAATGCCACACTTTCGTCGTAAAGTCGTCCCTAATTAGCGAGGGAATAGCGACATAATGCCACACTTCCGTCGCAAATCCGTCGCTAATTAGCGAGGGAATAGCGATGAAATATCATTGATCCTTGACAACTCGGTTCCGTCACTATCTCTCGCAAATCCCTCGCTAATTAGCGAGGGAATAGTGACGATATACATTAATTCGGAATCCGTCGCTGATTAGCGAGGGAATAGCGACGAAATGTAACAGTTCCCTCGCAAATCCGTCGCTAATTAGCGAGGGAATAGCATTGATCCTTGACAACTCGGTTCCGTCGCTATCTCTCACAAATCCCTCGCTAATTAGCGAGGGAATAGCGACGATATACCTTAATTTTTAATCCATCGCAAATCTGTTTGAAATCCGTCGCTAATTAGCAACTAATCAGAGATGGTTTTTTTCCTCGCTATTTTGCGACAGATTTGCGATGGAATCCAGATCCGTCGCAACTCCGTTCCAAATTAGCGATGGAACAGCGACGGTTTGCCCTTGATATCTGGTAACTCGATTCGGTCGCAAATCCGTCACTAATCCGTCGCTAATTAGCGACGGATTTCGTCCGTCGCAAATTTTCGTCGGAAATCTCAATTTTTCTAGTAGTGTTTGTAACACCATTAATGACTCAATAATAGAGGTAATTTTGGTTATTCAAATATTTACCCAACCATGATCGAATTGCATCCGAGTGATCCGTCATTAATTTGCGAGTCTTGATTTTCCAAATAAACCCATCCTTTATGCGTCATTAATGATCCGTAAAAAATTCTTAACTATTGATTTATCTTAATCAATGACTAAAATTTGTTCTCACAGTTCTCGTACTAAAAACAGTTCAAAAATGAACTTTCCCTTGTGTGTGTGCATGTGTGTGCACGTGTGTGTGTGTGTGCACGTGTGTTCGTGCGTGGGTGCGTCTGGGTGTGAGAATCGTTTCATCTTTTTGATCATTTGCTATAATAAAATTCCCTTAATTAATTAAGGACAAGTTTGATTATTTTAAGGTTGTCTATTACCACGAGACCAATTTTAGCCGTTCATTTGATAAGTGGAACTCATGGATGTAGAGTGTGAGTGGATCAAGTGTGGCAAGATGCATGAGATGAATTCATAGGTAGGTGATGATATTAAAAGAGAGGAAATTGGACATCGCAGATTGATAATCGCATCCTCGCAATAAAAATAGCTTTCGTAATAAAAATAGTTTTCGCTTATAAACTTTTTATAATTCTTTTGTTTGTATAATTGTTAAATATTTGAAAGGGATTTAAGGGGGAAAAGAAAAACAATTACAAATAAGATGCTTTTTCACTTTGTTCAGGTAAAAGGTTTTTCTCATTCCAATAAAGATTTTGTTTTGCATGCATGTATATATGTAAATTAAAGACATAATATGCAGCTTCTTTGAGCAATATGTTGCATGAAAATTCCTCAGAGGTTTTGAATATTGTATACAAATGAATTACAAATTAACCAAACTACATACACAGTGAACTTAGAGTAGTCATGTTTAAGATTAAGTTTGTATAGCTTGTGTTAAATACACGTTTTAACTTAATAGTTATTTTTTTTTCAAAAATAGTTTCTTTCCCTTCCCTAGAAAAATACTTAATTTTTGGAAGATCAAGGGCACACTAGTTTATAGACATTTGTGTTTTACAAACATACATTATAATAAGACACCATCTCAATTTTATGCAAGTATTATTTTTTAGAGTTTAGATATCCTTACTAAGTTTTTGAACATTCTACTCTGTAGATTAAATATACAGATGCCTTGTGTAATAAAGAGATGATATATATGAGTTATTAACCATAAATCTATATTAAGACATATATGATACATAATAAAGAGATATAAGAGTAACCAAGTATATGTTGTGTATGATTAGTATAGTAGCAACCAAGTAGTAAGCATATGATAAATATAATAAATAAAAATACATTATAAATGCATATGATCGAGAAGATACTATGAAAAGACCATGCATAATAGCCATAAGCAAGTCCGGAAGCAAAATCAACCAGCTTTGTCAAATTAAGTTGGTTAAGTGATAGCCATGACAAAAGAACCAAGGATACCCCAGATGGGTCACTAAGGGCTTTTGTGACAACGCATTGTCACCATTGTGTTGTCACAATTGCAAATGTAGGGTTCACGAGGAGCAGGGGCGGCGGCGGCAAACGACAGCGTGGTTCCGGGTGCGGCAGCGGCGTGAGGCAGCAGCAGCAGAGGAGAGCGACCGCTGAGCGTAAGTGATGCGGCGGCGTGGGAGGTTTGGAGATCTTCGAGCGGTCGACTAAAGTGAGAGTAGATGAAGTGTTTGAGGGTTTTTAATTTAAAGGCAATTGTAACAACGTCAATTGTGACGACGTGTAGTAATAGTGACTTCTCTCAAAATTTAGAGAGGAAAACTAAGCGTGTTCTTTTAATTGCAATTGTGACGACACCATTTGTGACGACACGAGGCTTTAGTGGCGACATGTGGCCCGCCCAACTACATGTCGTCACTAAAGCCCAGTATCCTCACAATTGGTGTTATCACAATTGACAGTATTTCTTGTAGTGGTTGTAGTAGACTCCACCGCCTCTTAATTACTTCCTGTTCGGATGACGCACGACCTTTGTTTTGTCAATAGTTCCAGCTCTAACGTGTGGCATCCATTACAATTGGTTGATATATATACTTCCTAATTAAAATATCATGATGAATCAATTCGTACTTGATACTCTTAGGCCCCATGCGTTTTGGTTTTTCCTTGACTGCCACCTTGATGCCTTGTATTTTTTTTTCTCGATTCCGAATAATAATAAGTTTTCCTAATATGTATTTCTTTAATTTTATAGTGTAATTATATTAAATATTGACACAGTTCTAGAGTGTGTGCACCAGGTTGGGTAAAAAGTAGGAGTGTGTGAAGTTGACCATATACACGGTTGCCATTTGAAATAGTCAACTAACAAAATTAGATAGAATTATTGTTTGTAAAAGGACAATTTATGATAAAATGAATAGTATGGATTATCGATATAATTTTTTATCTTACTAACGATAACTAAGAGCAAACCACTTAGAGATTATATAAGTAATTAATGTTAATAAAATGTAAAAAGATGATTTTTATCGTAATGTATAGTTCTTTGTTATCCTACTAAGGATATTGGTTTACATTTCCTTTATTCTATTACTATATCTTAAATCAAATTTTAATAGATGTTGTTCACCAAAATATTTCTAACATGTCACATTTTGTTGTTATGTGTGTTAACCTTAATTTATATGGTGTGTATCAAAATTTTAATTTCTCGCTATTTTGCATATTAAATTTTGGTTTTACTTTTTCAAAATGTATTATACTATACCTCAAATGTTAATATGTGTATCCACTTTCAAAAATATTATTGCATGTATCGAACTTTAGATTTGTTGTTATTTATGTATTTTGATTACATAGAAAACAAAAAATTATAAGTTTAATATACATACAATAGGAAGTTTAATACACAAATAATATATTTTTTGAAAGTTTGAGACACACTATAATATTTTTGGACGGTGGATATCCACATTAACATTTATGGTATAGTTTAGTACATTTTTGAAAAATAAACCATTAAATTTTCTACTGCGTGTACTAAACTTATTCATCATTTTTTATTTTTATGTAACCAAAATATATACAATAGCAATAAATTAAAAGTTGAATATACATAATAAAAACTTATAAAATTCGAAAATAGCAAAATATGACAAATTAGATATATTTTAATAAATTAAACCTAATTTAAATATGTTAAAGTACGAACATATCTCGAGTGGTAATCTATAGCGTATTCACATAGAATATTGCGTTTTACAAAGAAAAAATGAAAATTTATTTTGAAAGAAATTATAGAAATCGAAACAAAATAATAATAATAAAATCCAAAGAAATGAAGAGAATATTGGTTAGAGCAATGATAAATGTGATGAGAAAACCGAAGAAAGAAAAACCAAGAATTAATCCCTATGTATATTGCAAAATCGAAAACTAAGAATTAATCCCCATGCATTTGCATATAATTCCTAAATGAGACATATAATTATTATTATATACATATAAACAATTAAAGGTTAAATAGTAAAAAGTAAAAAAAAATAAGAAAATAAAATTAGAAAGGCTTCAAGATCCATTGTGAAAAGGAGGGCCAAGTTGCAGAAGCAGCACCAAGAGAGAGTGGGGTTTATTATGTTATCCTCCAAGGAGACTCATGGGATGCTTTTAATTCAGCTCGAATTTTCATGATTTTTTAATTCTTTTTACCCTGAATTCGATGCACATTTACATTTGAAGGAACTGAAAATTAATTACTTAAACAATCAAATGGTAGTACCATAAATATACGGTTAAATTAATTATTATGTGGCCTGGGTAATCTTTTTGGTTAATGAACCACAAGCTTCTCTTTGAAGCAAGAGATGTTTGTCTCTTTTATGTATTTACTACAGTAACTGTTGCTTGTTACCCAAGTCACCATTTTACTAAATTACCAAACCTGTAAACAACATACGCATATACTATAAGTATATAGAGATATAATTTAAAAAAAATAGATAAATTAATTAAAAAAACAAAAATTAATAAACAAAATCATAACTAAATTTTTTATAGAATCCTTTTGTTATCTAATTTAGAATAATCTATAATCAAATTTGAATGTCTTTTATAAATTCAATATATTTTTATACATATTTACATAAACTAGTAGCGTACCCGTGCAATGTTGCGGCGGCAATAGTTTTTGTTTTGTAATATTTCGTTTTCAAGAATGTAATGATATATTATTCGAGCGATTTAATGTCACGAAAAAGTTTCGAGCAACATTTCCATTTTTTTCAAATTTTCTTATATTTGTATTATTTATTTTGTTAATTTTAAAAATAATTTCTAAAAAAGAATAAAATAAGAAAAAAAGATTTATATTTAAGAAATAAGCATAGAAACGTTAATAAGATTTTAAAAATTATGTTGAGAATATATTTTAAATAAATAAAAAGTTAAACTAAAAGTAAATTAGGAGAGTGAAATAGTTAAATATTGAATGGATTAAATTAATTTAGATAAAAAGAAGGGTTGAAATTAAATAGTCTTTATTTGAAGGTTGTACATTGTGCATAATTGTTTGGACTACTTAATTTTAAGTAGTCTTAATCATTTGAGGAGAGAGAAACATAAATGTATTATATAGTAGTAAAGATAATCACGAAATTCTCATAATTTACTTTGAGAAAATAAAGAAGGGTAATCAATAAAAAATTCTAAATATATAATAATTATATAATAATATCTATTCATTTAATATATATAGTTATGTAATAGACTAAATATCGTGTGATACACGAGTTGGCTTAAAAGATAATAAATATTAAACATTAATAAAAATGTATTGAATCATAATAAAACGCGAATTAAACGAGAATTTAAAAAATGACGACATACGACATCAACATTCTAACAAGCTAAGGAAACATCGATGCTAGCGGGAGGGAGAGTTGACGACAGAAACATGGTAGCATGATACGAAGAAACATTATAAAATATTTTACAATTATGGGTAATAAAGTTAAATGTTATTGGGTATAATTAAAAAGGAATTAAAATAATTATGAAATATTTTAGAATAATAAAACTAAGAACTTGGTTAAATATGATATTTTGAAATATTATAAAGGGTAAATATGATATTTGCAAATTAAGATGGGCAAATACAATTTTATATGATTTAATAAGGGCATGTATGAAATTATCTCTAATAAATCTTACTCTAAAAAGTCAAAATTGATTTTTGAATTTAAGTGAATGAATGGTCAAAATTAAATATTTTTTTTAAATAAATACTTCGGATTATCTAATATATTTTTATCGAATTAGTCTTTTATATATACTAAAAGACTAGACTAAATGTCCGTGTAATACGCGGGTTGATTTAAAATATAATAATATTAAACATTAATAAAAACATATTAAATAATAATAATAAAACGCAAATTAAATGAGAAGTAAAAAAAATGACGACGTACGGAATCAACACTCTAACCAGCAGTGGAAACATCGACGCGAACGGGAGGACATATTTGACGGCAGAAACATGGTAGCATGATACGAAGAGACGTGATTGTATTTCTTATATAAATCATCAATCATAATTTTTACAATTAAGAGTAATAAAGTTAAACGTTATTGGTTATAATTAAAATGGAATTAAAATGATTATAAAATATTTTAGAATGATTAAACTAAGAATTTTGTTAAATATGATATTTTAAAAATATTTTTAAGGGTATATATGATATTTGTAAATTAAGTTGGGCAAATACGATTTTATATGATTTAAGAAGGGCATATATGAAATTATCTCTAATAAATTTGACTTTAAAAAGTCAAAATTGATTTTTTGATTTTAAATTAATAAATGGTCAAGATTAAATATTGTTTAAAATAAATGGTTTAGATCGTCTAATAAATATTTAATATATTTTGTTCTTTTATAAACACAAGTAACAACATGAATGGATGAATTTGCTGATAATCTTCTAATATATATAAAAGACTAATTTCAATTATATCTATTAGATAATTTAAATCATAAGATATAGTTTAAAAATTAAATTTATTAATTCTTAACCATATATTTTAATAAAAATTTAAATTAATTTTTTACTTTAATTGTTTAAAATTGGATTCAGTTTTGATTTTATTGTAAATCAAAATTTTTAGAGATTATTTAATATATTCCCTCTTAAACCCAAAATACCATATTTACCATCCTAATTTACAATATCACATTTATCCTTTATAATTATATAATATCTTTTATTTAATATTTAATATTTATTGTTTTTTAAACAAATCTGTGTGGACATTTGATCTAGTAAAATATAATATGATAATAACTAAAAAACAACTAAATTATTATATTTAAAAAATACGTAAATATCAACTAAATTTAATGTGTGTATAAAATAATATATATAATATGACTTTACACTTTTTAGTGACTTATACGTTGAAGTGGAATTAATTTATTTTACTTATTATTAATTTGATTAAATGTTATCTTTATCTTAATTTTAATTGGTTAGTCACATTAGTTTGACTATAAAAGGTCAAAATCAAAATTTTAAAATTAAAGAAATAAACAACTAAGATTAAATTTTTTACTAAATAAAAGGTCTAGATCTTTCAATTTTTTTTTTCAAATTAGTCTTTTATATATATTAGAAGATTATTAATGTAACACCGGTTTCACGAGCTTAAAATTAGAGTAAATTAAAACTTTATTTACACCAAAAGTTCGCAACGGAATAAACCACTGATTACATATTAAGTATTTCTTATCAACTTAACGATCGCAAACAATGGATCAAGCCAAGTACCAAAAATTAAGCCAGTGTTACCACTACGCACCGACCATCGTTAAACAGTATCAGAGTTATTAAACTACAAGTGTTCCAAAAGATATATACAATAACACTACCCACAGCAACCCGCCTCGCCAGGCCATCAGATCACTAACCTGCGAAAAGGGAAAATATCACGAACCATTAGCTACACTAGCTAGTGAGTACAAGTATCACATAAGCACCAATAAGCATGCTATCACGTCACAATAAAACACACAATGCTAAGTTATCACGTAGCGGTGTGCCAGCATGTCAGCAAGATCATATCTCGCGGGGTTGCAAATCCCGCTCAACGAATCTAACTGAGAAGTCAGCAACACCAATCCATGCTGGAGGGGAAACGAAAAGCAACCCCCCGAGCACGTTGCGGAGCCATAGGGTCCACAGTACGCATGCGTATCACATATCACAATATATATCACATGGTATCACTTTTAACACTGTATCACTATATCACATAGCACACAACACAGGCACACAATAGCCCTACTTACTGAGTCTTATGGGAAACCGGTACTCACCTCGATATCACAAGAGGCAGATATGAATCCGAGAATCCCAAGAACACACTGAGTCGTCCGAATCACCTAACACATAAGGTTCAGGCTTGGTTATCACTTACACGTAACACACACAGGTTAGAACACAAATTACACAAGCTGTCAACACAGAACAGCTTACTACGGCCGTAGGACACATGACAACACCTTACTACGGCCGTAGGGTAAACCCACTACGCCCGCAGAGTTTCTTTCCAATGAATCATGTACTATGGCCGTAGGAACCTATTCCTACACCCGTAGTAGCTATTCTTTGGTGAACTACGACCGTAAGTTATGTACCTACGCTCGTAATCCTTGTTTCATCGTCCGTAGACGGTAATTCACACAAAAACACATCCTACGGCCGCAGTAACCCTGCCTACGGCCGCAGTAGACTTTAACTGCCTCCTACGGCCGTAGGGGATAGGTCCTACGCCCGTAGGAAGTACCTGCACAGCAGGTCTTCGTCCCTGTTTCACGACAGCTCTGCAAATACGCGATTTTGACACACAACCGATCCAAAAACTGAGTTTACACCACAAGTACACTTTGTTTAACACCCACATACACTTACAAACATATTTGCCCCAATTTACAATCGAGAAAACACCATTTACACCATAAAATGGTGTAATCCCTTCAAAAGCTAAAACTAGGGTTCTTAGTGAGAATACTTACAAACAAGAAGAAGAAGCAACTGATGTATCACTCAATCAGCTATACAACTCCTTTGCAACAGATTTGTGCCTTGATTTCTTTGAAGAACTTGAGAGCAAAGTGTGTGTACGTGTTTTCTTCACATGTACGTATGTTTGTGTGTGGGTGTTTGACTCAAAAGAAGTCAAATACAACTTGAACCGCCATAAGGTGGATAAATATCACAAACGGGGTATTTTGTTCCCCTTTCCAACTTACAACTTGACACACACCATCCCGTTTTACCTAACGGGGATATCTACGTAATCATTTCGCGAAACCGTACAACACGACATCACTTCTAGACACGTTTGACACTTTTCACATAATCACATTAATTAACACGAGACACGTTAACCACACAAAACACTTAATTAATTTCACTTAAAGTCATTGTACAAGCTCTAAAGCACAAAGTATAACCCTACACTGCTAGACCCATTTCCAGGGTGTTACAAATCTACCCCCCTTAAGAAGATTCCGTCCTCGGAATCTGATCACTCACGAACAGGTGGGGATATCGAGCTCGCATATCATCTTCAGTTTCCCAGGTCATATTCGAACCTAGGTTATATTTCCACTTCACGAGAACGAACCTGATCACTTTCTTACGTAGCTTTTTAGTCTTTGAGCCGAGAATCTCAACAGGTTCCTCAACGAGGCGCTTTGAAGCATCAACTCTCAGCTCCTGCAATGGCAGAATTTGACTCTCATCCACTTTACACTTACGCAAGTAACATACGTTGAAGGTATTATGAATACCCTCAAGTTCTGGAGGTAACTCCAGAGACACAGTTTGCTCATTGACTTTGCGTAGGATCTTGAACGGTCCTATGAAACGCGGACTCAATTTGCTTTTACGGCCAAAGCGGATAACACCCTTCCACGGAGAGACTTTCAGGAACACCCGATCGCCCTCGTTAAACTCAACTGGCCGACGTCTCGGGTCAGCGTACACTTTCTGTCGATCACGAGCGGCTTTCAGCTTTTCACGTGCCACTTTCACTTTATCGGCAGTAATTTGCACAATTTCAGGTCCGGCGAACTGCTTCTCCCCAGGCTCTAGCCAACACGTAGGAGTGCGACAACGTCTCCCGTACAACATCTCGAATGGAGGCATCCCAATACTGGAATGGTATGAGTTGTTGTAAGCAAACTCAATCAACGGCAGATGTGAATCCCACGCTCCACCGAACTCAAGTACACATGCGCGAAGCATGTCCTCCAGGGTTTGGATAGTTCTCTCTGACTGGCCGTCCGTCTGAGGATGGTACGCCGTGCTCAAGTGAACACGAGTGCCAAGTTCACGCTGTAAACTCTGCCAAAAATTCGAAGTAAACCGCGGATCGCGATCTGACACAATAGAACACGGCACTCCATGACGCGACACCACTTCAGTAATATACAATTTTGCTAATTTATCCAACGAGGTAGACTCGCTGATAGCCAGAAAATGAGCACTTTAGTCAAACGGTCAACTATGACCCAAACCGCATCGTGCCCTCTGAGCGTTTTTGGCAACTTTGTCACGAAATCCATCGTAATATTATCCCACTTCCACTCAGGAATTTCGAGTTGCTGAAGATTACCGTATGGTTTCTGGTGCTCAGTCTTCACTTGCGCACATATTTGACACTTTTCCACGTAGGAAGCAATATCTCGCTTTAAAGTAGGCCACCAGTACAAATATTTCAGATCATGGTACATTTTGGTGCTGCCCGGATGAACAGACAGTCGAGACTGGTGAGCCTCTTGCAGAATCAACTCACGATTTCCACCGTACAAAGGCACACAAACACGGGACTGAAAAGTCTTTAGCCCACGGCTATCATCTGTAAGCATATCTTTTTGTTTTCGCATCACTTCAGCTGCAAGATTCTCGTCACGCAAGGCAACAGATTGTGCTTCCTTCAATCTCGCAAGAATATCAGGAATCACCACAAGCTTCATGAACTTCGCCTCAGCTGACGAGCTTTTGCGACTAAGAGCATCCGCCACCACATTGGCTTTACCAGGATGATAACGGATCTCACAGTCGTAATCTTTGATCAATTCGAGCCAACGCCGCTGTCTCATATTTAGCTCTTTCTGTGTAAACACGTATTGCAGACTCTTGTGATCTGTACAGACCACACACTTGGTACCGTACAGATAATGCCGCCACAGCTTCAGAGCAAACACAACAGCAGCTAACTCAAGATCATGAGTCGGATAGTTACCTTCATGTGGCTTTAACTGTCGAGACGCATATGCTATCACTTTATCACGCTGCATTAACACGCAACCAAGCCCCGAATAAGAAGCATCACAATAAACGACGAAGTCATCAGACCCGTCGGGCAAGGAAAGAATCGGAGCCTCACACAATAGCCGTTTCAGAGATTGAAACGCTTGTTCCTGCGCCTCCGACCACACAAAAGCAACGTCTTTCCGAGTAAGCTTAGTCAAGGGACCTGCAAGTTTAGAAAAATCACGGATAAACCGCCTATAATATCCAGCTAGGTCGAGAAAACTACGAACTTCAGAAGGAGTTCGGGGAACTCCCCAGTTCATTACTGCCTCGACTTTCGCCGGATCCACTTTAACACCATCCCTGCAGATCACATGACCAAGGAAATGCACTTCACGAAGCCAGAACTCGCACTTTGAAAACTTTGCATAAAGCTTCTCTCGCTTGAGAGTTTCAAGAACTTGCCGTAAATGCAACTCGTGCTCGGCTTCACTTCGGGAATACACAAGAATATCATCGATAAACACAATTACAGATTTATCCAAGAAAGGACGACAAATCCGATTCATCATATCCATAAACACAGCAGGCGCATTGGTTAAGCCGAACGGCATAACCAAAAACTCATAGTGGCCATATCGAGTACGAAAAGCAGTTTTAGGAATATCACCTTCACTAACCCGCACCTGGTGGTAACCTGAACGAAGATCAATTTTAGAGAAGCAAGTTGCTCCCTGCAATTGATAGAACAAATCATCAATACGCGGAAGAGGGTATTTATTCTTTACCATTCGCTTATTCAGCTCCTGGTAATCGATACACATACGCATAGTTCCATCTTTCTTCTTTACAAACAGCACAGGAGCACCCCACGGGGACGAACTTGGACGAATAAAGCCCTTGTCAAGTAACTCCTGTAACTGAGTCATCATCTCTCGCACCTCTGAAGGAGCAAGACGGTATGGAGCTTTAGCTACAGGCGTAGCCCCTGGAACAAGATCAATTTTATACTCTACATCTCTTACCGGCGGCAAACCCGGCAATTCGTCTGGAAACACCTCCGGATAATCTGACACTACCGGAATATCTTGGACCACTTGCTTTTCTAGCTTTGCATCAATCACGTGAGCCAGATAAAACTCGCAGCCTTTAGAAATCGATTTCTGAGCTTTCATCACCGAAATAAGAGGAATATCAGACTCTCGACGTTCCCCTCGAGCTACAGCACAAGACCCATCGGGTAAAGGAATCTTCACCATCTTTTTCGAACACAGAATCTCCGCGTTCAGACCACTGAGCCAATCCATGCCAACGACCGCATCAAAGCCCGCAATTGGCATAAGAAGAAAAGAGATAGGGAAACTATTCCCGTCCACGTCAAGGTTAACACAGGAAACACTATCCGTAACCGAAACTACCTTCCCACTAGCAATTTCAACTTTAATCGGCTCAGGTAACACAGATATAGGCAATTGCAGTTTATCACGAAAAGCCACAGATATAAAAGAATAGGTAGCTCCAGAATCAAATAACACACAAGCTGGAACAGAATTTACAAGAAAAGTACCAGTAATCACGTCTCCAGCAGCTTTGGCTTCTTCAGTTGTCATCTGAAAAGCCCGTCCCTTGGCGCGAGGAGCGCCATCTTTCTTAGGTTGAGCAGAAGACCCACCAGCTCCAGCTCCAGTATCACCCCTCTGTCTCTTCGGGCACTCTGTAATCCTGTGCCCCGGCTTCTGACATTTGAAACAAACATTTTCTTTGAATGAGCACTCTGTAGCTGCGTGCCCCTTCTCACCACATCTCATACATCTGGTAGTAGCCTTCGAGCAGTCACCAGAATGGTAAGTACGGCACAAAGAACACCAAGGATTATCAAACCTCGGTTTCTTACTCGAATCCACTTTCCCACCCGCAGCAGATTTCCCTTTTGAAGTACCAGCCTTTGAATACTGCTGAAACTTTCTCTTCTGGCCCTCCACAGTCTGATCACCCTTGCACTGGCGACGATCACCATCAATCTGTCGGGCTATCTCAAACGCCCGATCCAAAGAAACTGCAGCTCTCACATGAGCTCGATCCTCTAGCGGCAGCATATTCACAAACTTCCGCATTTTTGCCCTCTCATCAGTCACAAGATGTGGTATAAACCTTACCTTATCAGTAAAGGCATGGATAAGGTCCTCCACCGGTTTATCTCCCTTACGGAGAGCATTGAACTCGTTCTCCATCCTCTCAAGATCGTAATCAGTACAGTACTTGCTCTTCACTTTTTCGGCAAACTGCTCCCATGTCAGAGAAGCAACCACCTCTTTACTCAGCGTATCTTTCACAGTATCCCACCAATCCAGAGCTTTGCCTTTTAACATACGACCCGCATACTTGACACGGTTCTCAGCTTCACAATCACAAGACTCAAACACTTGATCCGTCTCGCGCAACCAACGGATAGTCTCTGAGGGATTATCACTACCCTCATACACCTTCGGCCCGCAAGACTTAAACTTTTTGTAAGAACATTGCTCATGTTGCTTGCCCTTAATAGCTTCTCTCAGCAACTCCCTGGTCGAGCGAAGCTCCTCCTCTAGTAACAGAATATACGCCTCAGAATCTCTTCCCTGCCTCGAGCCCTGAGTGTCTCGCCAGGAAGACTCCTCCTGGGTTTCAACATGGTGATGTGAGGCTTCATCCTCCATCTCTTTCAGAGCTTCCTCAGTGTTAGCACGTCGCTCAGACATTCTACTCACTCACTTTCTATACACAAGGGGCGAACACGTTTATTACACTTAATTACAATTTACTAACACACAAGTTAGTTCACATTGAGCAATAAACACATAACGCTCACACTCAGCCCCAATTACCCCTCTAGGAACACTTAACGATGGTCAAGCCCGAGTTTGAGATCGAATACTTTCGCAAGTACCCGATTCCCTCAAACTAAGGCTCTGATACCTAATTGTAACACCGGTTTCACGAGCTTAAAATTAGAGTAAATTAAAACTTTATTTACACCAAAAGTTCGCAACGGAATAAACCACTGATTACATATTAAGTATTTCTTATCAACTTAACGATCGCAAACAACGGATCAAGCCAAGTACCAAAAATTAAGCCAGTGTTACCACTACGCACCGACCATCGTTAAACAGTATCAGAGTTATTAAACTACAAGTGTTCCAAAAGATATATACAATAACACTACCCACAGCAACCCGCCTCGCCAGGCCATCAGATCACTAACCTGCGAAAAGGGAAAATATCACGAACCATTAGCTACACTAGCTAGTGAGTACAAGTATCACATAAGCACCAATAAGCATGCTATCACGTCACAATAAAACACACAATGCTAAGTTATCACGTAGCGGTGTGCCAGCATGTCAGCAAGATCATATCTCGCGGGGTTGCAAATCCCGCTCAACGAATCTAACTGAGAAGTCAGCAACACCAATCCATGCTGGAGGGGAAACGAAAAGCAACCCCCCGAGCACGTTGCGGAGCCACCTGGGCTCAATTAGGCCTTAGTTACAAACCAAGACCCCACTGTTTGTCGAGGAACGGCGGCCTGCAGAACCTTTACCCCAGAAAATCACTCGTGGGAACCGCTAATCCCTGAATAACACTCAAGGGACCCAGCCGCATCGGCGACTGACCTCAACCCCTGCGTCTGTCCGGACAGGAGATCATAAACACGTTTGACCCATAGGGTCCACAGTACGCATGCGTATCACATATCACAATATATATCACATGGTATCACTTTTAACACTGTATCACTATATCACATAGCACACAACACAGGCACACAATAGCCCTACTTACTGAGTCTTATGGGAAACCGGTACTCACCTCGATATCACAAGAGGCAGATATGAATCCGAGAATCCCAAGAACACACTGAGTCGTCCGAATCACCTAACACATAAGGTTCAGGCTTGGTTATCACTTACACGTAACACACACAGGTTAGAACACAAATTACACAAGCTGTCAACACAGAACAGCTTACTACGGCCGTAGGACACATGACAACACCTTACTACGGCCGTAGGGTAAACCCACTACGCCCGCAGAGTTTCTTTCCAATGAATCATGTACTATGGCCGTAGGAACCTATTCCTACACCCGTAGTAGCTATTCTTTGGTGAACTACGACCGTAAGTTATGTACCTACGCTCGTAATCCTTGTTTCATCGTCCGTAGACGGTAATTCACACAAAAAACACATCCTACGGCCGCAGTAACCCTGCCTACGGCCGCAGTAGACTTTAACTGCCTCCTACGGCCGTAGGGGATAGGTCCTACGCCCGTAGGAAGTACCTGCACAGCAGGTCTTCGTCCCTGTTTCACGACAGCTCTGCAAATACGCGATTTTGACACACAACCGATCCAAAAACTGAGTTTACACCACAAGTACACTTTGTTTAACACCCACATACACTTACAAACACATTTGCCCCAATTTACAATCGAGAAAACACCATTTACACCATAAAATGGTGTAATCCCTTCAAAAGCTAAAACTAGGGTTCTTAGTGAGAATACTTACAAACAAGAAGAAGAAGCAACTGATGTATCACTCAATCAGCTATACAACTCCTTTGCAACAGATTTGTGCCTTGATTTCTTTGAAGAACTTGAGAGCAAAGTGTGTGTACGTGTTTTCTTCACATGTACGTATGTTTGTGTGTGGGTGTTTGACTCAAAAGAAGTCAAATACAACTTGAACCGCCATAAGGTGGATAAATATCACAAACGGGGTATTTTGTTCCCCTTTCCAACTTACAACTTGACACACACCATCCCGTTTTACCTAACGGGGATATCTACGTAATCATTTCGCGAAACCGTACAACACGACATCACTTCTAGACACGTTTGACACTTTTCACATAATCACATTAATTAACACGAGACACGTTAACCACACAAAACACTTAATTAATTTCACTTAAAGTCATTGTACAAGCTCTAAAGCACAAAGTATAACCCTACACTGCTAGACCCATTTCCAGGGTGTTACAATTAATTTAAAGGTTAGTTACAAAAACTAGTGGCTATTCTAATTTGTAAGGATGTATTGTTTTTTAGTTCACTTTATCCAGATTAAAATACGGTTATAAAAATGAGTTAATATTTAACTGAGTTTGAAAAAAAAATATTTATCAAAATAATGTTGTTTCATTATTATTTACTAAATGACGTATTTTTCTCGTTTAAATAATTAGTTACATAATCAAATTAATTGTTGGTACATAAATTGTGGCTCTTTTACAGTTTAGTAGAAAGGTGTTTCGTTGTATTTTCTATAAGTATAAAGTAAATTTATATATAAACAAGGGTGTTTCTAGTTGTATTTTCTATAAGTATAAGGCTTTTTTACAGAAGATTCGGAGGTGGTAGCAATACTGCAAGAAGATGTTTTTTCTCAGATACAACACTTCTCGAGGTTATGGTTCCAAAACAGATCCCGACGGATAGAGTGGTCGCGGTGGATCTCTAATCCGTTAGATTGTTGTATTTGTCTCTAAATGTAAGATTTGCCCTTTTATTTCTGTCTTCGTCTTGAAGACGGTTTTGGTATTTTATTTTTGGGATGTGTAAACTAGTGAATTTTATGAATAAAAATCTTTTTGCCTTTAAAAAAATATATATAAACAATATAGTTTACCTTCATTTATTTAAACATTTTAATTTACTATAAAATGTGTGTTTTTTGTGCTTATTCTCATACTATTTCACTAATACTATTATAATTTTGTGATTTACTTCAATTACTATTAAAACTCGATACAACCGAACTATTACAATTGATATCAGAGCAAATAGTGAATGAAAGATGAGTTTATTTGATTCAGATATGTTTTTATCATTCTATTAGTTTGTATTCATATTTCATCATATATTCATCTCTTCTTCTAGATCTATCACTACTAAAAGAGGATATTTGGAATATATTTAAATACAACTATTTAGTCCTTTAACAAATATAATCATGATATTTTTTTAAATTAAAGCTACATAAGATCGCAATAATATATATATATATATATATATATATATATATATATATATATATATATATATATATATATATATATTAATGAGTTTTATGTAAATTCAATCCATATACGATCACAAACGTCAGACGCTTTAATTCCTCAACTAATATCTTTCTCTTCGGTCTTCACCAAATAATCCATGTTTTATTAATAAGTTTCAATGCTCACTTTGCACAATATATACTTTTAATTCAGTTTTTAATGGTTATTCATAAACAAAGTGTGATATAGCATAGTATCTTTAAAGATAAAACTACTAAAGCAAAGTGTAGAGGTCCAAAATTTTAAGGCCATGTATTTGTAGAAGAAATTATATATAGATCTTTCAAGGATATATTCGCAAAACATTTCTCCATTTAGTAAGGATGAAATTAAAATATTATACCATGTTTATGAATTAAAATAACTATCACACTTTTCTTTGCTATACAAATTTTATAACTAGAAATATTAATTTGATATAACCATGCTAATTTTAGAGTTAGTTACATAGATCGTCCCTGTTGTCTTAGGTGAATTTCACATTTAGTCCTTTAAGATAGAAAATTATACTGGTGGTCCTCATGGTTGATATGTTGTTTCACTTTTCCTTATATCTTTGTTACCAAACAACCTATAGTTTTTTAACACTTTGTATTTCCTTGCCAATTAATTATTAATTAACCTGTTATCAAGATTAACTAAGAATTGATTCACTATAAATAAAGCTAATTAATAATTTCATACGTATTAGTATTGATTATCCTAAAAAAAATTATGTCTTGTTAATATCTAAAAATACAGAATTTCGTAGAACAAGAAATCCAGAGATTGTAGAGATCCAATATCTTGTAACTTAAAGATCATGAACAAAATCGTGTGATGAACCCTAAAACCCCATACACTGTTGTACAAATCGTGTAAAATGAACAAAACCGGTTGGATTCGGATTCGAAGCCTAACGGCGGCGCGGTGCAAAAACGACTCTTATAACCGACTGTAAGGGAACCAAACCAAATCGATGGAATCAAACCAAATCAAACCCCATCTGTGGTGTTCTTCAGCGGAGGTGTAACACCCCTTAATATGGCCTAGAATAATTAGGTAATTAATCTAATTAATTTGGGAATTATGATTTGTTAATTGTATTATCAATAATTAGTAATATGTTATTATAAAATGATTTATTGATTTATTAAATGTATATTAGTTATTAGTGGAAAGTGAGGTGGCTATTGTGGGTGATTAGTCACCACCTCCATTCCCTTGATTCTCATTTTCACATGCAATTAGAAATAATTGTGTGTGTGTGTGTACGTTTGTAAACTTACGGCCGAGAAGAGAAAGGAAGAAAAGGATTTCCACATTCGACAATTGATCTTGTTTACATATTAAATTACTGAGATCATAACATCATAAGGTTAGAATTCTGATTCATGATTGTTAATTGTTGTTTGCTTTCGGTTTTGAATAGGATATGAACTCCGATTGATGATTTGATGAATTTAGGATGTATGCATGTTAGATTTGATGATCAATACATGTTGTTTTTATGTTCTTTATGTGAACTAGATCATTTCTGGAAACTTATATGAATTGCATACTTAATTTAGTAAGGATTTAGTGTTAAAATCAGAATTGGGGATGAATATATGAATCGATCGGAATTGAAGAACTTGGAGGACTCGGAATCTGACTGATTCTATCGGAATGAATGAAATCCGATGGATTTAATCGGATTTAGTGAAATCCGAGCGAATTAATCGGAATTGGATGAAACCCGACAGAAAGACAAATTCCTATCACTTTTCTCGGAATTGAGTTTAATCGGAATCCGACTAAACAATATTACTTGCCTTTTCTCGGATTAAGATGTTAATCGGAATTGGAACATTTACTCGGATTTCAAGTTTGTCGGAATTGAACAATTTAGTCGGAATTGGACAGTCTCTCGGATTTGAAATGCCCTAACTGTTTTATCGGATTGTACTTAAATCTCAGAATTGGGATTCAATCGGATTTAGCCTTTTGCTCGGATTGTGCCTTTTATCGGAATTGATTATTATTATCGGATTTGGACTTGTTGAGATTTACACTTATGCCTATGCTCAGAAATGGGGATTCAATGATGAATCTGAATGAAGATAGAACTTGGAACTCCTTGATGATATTGATGAACTGAAATGAACATTGTATCAAGTGTGTGGATGGAAGAATATGAATTTCCTAAGCTAAGGAGTTAAAGTAATTCATAAGATTTACAAGATATACAGAGTAATTGTGAATTCGTGTATAATTGTGTTTGATGATTATGTACTGAAAGATTCTTAGTACATGTGATATGTAGATATGTGTACTTGCTGATTTTATGTACATGTATGATAACTTTAGTATTATGCTTATTGTGTATTTATTAAGCAAATGCTGATTGATAGCTGTTTGCTCAGGTGGTGACAAGACTCAGTAGAATAGATTGCTGAGTGGCCTGAGTCTGAAGACTTTGGTGAGTGGACTTATATCTTCGGATATGCAGGATATGACATCCTGTTAGTTGTTGCGCTCTTGATAAACTGTATACATGTTTGGGTGGGAGATCAGCTTTAGCTGGGCGGCTGGGCTTTTGCTTAGGGATTTACCGTATTTGATCTTGAGGGGCATTTGTTGCACTCAAGGGAGCCTATACTGTTATCCAAGTAGAAGAGTTATCGGTGAACCTTGGTTTTGGTGGCCGACCTTGGTTTGCTGGTTCTCCTTAGTGTTTGAGCTGTGTTTGGCATGTTTGCCTTGTATGTGCTTAGATATTAGTTTTCCTCACTTGGCTTTGTGCTAATTTCCCACTAGTTTGTTTTGCAGATAAACTTTTGTGAGTTTGTGAATACTGAAGACTGGGAATATGGACAGACCACAACTCTGATGTCCAAGAATTTTAATGAAACATGTTTTGTAATTAACACCGTAGTTGTAATTTGTAATTTAAAAAAAAAGGAAAAAGTTTGTAGTTAACTTTGTCTATTAAATGTAATTATATGTAATTAGCTTCCGCTCGCAGTAATATGATTTAGAAAAAGTACGGTGTTACAAGAGGCCCTAAACGACTCTAATAATCGATTGTAAGGAAGCCAAAGCTATCGATGTATGATACCCATCAGTGGAGACCTTCATCAAATCAACGGTGACCTTAATCAAAGGAACCATCAGTGACGACCTTTAACTAGGGGCGGAGCCATTCATTAGTGAGAGGGTTCCATTGAACCGACTAAACAAAAAACTTTGGTACCATTTTAATGTGATTTTAGTATATTTTAGGTAAATTTTTTGTTATGAACCCATTAATTTTGTTTACAAAGGTTATCAATCTTAACTTTGAACCTATCGCAGAAATGATCTAACTCCGCCTCTGCCTTCAACTGCAGAGATAACTTCAAATTATTGTTTTCCCTAATGGAGAGAGAAGAACGTGATGATGAACAAATGAAAATAAGAAATGCAACTAGGAATATAGATGGGAATAAATCAAAGGTTGTTTGGTAGAAAGTTTACAAGAGTTTCGTTGAAAATAGGTGTTTGGAAAAAAATATAATAGGTATAGTGTGTTTGGTAACTAGAATAACTATTGAAAAGACTAAATACCTTTTGACTAACGGTCAACTTTAAGTGGAGTTAGTAAAAAACCAAAAGTGAAATATATAATGAAGAAAAATGCATAAAATCAGGATACTTGTTGCAGATATGTACACAACGGATTAATAAGATTATTACATTTATTTTGGTTTTTTACTTTGAAACCACCAAAACAGATATATTAATTATTACATTTATTTTGGGACGATACTGCAAAATATTATTTCATTACTATTTGCTTCTTGATTTTCAAAAGTTTTGGTTGAAAAAAATTCAATAAAATGGGTATCGTGTCAACAAAAACTTGGTCAATTATATAGTCTATATATGTTGTAATACGTATTCCAAAATTAATTGTTCATTCGTTATATTTGCCTGTAAATCATGAAAATTATGTTTGAAATCGATTCCTTTGATCACCACTTTGAAATCCATGTACACTCCTTATTCTCTCACAGTTTATGATCAGATGTATATGTATCGAATGTATTTATGAAAACAGAAGACAAGAACACACACAGGAAAAATCGAATGCATTGTACAATGTCTTTACATACATATACATAGGGATGATGGTTGGCGGTTGTTACCCGCCAAAACCATCTAATAGTAACTTCTAAACGTCTATTTAGTCTGGTGCGCTTTTACAAAAAGAATCCATCCACCCCTAAATTCGACCAAACTTATTTTTAACTAAGTATTTTAATTTACTACATACAACCTACATATACTTTGAAGATTAAGTACCATTAGCTTCTAACAATCACCCTCGTAATGGTTTTAGTCTTCAAAGCTTGACCCGCATACTTCTAGTCATCTATCATAACAAATTCAGCGTCACATCCACTGCTATCCATGCTGGTGTCTTGAATTTGTCCATCAGGGCCTTCCTTTTCGGTGTCCTCAACTTCTCCGGGAATTTCCCCTCCTTTAGGAAGTTGCATAGCCACACTTTTTACACCCATGCTTATCTTTGCCTCTGGTGCTGCATCCTTGCAATTCTATACAATCCATGCTATCTAAAACCTTGAGTATCTTCTGTCTATATCCACGTAGGCAACCAACAGCCCTAAGTATGCCACATAACAGTCTCGCATGTCTTCCGCATGTTCTCTTGGTATGTGCATCTGACATGCTACATTACTCCATTTGTTCTCAATGAATACACTTTGATATCCACCAAGTTTTTTAATCACCAAATACAACTCTAAAACATTAATTGGAAACATTCTTTCCTCTCCATTAACAAATTTCTTATATAACCACACTATCAATTTCTCAAAGTTCTTCTTAACAAACACTTTACACCCAATATTGATCTATTGATCAAAAAGCATTCCATGAAACTAAAAAGGCTATCAAACTCATTCTTTGTTGGCATTGGCTGTTCATTATATTACTAGTACCAATCGAACCATCCTTGTAATGTTTGAACAAATCGATGTTCCCAGTCATATGACGTGGGAATTCATCAGATATATACCATATATCATCCCATCCTTGTTCATCTGATCCGTACACAATCCACTTTGTAGTGGGTATTACTAGATCATCATACATGTTGCTAACTTCTGCCTTTCTTACCGTTTTTGAATCGTTAACCACTATTTTCCCTTTCATGCGATACGTTCTTGATCGTTTGTTTGAACAATTCCAGTAGGCATGTCCACGTTGTAGCCAAAGGTAGCATCTTGCACACTTTAATTTCTTTAGCAAATACGCCGACTTGACTCTCGAATTCACAGGGTAATCGTATTTGTGTATACTCAAAGTTTCAAGTCTCTGTGGTACTTCCTTTTTTCTTTATTTCCGAAAATCACTGCCATAATGATTCCATATATCATTTACTACATTTTGATTCGTGTTTATCCTTCGATCAATGTCTCCCATGGATCGGTTGAGCTTTGGGCTCTGATACCATGTTTGAATTTGATTCCTTTGATCACCACTTCGAAATCCATGTACAATCCTCATTCTCTCACAGTTTATGATTGGAGGTATATGTATCAAATATATTTATAAAAACAGAAGATAAGAATACACACAGGAAATAGAAATCGAATGCATTGTACATTGTCTTTACATACATATATATATATAGGGATGATGGTTGGCAGTTGTTGCCCGCCAAAACCATCTAACCATAACTTCCAAACGTCTGTTTGGTCTGGTGGACTTTTACAAACAGAATCCATCCACCCCTAAATTCGACCAAACTCTCTCTTTAACTAAGTATTTTAATTAACTACATACAACCTACATATACTTTGATGATTAAGTACCATTAGCTTCTAACAAATTACTTTAATAATCTATCGACTCATTATCTATTATGGTAAAAGAGTTAGAGAGTGGACAAAAAAGTTTACACCTTTCTTGCAAAACATAATCGATATCTATAAGTGATAATGGCATTGACTATTAGACTAATTAAACAAGTTCAACTACTCCCTTTTGTTGGTAATATAAGTTCATTTTGGTGGTTAACTTTTCTATATATATATATATATAGAGAGAGAGAGAGGGAAGTTCCATCGAGAACAAAAAAAAATGCGAGAACTACGAGAACCGATCTAAACCGTCCATGTACTTTAGCTCATTAGATTGACTACATTGTTATCGAACTAGCATTCGAGTACTGTTCTAGTTTATTAATCATTTGCAGTGTTATGTCTTTTTTTTGTATAATGTATATGTTATAGGAGTACAAGAGTTATTTGAAAGTTTATGTGTAATTACTGATGCACATGTGTAACATACCTTATAGTGCTAGAAAAAAAACCCGGCAAAAATGATTTTATTTTTTGTTGAAAAAAATATAGCAATATGGATGTCATATTAAAGAGCAAATTTTTGTCGTTAATTTGGTATAATTTTCATAATTTAATATCTTAGCGTTTGGTAGATATTTTAGTTTTAAAAAAATGGGGGTAAGAAAAAAGCTAAGATGGACAGTTTAGATCGGTTCTCGCAATTCTCGCATTTTTTTTATTCTCGATGGAACCCTCCTATATATATATATATATATATATATATATATATATATATATATATATATATATATATATATATATATATATATATATATATATAGAATTGAGTTCAAGTAAAAAAATATTAAGGTACTTAATGTAAGAAGAAAGGAGATTGTGCCATGTGTCCTTTTAATTAAAAGGGTAATTTAGGAAATATGTATACATCCTAAAATTCTGCTAACCTAATTCTCTCTCCCACGTTTAAATACATTCATCGATTCCCCATAACTTTAAACCACCACCATCGCTTTTCTTAGCCTTGCATTCATCGCTTCCCCATCTCGCTACTCCATCGTCGATTTGACGTCGCCGTTCGTCGGCAGTTCCTCTCGACGCCGTTCCTCTCTGCCGCCGCTCGCCATCTTCCATCCGTAACCCTAGATTCCTCTTTTATTTCCGCTGGCCACCTTCCCTTACCCTCATGAAACCCTAATCGACCCAGCGCCGCCGTCATGAATCTTCCGCAGATTGTGTGCATCATCCGCCGCCCCTGTGAAGTCGCTACCTCTACGCCACCACCGCTACTGGATGCACGAATGCTTTCGATTCCGCTCGCAGATGAACAGTTGCGATTCCGGATGCACATCGCCGCTCGCCGTCTCTTGTTCTTCGACTTTGTTTGATGTTGTGCTTCAATTTCTATGCACAGAAAATATTACAAATGCACATCGCCGTTCATTGTTCATCGCCGGTGACAGCAAGGTGTGGGGGTTACGACCCATCTTTTTGCTTCTTGCCGCCGCCTAGGGTTGCTTCATCGCTACGGTTCGCTTCTCGCCGGCTAGGGTTTCGGTTTGCTTTTTTAGCCGTGACCTCCATTTGTTTTTCAAAACCCTACTTATTTTATCAGTGATTTTGTTCATTTTTTTTATTTCAGCAAATAATTATCTGTTTTTCTTGAACTGTGCATCTGTAAATGTTTAGGATTGTCTATCGGTTTATTCTTGAATCTTCTGTTCAATTTGATGGATTTGTGCACCGATATAAGATGTGTTGTTTTGTTGATTTGTGCATTTGTGTTTGAATCTGGGTATGTGTGTCTTATAAATCATAATTTAGTTTAGGGTGTGCATCAATCAGTTCTGTTGAACAATAAAAAGATCAATATTTTGAAACAAAATGTAAATGCAGATGAAAATGGCGACCTGGAGAGAGAATTTTTAAAACTGGTCAATAATACCCTTAATGGTTTTTTCTAATAATTAATAAAAAAAGAAAAAAGCCACTTTTTTAGGAATAGATTTGAAAAATCTAATGGCTGAGATTTCACCTTACATTTTGTACCATAACTTTCTTTTTACTAGATCTCTACCCTATATATATATATATATATATATATATATATATATATATATATATATATATATATATATATATATGGATTAATATGAGATCTTATATGTTAGTAAAATTCAACTACAAATAGAATGATATGAAGTAATTGATAACACTAAAGTCACTAAGATTTTTAATTACCATAATATAGTCTTTTGAAAATGAAACATCAAATTCCATTCAACAATCTTTTTTTCATTCATTCAATTTCTATATATTTTATTGAGAAGTCTATGGTGTGGCTGATGAAGTACTTGAGTAACAACATTTAAACACTCAACATTTTAAGTTATACCAATCAAATTAGGCAATTATAAGCCATAATATAGGTGTTTTGGCTGTTGAAAACTTGAAATGGCAAAGTTTCATTTCCTCAAGTTTGGTTTATAAAGTATATCTTTTTCAAGGGTTTATAATTTGTGATTTTGGTGCTATTGTCCAATTTAACTTAATGTTTCTTGGAGTATGCAGTTTTTATAATCAAATTGAAACTGTGTTTTATTTGAAAATAACACAATGTGTATCTCATACATATTTATTTAAAACTAACACAATGTATCACTTCCATATAAAAATTTTCATGTCAAACTTAGAAACCAAAAAAAAAGTCATGAATGTGACTTTTATTATACAATGTTAATTTTTAATAAGAATTAAACAAATGAAGAGTTTTAATAAAAAGCAGACAAGATGTACCTAAACCTCCTAGTCTTGCAAGGATACAAGGAACAAAAAGAAGTGAGATATGGAAAGGTTCAAATCCTGAAAATAGGGATTGATTTGGTTTGCATAAATAATTAACTAAAAGAAATAATAAAAAAACTGGTGAAGTGAAATTATATTATCTTCAAGTGTGGAATGTACATGGGGTTTGGTCTTTCTTTTTGAAACCTTACATATGCCGCCACCTTTTTTCTCTCTCTGTTTTTTTTTCCATTTTTTTATTTACTACAAGTATACTTTTATAAATAAAACAAAATAACGACGGCCCATTAACGCAAAAGATAATGTGAATATAGCATACACTACTGCTACAAAAGTGATCTCATAGACCGGTTTACAACTACGAGTAGAGACTTTGTCCATAAATATATATATATATATATATATATATAAGCAAAAGTTTAAACAATAATTGTTTTTCATACGAGAATCATAAAAACCAATCTGAGCCGTCCAATTCCACCTTCTTCAATGTCATTGTCCACTAATGAATTCATGATCACATGCTCTCTGCCACACTTGATCCCTCACGCTCCACATCAATGAATTTCACTTTATCAAATTAATGGCTAAGATTAGTTCTCGCAGTTCTCGTACGAAAAACAGTTCTCGTTTGAGCCGTCCCCTATATATATAAAATAAATATTAATTTGCATAAAGAAAAAAATACATCAACTCCTATTACGTACATGCTTACAGACTAGTTTTTGCGAGAAAAAAAAACTAATATATTTTTTTTATATAGACCATTACGTTTTGTTTTAAAACCGGTATCTATATATTTTTTGTTTTTTTTATAAATTCTAATTTCTATTTTCCAAACTTATATACTCAATTATGTATCATAGTTTTTCGGAGTAATTACTAGGTGATGTATCACTTTACCTGTTCAATAGTTAGCATGTAATTTTTTTATTTTTAATTTGTATGTACGCTACATCATATTTTCAATCATTAGTTAATTTTTTATTATTAAAACAATAAGATCATTTCATAATTATTCATCTGCGAAAATTTAGTTTGAACAAAAATTTATAATTAAACTATAATCATCATTTGTTTTCATTTGCTTTAGCATACATAATTATTTCCAAACTAAGATCGAGTGAGATATATATGTATATATATAGGTAGGTAATAGGTTTATGTTATGCTTCGGTTCAGATCATGATCAACAACCCTGGTGGAGAATGGGCCGCGAAAGATTTTTGAATTAATCAAAGTTAAATATATTTTTTAACAGCGAAAAGATAACTAAGTACGGAATTTCGGTATTGCCATCACCCGACTTAGAAATCTATAGATTTTATTAATAAACAAAACTAGCAAGGCTAATATTATATATGTGCATTTATTTGCTCGATCATCTGAAAAGTAAGTAATTAAGCCGCTTATTTGATGATGACAAGAGATGTGAAATTAAATTAAGGCTATATATTTATATATACAAGCAATTAATCTTTTCTCACTTGTTTTCTTTCATATATACCTGCGCAATGTTCCATGGAAAAACTTTTACGTACGTTTTTCACTTATAAAACTTATCAATTATTTAACCTTAATATATAATTATCGGCCTCTCATTATTCATCGATTGATCATTAATAGCATGTTTTATAAATTATTTTTTTATAAGTATGTTAAATGTTTATTAGTGTGCAATTTTTAGCAACGAATTAAAAATAAGGTACGTAAGTGTGTATAATATATTGTGAAGGAAAAAGAACACATAAATAAACTAATTAATCAAAACGTACGTTGCAGATGGAGATTAATGATAGAAACCATGATTAGGTAATAATATTAATAAATAAAGAATGATTAGTAGACAAGATTAACTAAAAGCTAGTATTGCCCATACCATACGTAGAAATTAACTAGCTACGACTAGAACTATAAAGTACAACCACTACATACATACATCCACAATTAGCCACATAAACATCCCACTAAATACCCAGAAAATAATCGAATTAGTGGGAGTCAACTGGTCTGTCCCCCGGCCAATAATAAATAAGATGATTAAAATAATATATGAGAATTAATAAAATTATGGGCAAACGTACTAAAAAGAAGCTGAATTTGATGGACCATGTTTTCGCCTCGCCTCGATCTTACTTCTCCACTTCTTAGCACGATCCGCCATCCGTTTTTTTTTATTTCTACTTTGAAGATCTTCCCATCACTGCACGATCGACACCTGTGGTTATTATTTTAATTAATAGGTTATTTTAGTGTGATTAAAACCAATTTAATTTGACTGTAATTAATTCTTAGATGTACATATTCTGATAATTGTTTATTAGATACGTTGGTAGGTATATATATGTGATAACATATTATTAGATGTAAATATATGTAGGATCAGCAGATTAATTTAACAACATGCTTAAACTTTGAACTTCAATAGTCCTTAATTTGCATGAATTAAGGAAAAACTTGTGTCACAATGAAAGCTCTAGCTAATTAATTAATTAATATAACAAACAAAGTTTAAGCAGGTAAAATATGCACAAATAAATGATTAGGACTAACAGTTAATTAAGGCTATTAAATCAGAGAAGAAAATTGAGAGGAAGAGTAAAGTCTCTCATTCAATGAATAAAACTAATACAAGGAAGCTATCTATTTATAAAGGAAAAAGCTAACCACTGTAACTTCTATCTAACTAACTTGTAACAGAATTTAAATTAGTTAATCTGCTATCACTAAGTATTGTAAAACTCCCCCTCAAGATGAGCGACTGAAAATGTTTAAGAGAGCCATTTTGTCCATTAAAGGAGTCATCTTGGTCTTTGGTAAAGCCTTTGTAAGCAAATCTGCAAGTTGATGATGTGTACGAATGGGCATTAACTTGACAGTATTATCCACCACTTTTTCCCGAATATAGTGACAATCAACCTCTATATGTTTGGTGCGTTCATGAAAAGTGGGATTGGTGGCAAGACGAACAGCAGAGGTGTTATCACAAAACATTAACGCCATCGTAGGATCTGAAACATTAAGATCCCGTAGTAAATGCTTAAGCCAAACAAGTTCACATGTAGTAGATGCCATCGCACGATATTCTGCTTCAGTTGAAGACCTTGACACAATAGGCTGTTTCTTAGAACGCCATGATATGAGGGAGTCACCGAGAAAAACACAATAACCTGTAATGGATCGTCGAGTATCTGAACAGGTTGCCCAATCAGAATCAAAAAATGCTTTTAATTGAGTTGAATGGTTTGCTGAAAGAAAAATGCCTATTCCAGGAGCATTCTTTATGTACTTCAGAAGATGCATAGCTGCTGCCATATGATCACATGTTGGAACACTCATAAATTGACTTAAGTTTTGAACAACAAAAGCAATATCGGGCCTGGTAATTGTTAAGTAGATTAATCTTCCTATCAATCGTCGATAAGGAGAAGGATCTTCAAGTAATTTACCCGATTGACTGGTTATTCGAAGATGTGGATCCATGGGACAGGAAGCAGGCTTGGCAGCAAGAAGACCAGTGTCTTCAAGAAGCTGCAATGCATAATGCCTTTGATTCAAAAAGATGCCTTTAGATGATCTAGCAATTTCAAGGCCCAAGAAATGTTTTAAATCACCAAGGTCTTTCAATTTGAAGTGGGAACTTAATCGAGATTTTAAAACAGCAATACCAGATTGAGAAGCACCTGTGATGACTATATCGTCAACATAAACAAGAAGAGCAACATAGTCATTTTCAGTTCCTTTGAAAAACAAAGAGTAATCTGCTTTCGATTGAGTATAACCTTCGGATATCATAAAATTAGAGAATTTGGCATACCATTGTCTTGAAGCTTGTTTCAAGCCATAAATGGACTTATGAAGTTTACAAACCATTTTAGGTGTTGTAGACCGCTCCCCCTTGCTCAAGTATACCATAGAAATGTCCATGTAAACTTCCTATTCTAAATCACCATTAAGAAATGCGTTATTAACATCAAGTTGCATTAATGGCCAAGAATTCTGAGCTGCCAAAGTAAGAAGTACTTTAACAGTAACTAATTTGGCAACGGGAGAGTATGTATCCAAAAAATCAACACCTTCTTGTTGTGTAAAACCTTTTGCTACAAGCCGTGCCTTATATCGATCAATACTTCCATCAGCTTTGTACTTTATTTTGTAAATCCAACGACAACCAACAGTGTTTTTGTCAATAGGAAGAGGAACAATCGACCATGTATGATTAGCTTCCATAGCATCAAGTTCAACTTGCATTGCATCTCGCCATACTTGTTGTTTGACAGCTTCATGAAAAAATTTTGGTTCGTTATGAGAGGATATTGTTGAAACAAAAGCTTTGTAGTTTGGTGACAACTTGTCATAGGATATGTAACTAGAAAGGGAATATGGTTTGTCATTGATGAATGAAGAAGTTTGATTACAGTGAAAATCATTCAAATAAGAAGGAGTGCGATGAGCACGAGATGATCGTCTGAGAGTGGAAGGTTGAGGACAAGAAGATGGGTTATCACAAGGAACATCATTAACAATGTTGGGGGTTTGAAATTGACTCACGTACAGAAACAGAAGGAAGAACCACCAGAGGGAAATTATCGATGGAAAAAGATGATTTGGAGTTGTGAAATGGAAATATTGTTTCATGAAACACAACATCTCGGGAATTAATGATTTCATGAGATACAAGATCAAAGAGTTTGTATGCTTTCATTCCTGGTGGATACCCAATGAATACACAAGGTCTTGCTCGCGGTTCAAACTTGGTGCGATGAGCAATAATGATGGAAGCAAAAGCAAGACATCCAAAAACTCGAAATGATTTGTAATCAGGAGAAATTGAATATAATTTTTCGTATGGAGATTTATGACTTAGAATCTTGGATGGTGTGCGATTGATCAAAAAAGTTGTTGTTCGAACACATTCAGACCACAATTGAATGGGAACTTGAGATTGAAAATAAAGACCGAGCAACATTGAGAAGATGTTGATGCTTTCGTTCTACAACTGAGTTTTGTTGTGGTCGTTCAACACAAGAAAACTGATGGATAATCCCTTTATCAGCAAAGAATTCATTGAAACAAAGCTCCTTTGCATTATCTGATCTGAATTTCTTGATCTTCACATTGAATTGGGTGAGAACCATATTGTAAAATTTTGGAATGATGGATTGTACATCAGATTTATGTTTGATAAGATAAACCCATGTAAATCGAGTGCAATCATCCACAATGGTAACAAATAATCGATGGCCTTGATGTGAATCAGTACGATATGGTCCCCATATATCACAGTGAATAAGATCAAATGGATTGGCAGCCATGTTATTCGAAGACACAAAGGGTAATCGTCGTTGCTTTGCTTGAGGACATATAGTACAAGGGAGATTTGATGAAGAAACAAATGTATTATTGTCATTCAATTTATTCTTGATACATGACAATTTAACATCAGAAGGATGTCCAAACCTCTTATGCCAAACATCAAAAGAAACACTGTTAACGGAAAAAGAAACATGAGAGGGAATTAAACTTTTGACATCTAAAACATATAAATCTGCCTGTTTATCACCCTTGCCAATCATCTTCTTGCTTGATTCTTCCTGAAGAACAGCCATATCCGAATGGAAAGCCACAAATAATTTCTTGTCAACAGTGATATTACCAATAGAGAGAAGATTAAAACGAAATTCAGGGACACACAACACATCTTTAAGAAGTAAAGTCCCCAATTGTATATCTCCTATGGTTTGAACTTTAATAAAAGTTTTGTTTGGTAAAGCTACTTTGCAACTATCAGCTTTCCTTTTGTTAATCAGCAAACTCTCATCATAACACACATGACATGAGGCACCTGTATCCATTATCCAAATTGGAATTTGTGAAGATGATTTAGAAATGGAACAGCAGATACCTGAATACTCATCTGATGAGGAAGTGGCCATGTTGACAGAGATTAGATGACTTGAAAGAGCTTCCATAAGCTTTTGACACTGCTCCTTTGTGAATGAACAGATCACCTCATCAACATTTGCATTTGAATCAGAAGAAATGGATTGAGTATTCTGTGTGTTATCGATCACATTATTAACCTTTGGTGTGTATTTATATCCTGGAGGATAGCCATGAATTTTGTAACACTTCTCAACTGTATGACCTGGTCGTTTACAATGAGTACATAATGGTCTATCTTTCTTAACATACTTATTTGAATTCGAAGATCTATCAACACTGAAAGCCACAGGTTGATCACAGTAGTGAATCCAACTGATCGTTGCTTTTCCTCTTGAATGAGCAAAGAAAAAATGCGATTAAGAGGAGGAATAGGATCCATGAGAAGGATCTGTCCTCTAATTTGAGTATAAGACTCATTTAATCCCATTAAGAACCCCATTGCATATTCAGATTGAATATAATCATGTATATTCTTGAGTCCTCCACATATACACTGATTACAGGTACAATTAGGTCTTAAATTTCCCAATTCTTCCCATAATACTTTCAATTTCGTAAAATAGACACTAATTGAGTCCTGATTTTGAAAAATACGAGGACCATTGGTTTGTTGAAAACGAATCTTCAGATCGTTCCAAATCTCAGCAGCAGAGTCAACAAATATGATACTAGCAGAAATTTCCTTCGATACAGAATTATATTCAAGAGCCATGAAATTACCATATTGTTGTTTCGATTCCACAAAATTGAGTTGTTAATTTCTGTAGCAGCTGGTTTAGGAACCGATCCATCAATGAAGCCAATCTTGTTTTTGACTGATAACGCAATAAGCATTGACCTGCTCCAGGAGTTGTAATTTTCTCCTGTGAGAGGTTGAGAAACCAAAACCAGATTAGGGCTATCAGAATGATGCAGAAGGTAAGGTTCATTGAGATTTGGTGAATTGACATCTGAGGAATCTGCCATATTCGATTGATTGAAAGCAGATACAAAAGAGGAGAATAGATTTTCAATGAAATCGAGCAAAGCGGAAGTTTTGCTCTGATACCATATTAAATCAGAGAAGAAAATTGAGAGGAAGAGTAAAGTCTCTCATTCAATGAATAAAACTAATACAAGGAAGCTATCTATTTATAAAGGAAAAAGCTAACCACTGTAACTTCTATCTAACTAACTTGTAACAGAATTTAAATTAGTTAATCTGCTATCACTAAGTATTGTAAAAAAGGCCCTAGTTAGATAGCTAGCTAGTTGCAAGTCAGATCGATTTCATCCAATATAATCCCCCTAACTATTTTCCAAAACGAAGAATAAATTAAGGGTCTAGCTAGCTAGCTGCTTGTCGTAGAAGTTCTAACAAGAATTAATGAAATACTTGTCATCTCCGTTTAAGTTCTACCTGCTAGCTATGGAATGCCAGAAGCTGACAATCAAAAGAAGTACATCCGTACGTGGGAGGATTTTCTAGCTAGCTAGGATTTATTAGTATTTAATAATCCATCAATTAATTAAGTTAACAAAATTCTCCAAAAACTTCTAAAAATGCCTAGCACCAGTTTATGTCTCCACCGTTCGACGAAACCTGGCCACCATGACCGGTGGCAGCCGCAACCAGGCCCACCAACTGTCAGCTACGAATACCACCAATATTGTTACAAACACTACCATCATACAATCTCAACGTGACCCTTGCACCAATGCCACCTTCACCTCCATTATCGCTACCACCCATCGACCAACGCTATTGCCACCACCATCACTCCACTAAAAGAAAATCAGACATCAGAAACGGATTTTACACGGACCAAATTCCATGGGGAATTTTCAACGGATTTCCCACGGATTTGAATCAGAAAGCCGATTTTCAACGTTTTTCTCACGGATTCTGTGTAAATATACTAGGAAATCCGAGGGAACTGGTTTTCTACGAAGCTTTTAGTCAAGGTCAATTCCGTGGGAAATTTAAGAAAAACATCCTTTTCCCATGGATTTTCCACTAATTTGTTCAATAAAAAACGGGGTGTTAACACTAATAATAATAATAGTAGTAGTAGTATATGTTGAAGTAATATATATTTGCCCAGATTAATAATATCTTACAGTTAGCGTGTGTGGTGAGAATAATGAAAAACCTCTTACGGTTATATATGTTTGACTTCAATATAAATAATGTTACACTTTGTATACAATTACATAGGAGGCCGTATACTAAATATAAATAAATAGAGACCTATACTAAGGTCTATAGTCTATATTTAACACTTATAACATTAAACCTAAACATGTGTAATAATATTGTTTTTATCAAGGTCTTAATTAAAAGGAGTTTTTTCATGGCTTATGGTATGGATTCAAGTCATGTATTAGATAAAGTATAAATTTAGAAATAAGTTAGTATATGTATGGTATTTGATAAGTATAAATTTAGAAATAAGTTACTATATGTATGTATTTGATGTAAAAAAAAACTGAATATTTAAAAATTCATAAGTCATTACTAGTAGTAAGTATCGAGGTGAATGGTCAGCCATATTTTTGCAATGGAAAGAAACAATGAATGATCCACAGATGGGACAAAATCAATTCTCAACATATCTTTCGACAATATTTTCAACGACCATTTACATATTTTACTTATTATTGTCTTTGATCGAGAAATTTCTACTTAAAGTATTTATATGTCTTTTCGTAGCTAGGGTGATACTGATACGGGTTGATCTATACGTACAAGTATTTTTATACGTTAATTATCTTTTGAAATAATTATTTGCTTATTAATGTAGTCAAAGCTTTATATTATGTCCATTAGCATGTACGTGCTGCGTGAATATAGTCAAAGTCTGGAGGTCGATCGACCTACCTACTTACCTACGTATATCCATGTTTTTAGTGGTGAGTATGGTGTCTGATGACACACAAAGATTTTATGGAGTATTGAATTTGTTTAAAAAACAATAAAGAATACCGTATATTCAATATTGATTTGTATATTAATTTGTATATAACAATAATTTATCATATACAATAAAATATATGTAATTAAATAGTACTACGTGAAGAAAAAAACAATTCAAATGTTTATAAGATAAAAAAGTGATATTTGTTTGTCTATGATAGTTTAACTGTCTTATATAAATCATCATTTTATAAACAAAACTCGTTACGTGATTGAAGTTGTGTACATAATGATAACGTACTTGTATATATAATTAAAGTTACGATGCTTTTATTTGATAATTAACTTCTACATATTAAAAGGACAACATCTTCATTCCCTTGAAATAATCTTAAACGATAAGATTTTCAGCTACAATCTCTATATTAACGACCTTAATTATTGTTTAATTAATTATAATCGTTTTAATTAATTTGTGGTTTTAATTAAATTAATTAGGGAGTCGCAAGTTATAGAGTGAGCTGACACCGAGCACGTGAGCACAACTCTTCTTTAGTTAAATATATAGATGAAGACGGTGTAGGTACAAATATACTTAATTAATTACCTAACGGGAAAAATTAAATAAGAGTGAAATGGTGGTGCCCAAGGAATTACATGTGATGATTTTGATCTTTTTATGACTTTCTTGTGTTTAAATTTTAATATATTCTGTGAATCATTAGAAAAAATATCTAGATATAGCTAGTTAATGTGTTTAGCATATATATATTTCATGAGTAATATATAAAGATGAACAAAAGGCCTTGGCTAATTAAAACAGAATATTATATAGAAATAATATAGATACAAATGCATGCATATTACAAACTATATGTATACATATATATTTATCCATCTTCATAGTAGTACGTCTCTACTGTTTGATCATTCAAAATTTACATAACCAAGTATATAGAATTAAGAGGATATATGCATCATGCATGCGAGACTTCATGGGCTGAACCGAAGAAGATATATAACGTAATGTTCGTTAAATAAATATATATCGGAGATGATCTAATTATATGTAAAGTAGTTTTAAGTACCACTTTCAACTACTATTTAATACTTATTAATAAGGGTATTTTGCTTACATATATATTTATCTGATTGTGAATTACATCTGAGTGAATGAGTCATCATTAGATTGCCTTAATTTTTCAACGTATCCATCATTTTGGGGATCAATTAGTTATTAACATTATATTCAAAAATTTAATTTAATCAAAAGTCAATATTGATTCACACAGTAATTTTAATAAGAATTGTTCTCAAATAAACTTATATATATATATATATATATATATATATATATATATATATATATATATATATTCTATTTTAATAACCAAACCTTCTATATTTAAAAAAAATCAAGACTATACAAATTAACTTAATTATTAAAAAATATGCTTATAGCCAAACCTTTCATTTTAGTTATTCTATAATATAATAAATATTTCAACTTAATTATAATAAATGTATATAAGTAAAACTCATAAATCTGAATAACCTATAACTATAATATATACATAAAATAAAGTAGAATAATTATCAACAATTTACTCTATTTTCTTAATATATTAATTTTAACTAGTTTCAATTACTAATTTACACTTTGTATAAAACAAAACAAAAACTAATAGATATAATCTATTAGATTCTTATATACCATATTAATAATTATACCTTCAATTATAAATAGTATATCTATAGAAATCAAGTCACTACAATAAATTTCAACACATATTACCTATATATATATATATATATATATATATATATATATATATATAAAATATGCTTGAGGATGGACATTAATCGATCAATTGTATCGTCTTGTGGATAAAACTTGATTAGAGTATAAGCCAAGATGTATATTTGTGTTTTAACATATATCTTCTTGTATATATAATTGAAGACTTATTTTTCGTTAATACATTAGATATGGGCATCAGGTTATAAGATTAGTTGAACATTAAATTGTAGAATAATAAATTACTATAGGTATCTTGTATTATATTAATTGTTAATTATTTATAAAGTATAAAATTATAAAGAAATCCTAATGGAAGATCATAATAGGTTGTAGGCTATTTATACAATTGGTTTGAGTTATCATATACTAAATTCAAATATAATTTTATATCTAAAACTCCTTTGCATTAAGCACGTAAAAGATCAAACGCTCACACTTGAGCGAAAAATCTAATGAAGATAAAATAGAAAAGAAAATAGAAAAGTACATAAAAACATAAAAAAGAAAACTCGGTGGCGACGACGGGTTATTGGCCAAAGGAGTAGCAACATGAGTGACGGCGACCCGGTAGAGAGAGCTACGACTGCGCCGGGGGGGTGGGGGGGAGGAGGGGAGGTGCATCGATAACGGGTGGCGACGGTAGGTGTTAATAACCTCGCGGCAGGAGCAAAAACTACAATAGTGCCAAGAAGAGCGGTGATGGTAAGATGTGCGTTTGTGGTAGCAAGAGATAGAAAGCTAATCTATATTTTTGTACCACAGAACTTTCCACTAACCAACTTTTAAATCTACACATTGTCTATAACGTGATTTTAATTAATATCTTGTATTGTATGTTATTAATCGTTCAACTTTAGCTTTTGATTCTCGACTATGATTTGTAATTAAGAATTAATAAAATAATACTTACTGAGTTAATATAAGACGAACTCGTTAATCAAAATTCGTTAGTTTTTTTTTTTAACAGCTTTTTAATATACATCACTTTTCTTTTAACGGGACTTGAATCCATAACATTTGATCAATAAAACAACACAACAAAGCACTTAATGCTTACCACTAAGCTACAACTTAAATTACATCAAAATAGTTAGTTGCATACTTCATTCTTATAATTATATAAAATTTTGTGGTGAGGTCACTGATGATGATGGTTTAACCTCTTTATTACCCCTGCATCTTCAATTCCTAGTTATGTGTTTCTCTGTGCCGGGCTTTTTTTTTTACCCAATTCTCAAAATATATTCCTTTTTTTTAAGAGAAAAGTTAAAAGAAGAAGAAGGTGGAGGAGGAGGCAAATCACATTTATTTGCCTGCACTCTTTTAACAACATCCACACTCATCCGTCAAAAATTGATTTAAAGATAAAATTTAGTCGTTCACAATATCACACCGTGTTATGTGTACTTATCTACCTCTAAAAATTCTATTATTGATTATTTGCCCTTTCAAAAGCCTTTTGTATTATATAAAAAGTAGGCTTTTTTTAGTTTAATTCACAACACCGGTTAAATTCATTAAGTTGATCAACCTAGTTATGGTTGAGATCCTAATTGTGTTCTAATTGTGTGTGTTCATGGTGTATTCTCTCATATTATTGCACTAAGATCATCATAATTATTATGAATTTGTTTCAATTACACTGATACTAATACAATTGAGATCCTAAAAAATGTCAAAACATTGCAACTTATGAGAATTGAAAATGTAAGATAAACTATAAAAACTTGTAACCTATAACTACCAGTTCTAAAAGTAGATAACTAATCTCAAACATACTAAAATAATAATTATAAAAAATAAATTTGAGATCTAAATAATACTTGCCAAATATTAAGAATATTCGTTTTTTTATAGAACTAAATGATCTAAATAAACAATATGAATGATAAAAAAATTATAATTTTAACATTTTTAAGGTTTTATTATAAAATAAAATATGAGTTATTAATAAGACAATCATGCAAAAGAATACGTATTATAGTTATATTATGAATGCATGATGCATTAATGCTTTAGCATGTATTTTAAGAGGAAATAGTTGAGAAGTATTGAATGGGTTTGCATGCAGCAAATTCTTCATTTGGTTCCTATTGCTTCAACTTTTAGTTGCAAAGGCACTAATTAAATAAGTGGAGAATTCAGTAAAGGTCTTAACTGCAATCCATAAACCTTAAACTTCGTTTTGCAACTTTTGCCAATGGATAAGAATTAGCTCGGCCCAAGAACGAGTGATTGGGCCTTAGTCAAATGGGTTAGGTCCACTCTCCCCAGATGGCATAGCATTGCCATTTGCTACTGGCCTACTGCTAGCATAATTAATATTCAACTGCAATTAGCAAGTGTTATTTGCGTGCTCTATTTTATCCCTTTCAACTGCATTAAAGTTAAATCATTAGTCACCGGTAATCATATTTTCTCGGAGGACATCATTTCAGAACCAGAAACGAAAATGTTTAATCGTTTTCAATTAGGCATATTCACCAAAAATAGTCATCATCATTCGGTCGCATCTATACCAACGTATCATTAATTATACCAACGTATATTATGCTATACCGAAATACATAAAGGACATTGCCGAATACCTCTATAAAAGGTGGGGCACCTTAGCTCTTGTTAGAATAAGGGATTAAAATAACAAAAACTTTGGATAACTTTATGGATCATGTTTACAATACTTTTCGAAATCTATAATTCGACTCTCTACCTAGGGTATCACGAATTCTGATATGGGATAATCCAAGAAATCGACTTGAATTACATGCCTAATTCAAATCACAAATACATAATAGCTTTGCTTTGATTTGTGATGATCGAGACCAAATTCCGGCAGAAAGACAATGTAGAATCGTTTTTCATGTGTTCTGCAGGGCAAAACATAGTATATAATGATGAAGAAAATGGCGCTTGTGAGCAATTATTTTTTGTGGAAAGTAATCCACCGCCACGGGCTCAGCCCCTGGACCCATGTGTACCCGATTTTAATTAGACTTATCTGAGCATACACTCTACATCTCCGGACTTGGATAGTCGGATTATAGCTCATTCTAATTTTGGCTACTCTTACATTAATCCCGATCGGGTTAGGATCTTCTCATATTGGTTCAAACATAACTGATCATGTTCTCTCACAAAGAATGAGAGTTGACCCTACAAAGGGGACCCATTATTAACTACAATAAGAGACTCACTCTCATGTTTGTGAGAGAGCCTGATCAGTCATGTTTGACCCAACCATAAGAGGATCTTAACTCATCCTAATCATACAAAGTAGCTTGATGACACTAAAATCACTAACACCCCTCCCCCATTTTAGTGTAATCCATGATTAACTAGAAACCAAACACAAAATCAAAGTTGTGCTTAAATGAAAATATCTAGAAGGTTGAATTTCCACATTAGTTACATAAACATGACGGGATCTTAACTCATCCTGATCATACAAAGTAGCTTGATGATACTAAAATCACTAACACCCATCCCCCATTTTAGTGTAATCCATGATTAACTAGAAACCAAACACAAAATATATGTGTGCTTAAATGAAAATATCTAGAAGGTTGAATTTCCACATTAGTGACACATTTCAAATACTCAAGAATATAGGTGTCATTAGAATTGAACTTATCAACTCATTTGAGTAACTGAAAATATTATACACACAAGTTTTAACATTAAGTTCTATTGTTTACAATTGACACTATTACATAGTCATGTGTCCTATCTATTCATGAGTATATAGAAGCGAAGCCCAAGCTTCCTGAAACGGCAAAACTTCACACTTAGATAGTAGTCCTTTTCATTCATGCACCTGCAAATGCACTTTTTCAAAAAAACCATCAAGAAATTATATTTCAACCTAACTTAATCTGCATGTCTAAGCACATACGTTGGGATGATATTATAAACGTGCTAGCAAGCTTTGCACATTGAATTACAACTTGTAACATTGTCCCATGGGTGATAACCTCACTTACGATACTATGCTTAACACCCAAATGTCCCTACTCTCTCTCTCTCTCTCTCTCTCTCTCTCTCTCTCTCTCTCTCTCTCTCTCTCTCCACTTCCATTATACTAATCTTCTATATAAATATACGATATCTGAATTAGCCGTAGAAGGATACGTGGATTTAAGGGCTTCGGCTTTAAGTCCCCTTCTAAAGGCCCAACACGATCATTTATACTATCCCCGACATATCAATTAGCAATTGAAATTTTAAGTTATTATGGACAATAAAAATAAGTTTATATGAGGTAAGTTTCTAATATAAACTAAAACATAATGATGTGTTTCAAATATGATCAACTAAATATAAAAACGTGAGTACTATATATCTTTAAATTTAATAAATTTTTCTTTTATTACATATCGAAGCTTTTGAGACCGTAGTTCTGTTCTTGGCTGCATCTTGCAGTCAGAGTTTATATCAATTTTAGTTATTGAGAAATGTTTAATACAGTTCATACTTAATTTATAGTCCTGAGAGACTAATCTTAGTCTTTGAATCAGTCACATCAGTGGTCCAGATTGAATTTTATAATTTTAGTATTTTCGTAATTAACATATGATGCTTTTACAATCACATATGATTGTATACTGAATCATATGTAATTGAATACTAAAATTTCAGGACTATATTTTTTATATAAACTTTATTAAACATAACTTTTTTAGTTATTATCTAACTAGTTTAACACCCCGTGTATAAACACAGGGATAATTGAAGTTAATTTTAAATGTTTTTGTATAGTAAAGCAGTAGTAAAACATACAAAAAATATAAACAAATAATTAAGCATCTACTATCCATGTATAAATACATATATTGAAAATAACTACCCTGTATATCATGATAGAAACCAAAATAACCAAAAAATAAGGAAGATAATTGAAATTATATGTTTTAATATCATTTTCGAAATTATGTTAAAAATAAAATAGTATCGGATAATATAAATTCAACATATTAATTCAATCACATAGGTTTACGTGTTACATAAATAAGCACGATTATGTATAAAAAATAAAAATGTTCTCTTAAACTATCATTTAAACAAATGTTGTCTAAAAATCAATGAATTTGGTTTACGTACGTACTTTAAGACCCACCAAATATTAAACTTTTGACAATGAATAGTCAACCACAAATAGCAATTTTGTCAAAGAATGAAATTTCCAAACAATAACAACCACCATCTCGATCGAATACATTTTGTTTTATTACAAATTATTTCCACAACTAATTCTTTTATAATAATAATTATATCTTACATTGCAACTACGGAAGATCCTAGCTGTTGCGCTACCACCGGAGACGCCGACGTCAACTCAGTTGCAGGAGTTGACACCTCGGATGCACCCGTATTTGTCATCCTCCTTAAATCCTCCACCAATTTCACCACATCCGCCATCTTCGGCCGCTGCTCTGGTGACCGTACCACACATTGCATCCCAATCTGCAGCATCTCCACCATCTCCTCTTCAATGTTAGGGTACTTCAACAGCTCCACGTCAAACACCTCCGCCGTCCATTCCTCCCTAACCACCGAATGAACCCATCTCACCAAATGCACCACCTCCTCGCCGCCAGTTGCGTGAGTCGGAGATTTTCCGGTCAGAAGCTCAAGCAGCACAACTCCAAAGGAGTAAACGTCTGATGCTTGGTAGACTTTTCGGGTGTCCGCCACTTCTGGTGCCCTGTAGCCACCAATCCGCATCACCGGTGGTGTCAAGGGAGTCATCACTGATGCGAGACCCAGATCGCTTACGCAACCATATTGTTGTGGGTTTAGGAAGATATTTGAGGCTTTGATGTTTCCGTGAACAAGCTTTCCACCATTTTGTGAATGGATGTAAGCAATCCCTCTCGCTACTCCAACAGCTATTCGTAACCGGCTCTCCCAATCTAATGGAGTCCGGTTCTCTCCTCTTTGCGCTGCGAATTAAGGAGTAGATTACTTTAATTAGGGTTAGCTGTCTGTGTACTTTACCTATGTGTGTATAAGAAAACTTACCATGTAACAGCGAAGAGACACTCCCTTGTTGATAATAGTCATACACCGTTAACTTTTCGTCTTTGGAATAGTAATATGCCCTTAGAGGAACAACATTCTCGTGTCGAACATTTCCAACAAGCTCCATTTGCAGTTCGAAATCTCTCTTTGCTGCAGCAACTTCTTTGAGTCTCTTCACAACAACAGTATTTGCATCCTCCAATGCTGCTTTATAAGTTGTACCAAACGTTCCCTTACCAAGCACCTCTGCTGAAGCTCTGAATAGATCCTCCAAGTCAAACGCAAGGCTACTACCTTCAAAGAACACAAGGCTTCCATTCCCATTCACATTCTGACTTCCAGATCTCAGTTTTGTTTCCTTTTCTTCTTTCTTTGGTCTCTCTGAAACCTCCTTTTCATCTTTTGAATACCGAAGTATCATTATCAATGCAAGTAGTACAAATGCTAAAGCACAACCACCAATCGCTATTCCAAGAATTGCCGGTTCGCCGAGTTTTGAAGATTTTTTTAATGGTTGGCTGTTGGGAGAAGGAACAGGTGGCGTTGTAGTTAGAGGGGAAAGATTATTTCCTACAAAAGCAGAGCTGGGAAATCTTTCAAGAGATTGAGGTACGGCTCCTGTGAGATTGTTGTTGGACAAATCAAGGACTTGCAAACTTGGAATGCTAAGATTTGGGATTTCACCAGAAAAAGAGTTGTTGGCGAGGTTCAAAGCCGTGAGGTGGCTTAAATCAGATAGGGAAGGAGGAATGCTTCCATTGAAACCGTTATTTGAGAGATCAAGTATTGAAAGATTGTTCCAGTTGGAGAAATTCACAGGCAACGGGCCATAGAATCCATTTGATTGAAGGTAGAGAGCTGTTAAGTTTCTAAGGTTTGAGAAATCAGATGGGAAAGGACCTGTTAACCCATTAGATCTTAAACTTAAAACCTGGAGATAGGATAGTCGACTAAGAGTGTTTGGAGGAATAGGACCGTGAAGACTAAAAGCTGGTAAACGAAGGGCTATGATTCTTGAACCATCATGATTACATGTTATCCCAGTCCAGTTAGCACAAGCTGATGAACTCATATCCCAATTGATTGCTCGACTATGTGAAATGCTTTGAATGAAATTAACCAAAATTTGCTTATCTTCAAAGGGCTCTGCAGTAACTAATGATACGATTGTCCCAAACAAGAACATTGCAGAGCATAAAAAGTGGTTCTTGTTCAAGTTCTTGCCCATCTTCGTTTTTGATTCTGTCATAAACCTTAAAGAATTGCAATACCTTTCAGCAAATCCGAAAAAGAAGATGGTGAAAATGAATAATCTAATACTATATATGCAAATAATGAAGTGACGATATTCATAAACCAACCACCATTATATATAAGATGAACGTTGAATATAAACCTGATTAATTAAATTAAATACAGCTAACTTGTACAACGGCTGACGTTTAATTCAAACAAGAAACGTACGTAAATGAATTCCATATTATAATTTATATATACGCGAGTTCCTTTGTTTTTTTAATTTGCTCATCTTCTCTTTTGACTTCTGTGGCTCCGTTTGGATTAGAGTGAAAATATAAGAAGCTGCTAGTTTTTTGCCCCAATTCAATTGTGGTTTCGAAGGAAGTGTTAAAAATCTAGGCTGCAAACGAGCTCGACCACCCAATCCCGAAAACAGTTCAAGAGGGCTAGCTTCTTATAAACTCAATCTATCTTGATTATCATTAACTAATTCGAGTTTATAGAGGTTTATACTTGAATTATAAAAGCGTAATTGTGTAATGTTACCAAATTAGATAGAATTATAAGATAATTAACGAAGACAAATACTCAACAATGTGTGGTAAAAATTGAAAAGTAATGGGACTCACCGGTCACAGATCTCAGTGAAGACAAGCTAAATCCGTTAAGTTCCTCATGAAGTTAGTCAGAATCTTCAAGCAATCAGGTAAATAATTTCACCGACACATAAGTAGAAATAGCGATGCTGACAAATTAGCAATGGAGAAGGAACGAAGCGTTACCGATAAACGAAACGGTTTAGCTCTTCATGAAGCAGCTCGTATATTTATAAGAAATCTACAAGCAAGGAGCTAAATGCCTAAATCACTTCAGTAACCAGAGAAACGCCAGGATGAAGCTTAAAAGAGACTAATGAATCAAACAGCTAGAGAAAGAGAGAGGAATTTGGAGGTGGGAGCAGCCAGAAATTAATAAATGGAGGTGAGGTGGAGAATAATAAATGCAGGAAAGAGAGAGAGAGGGATGGGGGGTATAGAGAAATGAATGAGATTGGAGAGATGAGCGGAGGACGCACGTGGACGTGGTGGAGTAGAGGAAGAACTCGTCGTACGTAATAATTAATCAAAATTAAACACCTAATTAAGAAATGCAATGATTTGAGTTATAAAGTGCAAATTGTACGTAGTGGTGCTTCCGGCGTACGTAGCTGGAGTGGAGGAGAAAAAAGGCGTTTCCGCCATTTCCGGTGAAGAAGCCTCAAGGAGGGAGGTAATGTAATCATATCACCGACGAACACTTATTTAGCTACCTCCCATCCCATCCCATCCCATCGTCACCCTCACCCTCCTTCCTTCTGTCTCTGTGTTGAATTTATCTAATTGATTTTGTCTTCCACTCCACTCCACTCCAGTCTCGTCTCCGCTCTTTATGGTTAAATCAATGCATGTCAATCACTTTTGGGCTCGCGTCGTGTTTGTTTTTTTGTTTCAAAAGTCAAAACACTACCCATGAATATTTTCTATTATTATTATATCATTACCCCCATCAACACGATTATAAGTATAATCCCGTGTTAAGATTTTTTGAAAAGAAAAAAAAAAAGATGATGAATAGTAAGTTATGGTATATAACATGGAAGAAGAATTATTGGAGAGATAGCAGGCGCCAACCAAATCCCAGTGGCGGTGGGGGTAGTTTAGGTATCATCTTAAATAGTTGACCAATCCTAACATGCCATTAATTAACTATTATTTATATAAAATTATAGAAAAAGGGGGCATGCTACGTTTCATGAATTAATTATGTGTAGCAGTTGATGCCCTAGCTTCTTACGTCCATCTCATAAAATACTTCTTAATTAATTCTTTAAAAGAAAAAGGAATCGTCTATGTCGTCATGTTAATAGGTGCAACATGCTACAACATTGTAAGAAAAACCAAAATTAATTTTAGGACCATAATTGTTTCCAGAAAAATAATTCTCAATTTACTCAAAAGGGTTAACGTTAGACAAGAAAGACTAATCAATTAAAAAAAAGGAAAATTATCAATTTTCTTACTTATATTCTGGGTTATATTCATTTGACTTTCATTTTACTTACTATTTACCAAGTCGTCATTTTGGCCCAATTGAAAGCAACACGTCCCAGAACATTAATAGTGGGGGGAAAAAAGTTAGAGCTAGGAAGAAAAAATGGCTAAAGAGGTACTAAAGATTTAAAACTTGTAAAGAAGCAAATTCATACTAAGCACCACAGCCAAAAATAACCCACTGATTACAAAACAACATTCATGTTTTTCAGACACCGTAGATACATATAAGCCAAATTAAGAGAAGGGGGACATTTTACAATCAGAGAGGCACCCAGGCAACACAATAATGATACAATATCAGTCTAATATTTTTGGGCAAGTCTCAAGCTGAACTGCTCAAAAAATGTGCTGCAGCTTCCTTATCATTGTCATGGGTGAATAATGCTTCAGCAACACTATTAGCTTCAAACCCCATTTCTCGCAACACCACATACCCATTCACAAATTCCCTAACCTGAAATATTTTAAAGACATGAAGGAAAAAAAAAAACGAATTTCCTTGTCAACCAGCTGAATCTCAGATCTCTAACTTAGGTGGTGTTTGTTTTTTAAAAGGTCTCATGTCTTATTCAACGTTTGCAGAAAAAGATTATATAGCCTAAAGTCTGAAGTATTTACCACTTCTAAAGTTACATGAAAATAAGATCGGCAAAGTATTTATGTCTGATCCTCTAGACAAACAAGCTTACGTGGAAACGTCAAAAATAAGTAATTATCTCCCTTATATTTCATCCCCAAAAGTTCAAAATGGTTATAATGTAAAAAAATAATTATAATAACTTGCGAAGAAATGTAATGGGTCAAATGGAAGAAGAGGTTGATATTTGGCCATAGTTTATTTATATGCTTACTTACAACCTCCAAGGACACTTTATTTAATAAAAGATTATTATTTTAATAATATGAAACCATTGATATATTTTAATTTGAACATATTTTATTTAAATTTGAGAATATAAACAATAGATATATTGATGGATCAATCCAAGGTTATCACAGTATAACAAATATCCCATTTTAAAAATTACCCGACCGAGTATTACACATTTATTACCAACTTACCAAGTATAAATGTTAAAGAAAGACAATAACTTTATAAAAGTAGACAAGTAGTTTACCTTAGTTGGATTATCTCCATATTTAGCAACTGCAATGGGCACTGCATCTCTATTAAGACCTGTCGCTATGTATTTGCCAGCCACCGGGTCTACACTAGAATTCTGCATTAATAATAAGATATTGAGCACTTTTCGAGCAAGAAATAAGCCTTATGTAAGGTGCATTAAATGATATAGTTCAACTGTAATCAGCTCACTTCAACAAAGCAAATAACATGTTCTCACTGACTCACTGGAAACTTTTAATTTAATATATATAAGAACCATCATTCGACAAACATACCACCTTGGCGGCATCCTCCAAAGTTCAACAGTCCAGCCTAGATGCTCTAGCATTTCAAAAAGGGTTAAAACCACATAAAAGAAAACTTACTTTTAGCCAATATTCATTTTTAACAATGTACTCTATATTTTACACACAAAAAACCTGCATGCTTTGATATCCTACTTTAAACAGTGTCCGTTTATAACTATTTTCTACATTTCAGTTGTATCGTATCACTGTTGATGGTCAAACTAGTTGCAATAGCTCTCTAGCGAAAATGGATAAAAACCTGATCCTAAAATGCATCATAATTCAAGTATGTAGCTATTTTGCGCAAAGCAGGTATATTGCCTAAAATCCGACTTGGTCTAAAGTAAACTTTAATTGTGTGCATTTAACCCTTTAAAAAACTTGCTGGAAACATGCAATATACAGAAGGGACATCCTAACAATATCATATGGATTCTGATACAAAGAGAAATTAGAATTCACAGCAAAGGAAAGGTAATTATCAAAAGACATCTGCAACTTGTGTCTTTTCTACCTCAGTGTCTTGACATATTACATTAATGTGCATCATTAGTGTTAATTTATTGATTTACATTTAATGTCTTTTTACTGCTAATCATTTGGGCCTAAGATATGGAAGGATGAAAATCCAAACCATGGATGTTCAACTTTAGTGATCCTACTTAATGCAGAAAGAGCTGGTTCTTCTTTGCTACTTGGAGTTTTTTATATAGCACTTACATCAGCAATAAGATACAAGTTAAACCAGATAAAGTGTACGCGCGCGATATATATATATATATATATATATATATATATATATATATATATGGGAGGGTTCATGCGAGGACCGTTGTTAGTGCGAGAACCGCGAGAACCAATCCACGCTCTCCATCCATGAACTTCCCATATCCAAGGAACGGCTGAGATTGGTTCTCGTACGAAAAACAGTTCTCGTTTAAACTCTCCCCTATATATATATATATATAGGAAAAAGTTCATGCGAGAACCATTCTTAGTGCGAGAACCGCGAGAACCAATCTGAGCCGTTCAATTCCCCCTCTTTCAATGTCATTGCCCATATATATAGGGGAGGGTTCATTCGAGAACTTTTGTTAGTGTGAGAACCGCGAGAACCAATCTCGGCCGTTCCTTGGATATTGGAAGTTTCATGGATGGTGAGCGTGGAGGGATAGAGTGTGGCAGGGTGCATGTAAGGTTTTCATGGGTGGGCAATGACATTGAAGGAGGGGGAATTGGACGGCTCAGATTGGTTCTCGCGGTTCTCGCACTAAGAATGGTTCTCGCATGAACTTTTTCCTATATATATATATATATATAGGCACAAGTTCAAACGAGAACTGTTTTTCTCACGGTTCTCGCACTAAGAATGGTTCAAACAGTTCTCGTTTGAACTTGTGCCTATATATATATATATATATATATATATATATATATATATATATATATATATATAGGCACAAGTTCAAACGAGAACTGTTTGAACCATTCTTAGTGCGAGAACCGTGAGAAAAACAGTTCTCGTTTGAACTTGTGCCTATATATATATATATATATAGGAAAAAGTTCATGCGAGAACCATTCTTAGTGCGAGAACCGCGAGAACCAATCTGAGCCGTCCAATTCCCCCTCCTTCAATGTCATTGTCCACCCATGAATTCATCACATGTACCCTGCCACACTTGATCCCCCCACGCTCCACATCCATGAGTTCCACTTTATCAAATCAACGGCTAAGATTGGTTCTCGCAGTTCTCGTTTGAACCGTCCCCTATATATATAGAATCAAGTTCAAATAAAAAGAAAATTAGGGTAAAAAGGGTAAGGAGGAATATGGCGATGACACGTGGCATACCCAACAAAAACTACCAAAAGGGTAAAAAAGGAACTTGAAAATAATCTCTCTCTCCCTACAGCACTATCACAGTACCCCACGTTCTTTCATCAATTCATTTTACTGTTGCCTTCATTAGCCGACCCACATATCACCAAAACCCTAATCGATGGCCTCCATAAGCAAAACACCAGATCTGTTCCTCTACTCCTCCAAATCGACGCCTCCATGAACACAAAATGTCGTCGCCTCCTGCTTTTGCAAATATAGGGTTACGATGATATTCAGTCGCCGCCGCCAGAGATCAAGGGACTCGCCGCCACCGCCATCAATTTAGGGCGGCGCATCGGTCCTCCCGTTATTCGATGGGGTCGACTCCGCCACTGCCTCCCAATCGTCCGTAGTCCGGTCAGCAGTCGATGTGCATCCGCCGTTGATCTGAATCGTACCAGTCGCCGATGTCAAGTCCGCCGTCGACTCACAACAATCGGAGACCTAACAGCCGCTCTGGTTGTCGTCGGAGACCACTGCCGCCCGACCGCTGCTCAGGTTTGTTGCCAGAGACCTGACCGACGCTCAAGTATTCAAACTTCAAAAATGACTTTGAAATTTGGTGCAAAACCTTCGAGAATCACGGTTCATTCGTTTCTTTTTTAATCAACTCCATATCCATCAAGTTTCTAAATTGTTATTTTTATCAGATTTTTGATAGAATGTGTATCAATCTTTTATAGATCATCAATCTGGTAAATTTGTATCATCAATTTTGAATTATGTATTCTATTATTTTTTGTTTCTACGAGGATATGTTAGAGTTGTGCATCAGTCACTGAATTAAAAAATGTTTATTCATTATTTTTTTGATGGTCATTGTGCATCATATATTCATATGTTTCACATTCTACTAATTTTCGTATGTATCAGACTATGTATTCTGTTTGCCATTCTTCTGTTGTTTATCATCGTGAAGAACTTTTTTTGTGCATCAAAGTTCTAAAAGACTATGTATCCTATTTGCCATTCTGCTGTTGTTTATCATCGTGAAGAACTTTTTTTGTGCATCAAAGTTCTGAAAGACTATGTATTATGTTTGCCATTCTTCTGTTGTTCATCATCGTGAAGAACTTTTTTTGTGCATTAAAGTTCTGAACCGATGAGTGTCAGATGTACAATTCTTAATTTTGATTCATTAATTCAAGCATGACAGTTGATTTCGTAATTTTAGAAGGTGGTTTAATAATTGAAAGACTATTATACCCTTTAGTATATTTTTTAATTATTAATAGAAAAAGGAAAAAACCACTTTTTTAGGGACAGATGGATGGCTGAGATATATATATATAGAGAGAGAGAGAGAGAGAGTACCGCGCGATATATTGGTTTTGCAGTTTTATGGGGAAGGTTTTCCAGTCCAAGCTTGCTCCAATTTGGGTTTTCCTTCTCCACCTCAGTAAGTATCTTCCTCTCCAATTCAAAGTCAAAATGAAATGTGCTTCGAGGAATATCTCCGATGTGTGGGGACATTTGTGGCTACAATAGAAGCATTTTGTTTATGGCTTATAATAATAATAATTAATAATAATAATAATAACAATAATAAATATATAATAACAATGATAATAATGATAATGATAATAACCAAACAACATTAAAATTAGATTAGGCTTAGGGGTCTAATCGAGCCGAGACAACTCACGAACTACTCAAATCGACTTGAAAAATACTTGAAATCAACTCGCTTCAAGTCGAGCTCGAGTAATATAGTACTTGGCTCATAACACTTGCGAGCCTTATCGAGCATATGCCATTTTAGTTTCTACCTTTTTTATATGTATATTTGCATAATCATCATTAATTCTACTTGAGTCAAGTCCAGCCGTGCTCAAAAGTATCAAGTAGAGCACGAAAGTGTTGAGTCGAGTAATACTAAACTAATCATATCATTATTTAATATATTAGTGTTACAATCGAGTCGAGTCGAGCCAAGCTCGTAGTGTGGGTTAGCTCATAGAGCTCAAGCTTGTAGATGAAGGCTCAATCGAGCTCGAGTCGTGTTTCGAACTTTGAGTTTTCTAATGGAATCAAGCTCAAGCCTGGAACTATGTCGATGACTAGGCTCGACTACACCCCTAAACTTAGGCTTGTGTAGTAGAATACCCCCTAAACTTCCCAGACATGATTGAGTATTGTTGTTGTGTAGTACAATGCAAATAAAGATATAAGATCCTTTAAATAGGTCTAGAATCTAGAGTAACCATCAATGAAATGCCTCTGTAGTGCAAATATTTATTCAAAAACCAATAGGTAACAAAGAAAAGGACTCCTAGGAACAAATAAATTATACATGCAAATAACTTTCTAATCCTACACCAATTAGATGCTGATGAAGTTATAAAGATGTTTGTGAGCATTAATGAAAAGATAGACTCTTAGAGATGGAGTTGTATTTTTTTAAAGAGGTGGATAAGATGAATTTCTTTTGTTTTATAGATTTAGAAATTTAGTGACATGTGATTAACAAAACTAGGACACCTGCATATATATAGTACAAAACATGTTTTACATGTTTGTTTTATCCTGCTGTTTGTGTTAAAAATTAGATAATATGCATCTTAAGTTCAGAGTGATGATATGCATGTTATATCTGACCTTCAAACTATAAACGGTTTTAAATGGAATCGACGTAATGTATGTGCCGGATCACCAGTGGGTCACAAAGCAAGTCAACAACTGAGTGTCAAAAGATGAATGTTTTTCTCGTGTCTGAATAAGCTTTTACTTGGAAGTGTCTATAATATTCAGAAACATGTTTCGCTTTTATGATTGTGTATGGTACTTCATATTTTTTAAACCATGAACTCGCCCGATTTTAGCTTACTATATACATGTATCACAGAAAAGGATAAGGCCGCAAGCTCTAAGGAAAAGGAGAAGGTTTAGGAGATGTTGGACTTTGTTGATGTTTCTGAACCTCAGTTTGTGCTCGTTTTGTTTTGGACAATGTTTTGTCTTTGGGTAATATGGCGAGACATCGGCAGTTTGGTATAATGTAGGTGTTTAAATGGTTATTGAATTATTGATGTCTTTTCTAGTTGTCAAGTGCCTCGGATTTTAGCGTTTGACAGGTTGGTATAGAACAGAGGCTCAGGAGAACTCGGTTACTAGATAACCTAAGCACAATCCCGCCGGTTCATAATCCGTATGACTTTGATTAACGTTCTCCCGTAACTCTGATTTTTCTTTAGTTTTATAAAAATACATTATGTTTTGCATGAAGATGACATCCAAACACCATTACGTCTCTACTCATATTTCTGAGAAAATTTTAAGATTGTAAAGACCTCCGCCACCTATGAAATGTGTATGCATGAAACCTAGAGATTGGAAGAAGAGGCCAAGGATCTTTGCCAAAAGATGGCTTAATGTAATCATTTTCTGCTTCTGAGATATCAAGGAGCTGGATGTAATCATTTTGAGTTTTAGTTACGAACTCCAGATAGATTTCATCTTGATTTCAGTTGTATGGATTTGTTTTAGGTTTTCTTAAAACAAAATATTACTTGTCCCTGCTTTAAAACAGGGGATATTATCTTTTCAAGTATCAAAACCGTTTTATTCATTGAGCTTTTAATGAGATTCAAGATGAAACATAAGCTAAATGGGTATCACCGTATGTTGCATTAAGTAGGACTGTCTAGAAGATCGGAAAAACCATTTACGTGACCCCTGAATATAAATATACAATATCCCTCCAAAGGGCCTAATGCTGAGGAATTCCAACTAATGCTCCGGCTAGACCAGCACTGCTAATAGACGAGATCAGGGTAGAGGAAGCCCTCTGGTAGAAGGAAGAGGAACAGCTATTCAACTTGTACCCTTAAATTCTGCACAAAACAGCTCGGCAGCAGTTGAGGCAGGTAAGGGCAGAACTCAGAAGAAGTGGTGGAGAAGGACATGACACAGATCCAGCACTTAAGGTGACAATAGCGAAAGAAGTAGTAAAATCTATGCAAAGTCCCTTTGCCAATAGTAACTACTCAAACTCGCAAGGTTGAGCGAATAGTGTAGGAAGAGAGACCGAGGCAGTGAAGGCACCAGAAAATGCACTAAATAGTAAAGCACAAAAGAATAGAAGAGATGAGGAGTCGAAGACAAAAACGGTATCAAAGCGCTCCTTGCTTAAAATGTTGGGGCAAACTCCATTGAGGACGATGAGTCCCAAAGGGTCGTATTTATAGCACCTTACATAAATCCTACATCCCAAGTAAGCAATATCACTACATTGGGCAGGGTGGACATAATCCATTAATTACAACAGCAACCATCCCCAATCCCGCATATTGCCTAAGCAGGGTATGGGGGGTTAGCTGTAGATTGTAGTAGCTCTACCCTAAGACCTCCGGCAAATCATGTCGTTTAAGTTATAATTTATGCATTCAAGTTATGCTACACTATTTGATGATAGATACTTTCATAAGTTTATTATAACATATGGTATTATTATGTGGTACAAATCTTTTCTTTTCTTTTTCTTTCCCATTCAAATTTGTTTTCTTTTAAACATCATTATTATTAACTTAAATATTAACTCAATTTCTTTATTATAATTATTCTTGTTATTGTAATTGTTGTTGTTGTTATTGTTATTATTATTATTATTATTATTATTATTATTATTATTATTATATACATCCTATTATTATTTTATATACATGAGCGTGTGTGTCTTCATTATTACGGAATATTATTGTTGTGTAGGATCCTTTATTATTATAATTATAGCAAACTAGAGTAGTCCGCTATTACTTAAAAAGAGTCCAAAAGTGATCAGACCTACTACTAAAAGAATAAAGGATAACATACATATACATGTATACATATACAAAATTTTATAAACTCGATATGTACACACACTCGCACCTACTTACTTCCAAAGGCATATATACACACAAACACAAAAATACCCTAACACACAAGATAAAAGGCAGTCAGACGCTTTAGCCATCTATCTAATTCTCCTCCAACTAAATCTAACATGGATGGGTCATGTTCTTGTAGAGTCTCAACACTCCATATCCACCTTTAATCAATCTTCCCACATTAGCTTCAAGCCACCCATGACCCATCTCCTTGTACCGTTGACTTATCTCTTCTAATTAGAAACCCTCTTTCCTCTACTGTCACCCTCCACTGCTCTATTCTATTGTTTAACTCACTTCTTGTCTCCGATACAAGCACAATATCGGCAATGAAAACCATGCCCCAAGCTATAGTATAAATAAAACTAAAAACAACATCTTAAAAGTAGTTCAAATTAAAGTGTTGTTGTTGATGATGATGATTCCATTCAATGGTCGAAGTACTTATCCTCTCACAAGAACTAAACTATAAATCATCGTTTGTGCCCATCAAAAAGGTTACGCTAGTATATATTTTGCTTCGTTGCTTTAAAAACTAAGTGATACAAAATATCCACTTCACCTAAACCAACTAAACAAGGCAACTTTTTACCGATGATGCTAGTACCCAAAGTCATGTCAAAGCATGCCTATATTTACAAGTGAATCACTGGATAGTATACACACATATTACTAGGTTTTGAATTCAATAAATCATGATAATAATGATCAATTTAAACAACATAGAAAAGCGTAATAGCGAGTTTAAATAAAGTACTGAAACCATACCGGTGGTGTAATCCGAAATTCCGGTTTTAAAGTAACCCTAATCCCCATTCCTGCTACAAAAGTATCGAAATAAATTACTCAGCTTTCAGAATCAAACCTTCATTGAAAAGAGATTTTGAGACAATATCATATCTAATCAGCAAACAAGATACCTAACAAAATTCGAAAAGAAATCGTTCATCCGATCTAAACGAACTTAGAAACAACTAAAAGAACAGGGACGATCATGAAGCAGACGCCTAAAATCACTGTAATATAGAGTAAAACTTACAAGAAGAGGAGGTGGTGTTGCGGGCAGGCGGAGGGACAACAGCGTGACCACCACCGGATTGACCGACCTTAGGGTAGAGCGACGACGGACCGTACATCGGATGAGCCGACGTGGGCATGGGAGATGAAGATGAGGGCGTTGGCCGGTTGTACATGGAAGATTGGGAATTGTAGGGTGGATTCAACCTGTTCCTGAAATCGTAATCCATTGATTATGGAGAAATTGGAAGGAAGAGTATGATGGATGGACTACAGTATTGACGATCGCCAAACAATCAAATAAAAGAACGCGTAAGGGATTGAAAAACACAGTTTGAGAATCGTAGACCCGCGTATTTTTCCATTTGACCTTTTATTTATCAATGATTTTTGGGTTTATGTCTACAACAATCTATCTATCTATCTATATATCAATCAATCAATCAATCAATCAATATATATATATAAGAGGTTTACCTTCTTTCCAAAATTAACTATTAAATCAAACCTAATTAACCAATCAAAACTCTCAATTTTAAAATAATTCAATTTCAAAAACAATTTTAGAAATATGAATGTTTCATCGATTTCAATTACAAATTAATTAGGAGGGGGTTATATGAAAATTGTGAGGGGTTTTCTAAGAAAATATGAGGGGGTTTTATAAAAATTGTATATTAATGAAATTAATTATAGGTTGTTTATAAATTATGTTTAGTAACTTTTGATATATTTTGTTTCGAGAAAAAATAATTATATATTTATGACCGTCTCATTTTTATCTACGTTTTGGTATAAATTTTATTGTAATATAACACTATTTTTAAAATTAGTATATTCATAATTGTTTATTATCCATTAATAGTAGTGTGTAGGTAATTTTTAATTAACCAATCATAACCTTCAATTTTAAAAGCATTCAACTCTTGAAAACAATTTTGGAAAGAATAAACACAAAATCGGTAATTTGAATTCAAATTTAAATAGATTTGGGAGGGGGCTAAATGAAAATTGTAAAGGGGTTTTATAAAAAATGTGAGGGGCTTTTAAAAAATGTGAGGGGGTTTATTTAAAAATTATATATTAATGTAATTAATTATAAGGTGTTTATAAATTATGTTTAGTAACTTGTGATATATTTATTTAGAGAAAAAATAATTATATATTTACGACCGTCTCATTTTTATTTACGTTTTGGTATAAACTTTATAGTAATATGACACTTTTTTGGAATTTCGTTTTGATATTTCATTAACAAAAGTCAATGACAGTCACTTTCGGAAGTTGGTTTATTCCTCAAAAAACTTGTGTTTATACATGGTCAATTGTATGTTAATGTTTCACGTGTTAAAAGTAAAAAAAAGGTTAAATATTTTAATTTGTGACAACAGTGGTAATTTTACAAACAAAACAACAAATGTAGTCTACAAAGAAGTGTTTCAAAAAAATTATTTATTTTTTTGTTAAGAATTCTGACCTATGTAAGTTTTCGATTATATTTTATTTATTACATTATTTTTATTTAAAAATTTTAATATCTTAAATACGTTTCCGAAATACCCGTGCGTGCACGGGGCAAAAAACTAGTCTATATATAAAAGACATGCAAATTTTTCAAAAATAACTATAAAATCAAACCTATTAACCAATCAAAACCTTCAATTTCAAAATCCTTCAATTTTAGAAAACAATTTTAGAAAGATGGGCTAAAATCGATTTCAATTTTGATTCAATTGGAGGGTGTTAGATAAAAATTGTGAGGGGCTTTAATAAAATATGTGGAGGGCTTTAAAGAAAATGTTAGGGGGTTTTATAAAAATTGTATATTAATGTAATTAATTATAAGTTGTTTATAAATTATGTATAATAACTTGTGATATATTTTTTTTAGAGAAAAAATAATCATATATTTACGACTGTCTTATTTTTATCTACGTTTTGATATAAATTTTATCACAATATGACACTTTTTTAGAATTAGTATATTCGTAACTAGGATGAGCAAAATAACCGTATGGACCGAACCGGACCGGAACCGAACCGGAACCGGACCGGACCGAATTATGCATAAGCGGGGCGGTTCTCGGTTTCACTTTTTCTCTTTTTTCGATTCCAGTTCCAACGGGTTCGGTTTTTTACCCGGAACCCGACCGAAATATCAACTGAAAATCACTTTTTAAAATAATACTTCAAATTATCTTGTCCTTAATTAATATGTGACAAACAAGAATCTTTAACAAAAACAATTTTGGCAGGATTCGGAATTTTAAATCAATTGCAAAATTGATCGATTCAATGTTTAAGTCAATTGGAGGGGGTTTGATGAAAATTGTGAGGGGAATTTATAACTTTTAAGAAAATATGAGAGGATTTTATAAAAATTATAAATTAATGTAATTAATTATGGGCTGTTTATAAATTATGTATAATAGCTTGTGATATAATTTGTTTAGATAAAAAGTAATTATATATTTACGACCGTTTCATTTTTATCTACGTTTTGTTGTAAATTTTATTTCAAAATGACACTTTTTTAAAATTAGTATATTCTTAATTTTTTGTTATCCATTAATAGTAGTGGGTATTCCTAAAATAAAAATGATTTATCAGATACAAAACTTTTGGTTAAGTTTCAAAGAAGACAATTTTCTCTGATGTTGTGGTTTGCTATGATGATCAACAAAAGTCAAGTACAGTCATTTTCAGAAGTCGGTTTATTCCTCAGAAAACCTGTGTTTACACATGGTCAATTATATGTTGTCGTTGCAAGTGTTAGAAGTAAAAAAAGATTAAAAGTTTTCGATGATATTTCATTTATTGCATTATTTTTATTTGAAAATTTTAATATCTCAAATACACTTCTGAACTACCCGTGCGTGCACGGGTCAATAAACTAGTTTAAGGTATTTTAGAACGTTTAGTCTTTAATTGGAAAATATGTGAAAGTGGCTAGTTGTGTTATATAACCATTAGTTAGGGTTACAAACCTATTACTCTCTAAGTCTTAATCTAGAATGAGAATGAAAAAAGGCTTACAACAGCTGGACAAAAAACTAGATTCAAAAGTTTGAGGCAAATAAATGATTATGGTACTAATTATGTGATTTTGGTTTGAAATTTATAAGCCCTATAAGAACATGGTTCACAAATGAAATTTAGATTTTAACTTTGACTATTAGAATTTGTGAATTGTAAGGCTTATGGGCTTATGAAATTCAAAAATCAAATCCCACTTTTACATTTATGTTTATAAAATTTTCTTTGTACATAAATCATATTGTATATTGTAGCATTCCAACAAAATTGAAATTCCCAAAAGTGGAATTTTGAGAATTTCAACTCGTTTTACGCTATCATTTACAATATAATTATATATACTAACATTTGTCAGGAAAGTGAACAGTAATTCATCTTTCTTATGTTATATATTTCTTAAGTGGCTTCATAACATAAATGAAGTTTAGATGGAGTGATTAGGTACATATCTTTTAGAGTAGTGGCTTAAGTTCAAATATCTTTTTTTTAGCTGTGAACTTTAGTATGTAAAAAAGAGGTTATCATGATTTATATTAGTTATGCATTTATAATAAGTATTAAATAAACAAAGTAATTTTACTAAATCATTCTTGTTTATAAAAACAACATTTAGGTTTCTTATATTCTATTTTTAAATTTAATTTTTTCTTTTAAAAAAATTAGAATGGTATCACAACTTTTTTTGGTGTTAAGATTAAAAATGTTAAATATTTTGTTAAATGTAATACGAAATATATATAAAACTTGAATCGATTTGAATTTAAAATATTTGGTGTCAACATACATAAAAATTCTTTCTAATCATATATGCACTTTTAATTACATATATTTAATTTATTTCACTTTATTTTTAAACATTTAATTTTAAATGTTAATTTTTATAGTTTATTTATCTATATATATTTTTTTGGCTGTAATATATGGATGCGATTTACCTCGTTTAAATAAAAAAATCTGATTTTCATGAACATACATGTAAAAGTAGAATTTGATTGCTTTTTGGAGCTATATATGATAAATATTAATTTTAAAATTTAAGTATACTATAAATTGCATTTTATTACTTGTTGAATATGATATTAGAGTTGGATATTCAAACCTAACTATTGGATGGAAAACAGCTATAGAGGAACCAAAGGATTGTTCCTTGGTAAGAAAGTATGACGACAAAGATTAAAAATATAAGAAATAAAATAATAGCAATAACTAAACATAAATAATAATAATAATAAAAGTAATGAACATTAATTAATAATGAAAACAACAATTCATATATACAAGTCAAAATTTACTTCTATTGTTAAAGAATAATCCAAGTGATATATATTTGTAAATTGTGTGAAAATGTAATAAATTTTGTCTTGGTTATTATTGTATATAATCAACTTTAAAATTTTAAAAATAATATATTTAACTTTCATAATTCTTTTATTTTATGTAAACAACTTTTTTATGTATTTGCTGTTTAGTTATTATTCATAAAATGAACTTTGACATAACTTTCAATTATACAACAAGTTGAATACAGTGTTATAATTATAAAAGCTGGTTGTATTATTTTTAAGAAAATAAAATAATTGTATATAAATAATAATTAAGACAAAGTTTATTGGGTTCTAATACAATTTGCTCTATATATAAACATTAAAAACTAAAAGTAAAAAAGGTAAAATTGTTATTTTAACTAGATTAACAGACCTGATAAATAAACAAAAACTTTGAAGGTACCGCGAGTGTAACAAAATAATAGTTCAAGAAGAAAACTTCACCTTTTTTCAAATTAAACTTGCAATCTTTTTTAACATTTTAGTGACTTTAGCTTTTAAAAAGAAAGAGTTTTTTTTTCCTTCATTCAAAGAACCGAGTGTGATTTTCATTAACCAATGGGAAAAGAAAACTTCGACGATGCTAAACAGGGGTAAAGAAACCAGGAGTGTTTAAAATATCCGAAACCTAAAATTAAGAAACCATATCGAAATCTAAGTTGACCAAATCAAATATTTTAATTTTATCGATTTGGTTAATCAAACTTAAATAACTTGTGTTATTCGGTTTTGTTACGGTTCATGATCTTAGAAACTGACAGTTAACTAGAAAAACCGTAAACTTAAAAAATTCAAATTTTATTTTTTACGTTTATCAATATTAACAAATTAACCAATTTTTAGATACGATAATTATCTGCTCATAACAAATTGTTATCTAAAATCAATATTTATATTTCACTTTTCTATATATATTAGTAGAGGGGAGGGTTCAAACAAAAACCTGTTTTTCATCCGAGAACTGCGAGAACCAATCTTAGCTGTTGATTGATAAATGAAATTCATGGATGTAGAGCGTGGGGGATCAAGTGTGACAGGATGCATGTGATAATTTCATAGGTGGGTGATGACATTAAATGAAGAGAAATTGGACGGATCAGATTGTTTTTCGCAGTTCTTGTACAAAAAGTTGTTCCCATTTAAACTTTTGCCTATTTGTAGATATATGTTTTATTTAAGTTTACAAGTCAACTACAATTATTAAATCTTATCATTTATTATTTATTTACTTAGTTTCATTTTAACTTAGTCACGTTTTTATTCAAAATTATTTCCTTATATAATAATAATTTGATATATGAATATCACAGTTTGTGATATTTTATAAATTTCTCATATAAATCTTGTTCGAGTTGAGATATGAATATTAAATTTCTAAGCCTTTTTTTTAGAAATATTTAGAAGTAAAAAATGGTTAGTTGGTTAACAGGGAAAACCGAACCGAAAACCCGTTAACCGATTATTGGTTAACCAATATTTTCGGTTTAGGTTTAGGTTTAGGTTCACGAAAGTTACGGACCGATAGTTTGGTTAACCATCTTTTGATTAACCGTATGCTCAGTTAACCATCCATAAATACCCATAATTATACCTATCTTCGTATATATTAAAAAAAAACAAAAAGAATCAAGTATTTCAGTAAAACTCAAGAAATGGGTTCCCTTGGCCCTCAGGGGGCACATTCAATAACCTTACTCTACTTTAAACTGGACCACAAACTTCTGTTTGCTATTATACGCCTCCTATCTCAGTTGTGTACATGTCAAAACAATCTCTGCAGCCGTATCCCGACTCTGTGACATTTGTTCATCCTCTGTAATTAGATTAACTCATGCACCCGCACATATACCTCCTGCAATACCACTTATACGTTAAACTCCAACACCATCATCACGACATACTTTTGAACATTTCTTACATCTAGATTCTAAAGGTGGCAAAAATGGGCTCATCAGTTGGGTTGGGAGACTGGTCAAATTTCAAAACAGGGTTTTCAGTAAGAATCAAAAATGTTTAGGCCGTAACCGAGTTTTAGAAATGATTAATGTGGTGAATATGATGAGGAAGCTATATTATACCAATGATAAATGTAGTTTTTGAAACAAAACGATCTATGAATTTTTATGCATTTTCTACATGCTTATGGTAATATTTGACTTGTTCAACCCGCTTTTCCATTTTTTTTGAAAGAAATAAATACTATATTCACCTATTTGACTTGCTATAGATAATGTAAAGCGCAAATCAACCTGTGTACCCCACATAAATGGATCAAAATTGTCACCTCTAGTCAAACCCTTTTCATTCATTTTTCCTTTGCAAACATGATTACATCTATAAAAGTGCATGTGTGTAATGTATGTGTGTCTGTGTGAGTGATATAAACACAAATGCAGAGAGAGAGAGAGAGAGAGAGAGAGAGAGAGGGACCTGTTGACCAAGATGCACAGCAAAACTTCTTGTCATCAATATGTTTGACATCAAGACCAATGAACCAGGATCCAGTGCTGACATCATCAAAAGCGTATGTGCGAAGAATAGATCTGCCAGCACCCAAGATTTGACAAAGGTCACTATTACCAACTGTTAGCAAATGATATCTACAAAAAGAATATTATAGGAAGCAGCGTAAAACCTGTTAATTGAAACAAATCTCGCCAAAGCCTTGGATATAACAAACATTTCACCAGATGCATGGCGAAAATACCTGTAAATTTCAGGTCGTGAGATTTAATGATAAATGCAAAGATAAGCAAACGACTAAACAAGGAAACAACAAATTCCAAAATACAACTCAAGTAGAAAAAATTGATGACTATCTCTGGGATAGAATTGGCTTTTAATGATTCATATGATCAGGTAAACTAAGTGAGCAATAATAATAGATTTGCATTCAGGCAGAAAAAGCGACGGTCAAAAAATAGCTTCTTACGTCTTCCCATCCCCAAATTTCCACCAATCGGGTTCATACCATTTCTGACCCCTGCCAAAATTTACAGGAAAGTGTCATGAAAATATACAATATTAACTGAATATAATTAGTAGTGCACTAGTGCTGGTTGAGTTTTAGATAAGACTTACTGCTCAGAGAAAACTTCCCCTGATTTCATACAACCAATATATACACGGGGCTTATCTAAATGAGCAGCAAGTGTACTTCCCAAGGCATCTGAAAAACAAATACAGTTTCATTATCCTTCGTTCTTGACTTCTTGTTTTTCCTTATTAAATGTTGTCGACTTAGTATTATACTGTTGTTTTTTTTCCAGGGTATAGAATGAAATGAATTCCTCTAACACAAATATTTATAGAGCATCATCTTAATTGAGTAATTAAATAGTAGCACTCTGCTTCATTTTGCAATTCATCCAGGTATCAGCTTACAGTCTTACACACACATACACTGATGCATTACTTAAACAGAGGCGATTTATGTCTCCGTTCCAAACAAACTTGTGCATATACCTTCTCAACTAATAAAATTATAGGCATACCCTGATGGCATTGTGCTTACCAATATTTACATAAACATCATCATTGACTTTGGCATAGTATTCAGCTTCCCATCTTTCTGCAGCATGCGCAAAGAACAATTTGGTCTTCTTTGGAAGTTCCTCAGGAGCCTCCACATGGCTATCCTGTCGACGTATATATCTCAATCACTTTTTCAGATGTTGTCATTATTGATTAACAATAATAATATATAATAATTAATATATAAGAGCACTGTTTTTTCAGTCACGGGATAGGTAGCTTCTCTGCTGTTGTGCCCTATCAATCAGATGTGACACATTTTGATACGAAACGCAAACTTCTGATAGAACAATGGCTAACAATCGATGCTTAGAACAGGTTGAATAGGAACGATTTCAATAGAATTGTAGATAAACCCCAATCACTCCTCAATCGGAGGATTGGTCCAAGGCACAGCCCTCTCTCGATAGCCAAGAGGCTATGAGCCGACTACTAAGAGCCAATACGTACCAATTTCTCTGTCTGCCCTACATACGACTCCCTTACATCTATTTATTAATCCTAATTTACTGTTTTAGCCCTTCTACAAATACTATATGTCTATTTCCTATCATTACTCTCGCCTTCGAAAAAGTCTTGTCCTCAAGACTTGCTTCCAAACGAGCCCAATGATCTGGTGGTTCCGGCGGTGTAGGAGGACCCGGAGGCTGATGATCAAGAAACACACACCAGATGACCAAGAAATTTACACAATCCGGGGGTTTGAGTGGCTTACGACCCCATACAACATACGAAATCGTAATCATCAATCGTCTAACCCAAGTTGGTGCAAGACATTCGTCAAGCACCTTGTGTGCACAACCCGAGACTTGATTTCCGAAATAATTCACGGTGAAATGAGTCTCGGAGTGTAACTGTGGAACCATAACAGTGTGATATTGAATAAAGTCCTCCGTATCGGTTAGCTTAGGTCCCATTTCTGTCTCCGGTGGCTTGAGTGTGGTTTCGAGGATAGGCTTAGGTGCCAGCATAATTGCTCTATTCTCTGTCGGAATCGGAGATACATCTGGAATGACTTCCCCAACATGAAGCTTATGAGAATCGCCACAACTAGAGACACCACTGCCACCATCACTATTAGGACCCTTCACACCCCCATCAGAATTGGAAACATTCTCGGGACCACGATCTCCCTGCCAAACAAAATGAGGGTCCTGTTGTTTTATCCACTCCAACATAACTTTACGAAATTCCCTTTGTTCAATTCGATCTGCTTCCCACCTTTTTTTGAATTCAGAAACATCAAATTGGAGTTGTTGAATTTGCTCATCATGAATATCCAATCGAGCATGAATACATCGAGTGTCCATGGAAATCAACAAGAAGAACCAAGTACTTAAATCAACAGGAATCCGCAATCTGACCACAAACGAATTGCAATCAACGAATAGTTTAATGCAAGTCCAATGGTAGATCCCACCAACAAAACCCCAAAATTAAACTGGCAAATCCAAAATTGCAACAGGTAGGAACAACTACTACTAACTATCGATAGTTTTCAATTCAACAGACAAAGCAATAGACCGATCCTCAATCGAACAACAAACAGATGATCGATAATTTCACAAATCCACAGCTCTACAAAAACAAAACCGACTGAATACTGGAGTTAATCGATACTTACCGAACGTGAGTGCAATAGAATCCAAAAATTGAAAGCAGATGCAGACGACGTGATTGTTCTCAGTCGACAGAGAAATGGCCCTCGTGAATGGAAATCGGAATTTGCACAATAAAATGGCAGGTCGATGGAACTGATCGATTGCTGAAATTGAAGGTTGCCAAATCAATCGATACTTACTGCAAATACGTGAATCAGAGACGGAAGCAAATACGTGAATCAGAAGTCAGAAATTGATGCCCTACGAGCCGAACGTGGAAGCAGTGAGTCACTGACCACGACTGAAAAAACGAGCGATAGATCCCAAAGAGATAGCAGGCAACGAACTGATCGACCCACAGCCAAACGAGATTGTATGACAAATCGATGAAGCAATTGAAGGTGACGATCGGAAACGGCAGGTCGACTGGCAGGTCGGACCAATGATACGAAATGTAAACTTCTGATAGAACAATGGCTAACAATCGATGCTTAGAACATGTTGAATAGGAACGATTACAATAGAATTGTAGATAAACCCCAATCACTCCTCAATCGGAGGATTGGTCCAAGGCACAGCCCTCTCTCGATAGCCAAGAGGCTATGAGCCGACTACTAAGAGCCAATACGTACCAATTTCTCTGCCTGCCCTACATACGACTCCCTTACATCTATTTATTAATCCTAATTTACTGTTTTAGCCCTTCTACAAATACTATATGTCTATTTCCTATCACATTTGATGTACCCTTATATAGTATCTTGTTACCACCCTTTCTCTCTGCATAAATATGCTATTTTAACACTGGCATGAATAGATTGTGCATGATGTATTATGTATAATCATCGACAAAAGTATCTAGTACTTTTTAGGTGGTGGCTTTTTCTATAATCCCAAGATGAAAGATTGTCAAGATGATAGTCATATACATGTGAGATAAATTTAACACAGATTTTTTTTGAACTCGGTCATACACAAGCAGAAGTTCATATCATGGCCCTTTTAGTCTTCAATAAAGAATACTTTGATAGTGAACAGCTGTTTCTAAACATATGCAACAAACAATTCCCCTCCACTGAACTAGAAACATGTACACTCCAGATTTTATAATGTCAGTATCAACATAGGGTCTTGTATGTGAATTTTCAGCTTTCATTCCATTTTTAAGAGTGGTTTGATACTTTGATATATATGTTCAGCATCAGTGAAGAACGTAAAATGGAGAGTTTGTATGTATGACAACATGACAACCTTCATTTTTATATATATTGCTACCATGAATTGTACAGTAGATTCTTAAGAACAATGTAGATATACACAAGACCATTATTTGGAACAAAAAGAAACAAGTACAACACATCAGTGAGCATTTAAACTTACTAGGATAAAGAAATCATTGTAGTTCTTATTTTCATTGTCTATGCCCCTATCCAGACTGTCTCCACGATTAGCACTGCAATTTAATTTTCATTCAGCCCATATTAAGAAGAAGATAATAACATCATGGAAATATCAAGAGCTTTCAGCAAAAAGAAGAGGGGAAAAATACCTTCTTCCAATAACAAATCGAACAATAACACCCTTTTGATCCTTCATCCTTTTCAAAGCTTCACCTGCAACAATAACACTTCTAATAGACTGATAGCAAGTATGTTTGAGTGACAGCAAAAATAAATAAAACAATTATGACTAAGCATGCAAACTTCTTAGTATAAAAACAAAGCATTGCACTATTATCATTTAAATTCAATAATTGCATTCTCTATCCAGTAAAATTGCAAGACTTTCCTATTTGGGATCGTTGCATGAAAAGTACAAGTGCACGAATCTATCAGAAAGATCTTACTCATACATCTACTTCCTGACTATATGCAAATACATTTTCGAGTTCCTCTCAATTAAATAGTACTCCCTTATGATAGCAAAACAGGAGAGGAAGAAAAGTTGACTATGCATTTAAAATAAAGTAGGTAAGACCATAAGATAGTAAAAGCTATCAATCTATTTACCAGTTGACATCCATGCCTTGCGTATCACTTCCCTATTGTTCTTGCGGCCAAATCCTGTAAGGACTCCAATCACTACCAATGGCCTCTTCTTGGGAGGAGTTTTTGTTGTTGACAATTGCTTTGATACAAAGCCTTCCTGACGAGCTGCGGCTAATTCCATCTCAAGAGCTGTCAGTTTCTTCTGTTGTTCCCTAACAAGCATATAATCGTCAATCAAACTTACAAACTAACTTGGCCTGTAATGCATAATAGAGCTAAAAAAAATTGAAAGCTAACAACCACGTTACCTGCATCCTATTATCTTCAATGTATCATCCACCGATATAGCAGACTTCCCCTGATATTAAATAGCGATTATCAAGCCAAATCCAAAGACTACTGGGTAAGAAATTTAGGACTTCAAGCAAGTACACAGATGAACAAGTACTTTGTCCTTATTGTCGTGTCAATCACACGTCAAAACAAGCTATGGTACAGACATTTTGACATTTCTATTTATTGAGGCGCGGGGCAAGTACTCAGTCATATGTGTGATTTTTGTGTAACCTTTACTAACAAGTCATGCACGATCTAATAGAAGTGGCATAAATGTTCGATTGTGATTACTCAATGAGCTCCACACCAAATCCTAAGCTAAAAAGCATGAATTCAGCAGACCTTAATACCAAGCTAAAAGCAAAAATTCGATAAGAATAAGCACCAGTTCTTATTTCTTACCTGCCCTGTTATTCTGTCAAGCTCCTTAACCAAATAAACCCTGTTCTCTGCGTCCTGCCATAAACTTCACAGGAAGACAAAAAAAAAAAAAAAAAAAAAAAAAGGATAATTATTTAGTAATTATTACATGAGATGAATTAACTAAATAAGTATAATCTATACAGAACAAACAACAAAACGATGCCCTAATACGATTCTAGCATCTGATGATACAGCATAACCTATGAAATGGATCAAGTAGAAAATTTCCGCAAACTATTCACCAAATCAGTTAAACTTGATGTTCTTGCATACAAATTATACTTCAAAGGAGGAAAACTATGTACAGTAATTACGAAGTGAACTATGATCACTTCTCAGGTAAGATCATACGAAGAAAAACTATATATGAGCAGAAGAAAATAACAAACCGGCCGGCGACATAGAAGGAGGCCATGGCGGCGATGGTGCAAAGCAACAAGGCTGAGATAGGGGATCGAAAAACCAATCCTGCCGTAGCATTCCGGTGGTAATTCGATCCCTTACTTTGCATCTTCCTGGACAATCTTCTACTTCTCCTTGACAATCCTTATAACAGTTACGAATTTGAAACGACTATGTTAATCGATCTGCAAAATACATTTGTTTAAGTCCGTTACGAGATCCGACGTCCAAACTCTGAATCTAAATCTTGTGCAAACACGACAACAATTGATCGCCAGCGTAGCTCCGAAGCGCAGCTTCTAAAGTGTATTGGGCTTTGGAAAGGGCTACATAATAATATGGGCTCTACTTTTGTTTGTCCAAAACACTGACACACTGTTATATATTATACCCTCGTATAGATGCACAAAAAATCCGAATATTCGATTTTGTGTAAAAACTATCCGAACCGATTTTTTATTAAACCGGTTTTTTTTTCAAACCGGAGCGGATTTAACCAGTTTTATCCGATTAGATCCGATCCGAAACCGGTAAACCGGTTACACTTTTGTCCGAGAAAATCCGGTTTTAATCCGTACGAAACTGGTTACACCTCTGTACGAGAAAATCCGGTTACAATCCGAAAATCCGGTCCCAAATAAACCGAAAAAATCTTATCCGGATCGGATTAAAATCCGAAAATGTGCACCTCTACCCTCATAGGATTACATAAAAGATCACCCTTTTATTTTGTTCCAGTTTAAATATAAAAAGAAGTTGATAATATATAACAAGAGAAATTTAAATTGTTGAAATTTTGATGTGTTTTATTTTAATTGGATGTCTGAAAGTGAGGTCATATTGAGCATAGGTTGTTAATTAATATTTTTGAGCTATTTTATCCTTTAAGAAACGAATAATAAGGTATATTTTGAAGCGAATTATTATAAGGTATATTTCACTGATGAAAAACTTATCTTTTAATGTACTGATTCTTCACTTTAACCCAATAATAGTTTATCACGATTATATATATAATTAGATAATTAGTTACTTTATTTTATATTTTTTATGTAAAGTCAACTTTATAACAAGACTTCACATATAATAATTTTTGTTAAGCGTTATTTATTCAAAATTGATATCTTTGAATGAATATTATCTCACTATTTAGCACAACGTACATTCTCAGAATAAAGTATCATATTACCTAGAAATTGAGGTTTTAAAGTTGTTTCAACTTATACACCATTAATCAGAAATTATAAAGTTAATATTTATTATTTATTAAACATGTTTTTGAATCTAGATTCTTGACAGGTTTTTTAGTATAGATAAATAAAGAAATGAAAAGCGTGATGAGTATATGGTAATGGCACTTTAAGATTAGTGAATCTTCTCAAAAACAAAAAGGTGCCACTTATTTGTTAAAGTTTATACTTTATTTGAAAAAATAGAAAATGTTGCGCTTTTTATGAAAGATATTCATTCACATATAACATTTATATTATTTTATTAGACGTCATATAATGCATAATTTACGCTTTATTTGCATTTTAGCAAGCCGTGAAAGATAAGAACTAAACCATGCAAGGTGGAGATAATATGTTGCACGTTGGATGATCTTATCTTTTTATATATATGCGTAATGTTAAATTTCGACAGAAATAATTATATAGTTGCAATCCTTACTTGAAATTTTTTTATATTTATGATATCATTAACCAGCAGTATTTCTGAGTCTGACATTGTGTCTATAATATTTTGTGTGTGAGGTTAAATTTGTAATAGGTTAATTACGTACAAGTATCATGCATCAATGTCCAATTTGTGCGGCTCGTTTATATTTTATTAGTCACGCGGTATAACATGCGTTTCTTTTCACTTATAGTAATTGGTCGCACATTTTTGCAACAATTTTAATATATTTCTTATCAATTTAAGCAAACATTATACATTCATTGAAAAAATGCATGTTTTATTGACATTAACTAAAAACTTATAAAATGATTGTACAAATCGAAAATCAAAACAACAATAATTATTCCTTTGTTAGTTTAAATACTCGTATAAACACACATATGTGGTCACGTAGCTGTGGGTTAATCATAATGGGTAGTATGGGTCATGTAGCTGTGGTGCATTTTTTTTGGAGTTTGGAGCGTGTGTGGTCACTGTGAAATATGGTGTTTAGACATGGGGTTTGGTTGGGGGTCATTATGGGGTTTAAAGTATGACCAATTATTCAGGTCATGGGTTGGGTTGGGTTGGGTCTAACAGTTGATGTTGATTGTGACTTGTGACTTGTGGTTGCTGATGTGATGATGTCTTGATGTTGCTCTACTACTGTTCGAGTTCCTCTTATGTTGTTCATGGGTTGTGGGATATTCTTGATGTCAACCAGATGCTGTCATATTGATTGTTCTATCGATTGATCAGTTTTGGGTAAAGGTGTCAAGTACCTAGTGATGTTTTACTATTGTGAGATGGTCTTTTGATACTGTTTTTCGCTGCTTCGGGCTGCTGATATGCTGCTGGCCTGAAGAGTGTTTGAGACGGTTATGATGTTATTTGGTAGATGTAATGTTGCTGTACTGAGGTAGTGTGTGATCAGCGGATGCCAATCATTGTGAGGTTCTTAAGACCTCATAGGTGTTTCATACATAGTGTGATCAATTAGTGTACATGTTTGGCTGTGGAATTATTCGTGTATTTGTATGGACAACTCATATGTGTGTGAAGTTAATATAATGCTTGCAGTTCAAAAGAAATCATTTATGAAAACAATCGTTTGATTAAATATATGATTGTTTTGTAACAATGAAAAAATAGACTAATTTTAGATTTTTTTAACAGTTAAATAAAATTATATTAATTTTGATCAAAAGATAATAGTAAATGATAACAACTTTAGAATGATGTAAAATTTATTAATGAAAAGATTTGTAAAACAGATAAAATCAAACATGGCATGAGTCACGACATAAATAAAAATTTTAATTATTTACCAACCGTTTTTGTAAAATTAGATTCAAATTTTATCTTACATTGAAGCTTTCTGTTATTTTTTTTAAGTTCTCATTATTTTGGCATTATATCTTATTTGGTATATTTTTTCAATATTTAACATTATCACTTTTTTACAACAACATGTATATTACATAAACATTTAGTTTAGTTATTAATATTAAAGATTATTAGAAATTGATATTAATTTTAAGTTAATACAAAATAATATTTAATTTGTACTAAATTAAATGAATTTTCATATAATTAAGTTCATAATTCGACTTTTTCTAGAACAATATTTAAATATGTTATATTTATATTTAAATAAAAACTTATCTCACATAAACTCAAAATTGAGTTTTTTATCTTAACCTAAATGAATGACTATGATTTAATTTTAATTAAATAAAAGATCAAGATCTTCAAACTAATTAGTGATAGTTAGAATTTTCTTTAAAATTTAGATTTAGATTAGAAGATAATTTTTCTTTTTAGTTTTTATGTGATTTTATTTTCCGGAAAAAAGGATAGCACGTGAGGTCATGAAACATCACATGATACTTGTTTACGAAACATGAGTTATGGTACTGAAATTGACAAGTAACCTTCTTTAAATTGAAACACACTATTGCTTTGTTCGTCAAATATAATTGGGGTTTGTGTAATTGTTTATCTTTATTTATTATATATGTTCAGTTTGTTTTACCGTAATGTAAGGAAATGAAAATAATTTTAATTTCATCCATGTTAGTTATTGAATAACATTCATCTTCCTAAAAAAGATTGGTACGTAAAAGACTGACTTATAACTATTATTCATGAGTTGTAATATACGGTGGTTAGAGTTAGCATATATGTTAAATAAATAAATGTCAATAAAATTCGACACGAATCAAAAAATAAGGAGTTATTTACCATCATAAAACGGTTAATGAGAAATAATAATATTTCTTCATGATTTTTTATTTCTTATTCATTTTTCTATCCATTCGATGTTTGACATGTGTAATGCATTAATTCTTTTTTTTATATCATCTCTTGATTTTAACATATGTCTTGAAGATAAATAAAAAAAAAGAAAGAATATATATATCATGTCTTTAACCTAATTACTGACTTATGATGACGATTGACGACAAGCATATATACGATATTGTTCTTGGCACTTGACACGTTGGTGTTGGTGGAGTGCAAAATGCCAAGTAGAATCGCATTTCGTCGTATTCAAAGGCATTCATCAGATAACATTTTCATAAAGCTAGTGCTACCTTCATTTTTTTCTAGCTTTCCAATTATTTTAACTTTAAAAAGTAAAATGCTTTCGCAAATTGTCGACATCCACGCTTTTACATGTGGAAACAGCAAAATGTTATAACTTTTTTTCCCCCAAGTCTCCGTATTCGTATTGAGTAAATTACATTTATAACTAGATGGTCAGGTTGGTTTAATACCTTGATCTAATCAAATAGCAAATATATAAAAGTAACATTATAATTTAATAAATTGTTATGTTATATAAATTATCTTCAAAAAAATGTTATATATATATATATATATCAGAACTGTTTTTTGTACGCATTAATAAATCATTAGTAACGTATTAATAAGAGATACTTTGGGAAAACTAAAGTGTTTGTAACCTAGTGATATCTGGTGTTTAGGTGTCCCACAAGGTTGTGGGTTCAAGTTCTGTTATAGACAAAATGGTGTAGATTTAGGATTAGGTTAAAGAGTGTGTGTGTTTAGCCATTAAAAAAAGAGGTACTTTGGGACAAGCAGTTCTACAATTGTCACACTCACACATGCCATATATAATCCGATCTAACAGCTTAATTGCCACACATGCCTACAAAAGGACACCCACGCTATGTTATTGCCATACATGCTATATAAACACCACACAAACCATTCAATCGCTACACAAGCCATACATACGCAACACATGTCACTTAATCGATACAAACACCATACATACGCCACACTGGCCAAATAAGAGTCATCCTAAAATTTGACTGGTGTTACAATAAAAAAAACTTAAGAATTTCCATTACGCGTTTTTGGTTGACTTGTCATTGTGTCACCGTCATGGTCGTAACAGATCCGCGTGTAGGTAGAGTGATGGACGCATGAGATGTGATTGGCCTACATCATGCCTTGATGCTCAAGTTGGAGCTGTCGTAATCAGTCCCCATGACAAGGGTGATTCTATGTTTATAGTCATGGGGTGTGTTGACCCTACTATTTTTTTTCTTTTTTTAGTAGGTATATATATATATACAAATTGTATGTGTCTCCTTAAAATAAGTGACTAGACCTCTTAAAATTGAGTTGAACCTAATTAAACACTGAATAAATTAAAAAAAAAGAAAAAAAGAAATGAAACTAAGAATCTCCAAAGGTTCAAACCTTCAATCATAAAGTTAAAAAACACTAAACCTCGTCACTTCTCTCGCATCCCTCTCCAGGATTCAAACTATAAACAACACTCAAACAGACTTCTTAGCCACGGGATAGTCTCCGATGACTGTTGCCTTGCATAGTGTCCATTCTCCCTTCTTCAAGCCCTTATGCCCGGAGTTGAAATTTGAAAGAGTAATAGTGAAGAAATAATAGTGCCTTTCAAAATGCCTTTCAAAAAAAATAAAAAATAGTGAAGAAATAATGCATCAAAGTTTTTGAGAGAGAAATAGTGAACAATATGATAAAGACATAGAGTAGAGATGGTGGGAAATAAGAAAGACACTCTAGATAGAATATTGATAGAGTACTAGAGTTGTAGATGGTGAGAAATGTGATAGTAGACACAAAGTACAGAGTACGATTTTTTTTTAGATTTTGTTATATATTAACTATTCATATTTTAATAAATTATTGATGGATTATGCTCATGTCATAATATATAATTATATGTCTAGATATACGTGAGCCTAAATAGTCACATACTTATACACTGAGATACCAATTAATAATAGTATAATTAATGTATTTATATTATTAATGTAATGTAAAATATTAATTGGGCCTAATTAAGTATTGACTTAATAAATAATTGTTATTGGGCTTAATTAATATATGCGCTTTTAATTTAAAAGGAGATAAGCTTTAATATGGATTAAAGGATAAACCTTAATTAGGATTAAAGATAAACATAAGCCTTAATATAGATTTTGTGATATCATGTTCGTGATGAGGAGCAAATAAAGTGATAATCAAAGAACGAGATTGCCGGGTTCGTTTGGTTCTTTTCTTGATCGATCGGTTCAAATGAAAACCGAAAATGCAATTGAATCAGATTTTCCGATTGGCAGACAACTGAATCAAATTGGCCGTGGGACTTGAGTAGAGAGTCGATTTGAATGTCTTTATGAAGATTTAAGAATTACAAAAATCGAAATTAGAGAAGTGAAAGGTCACACAATGATTGTTTTGTTTTTCAAGGAGGATGTTTTATCACCACCGCCTACTGCTCTATGCAATCCAATGTGTGTAAAATATTTCTTTATTAAAAAAGTAAACCTAAGGTCCTGAACTAAACTTACTATACACTTGACCCAAAAAATATGCCTCTATTGAACTTCATGTCCTGGACCTGTGCACAGAATGCACAGTGGTAGGGTTGGCCTTGGACCCAGATAAGTTTTAAGGGTGTTTCTATATGTCTCCCTCTTAATATCTATATATCCCCCTTGATGTGATGTATGTGAGAGAAAAAGTAACATTGAAAGTTGTAAGTCAATGATTTGACATATATGTATGTGAGAGGGAGGGGGGATATATAGCATCACCCTTTAATCCTAAATCGCCACTACCACATGACCTCCCGCGTGCCGTACTGCCGTGTGAATGAATCTTCTTTTAATGTACGTGTAATTGGTGTGATAACTATATGATGATCAACAAAAGTATGAGATAATATTTAAAAAATTGATCAAAGAGATAATATAACAGTTATATGAAGTTGTGAAGTAGAAAATCACACAGCAATAATTAAAAAGAAAACAATAGAAAAAACAGGAGAAGAGCTTTTCTTTGTACGACTCTGCGTATACAAACAACGGCCTTCCTCTTAATTATTGGGTATAAGAATCTGAGACAATGAAGTCAATATTGTTCTTATTACAAACAATAGATGTATGTGGCTGTTATTTTTTCTGCCAAGTTGCAAAGAATATATACCTTAAGCGACTAAATTTTACAATGAGCGCACTTATTTCTAAATTCATTCATGTAAGTTTGTGGGTTCCAACTCAAAACCAATTGGTTATGAGTGGAGTAGTCCAGGACTCTTATAAGCTCATTACAAAGTCACTCTTTGTCCTATGTGAGACATTACTCAACACGCCCCCTCACGTGTGGGGTTCTTTTTTTTTTCGCGCCTAACACGTGGATACTTATGGGTTACGTGGAGTGGGTGAACCTTGCTCTGATACCATGTAAGTTTGTGGGTTCCAACTCAAAACCAATTGGTTATGAGTGGAGTAGCCCAGGACTCTTATAAGCTCATTACAAAGTCACTCTTTGTCCTATGTGAGACATTACTCAACAATTCATATATAAAACTTAAAATCACGTAACCATTGATATGAGGATTTATATGATGGGAAAACATTCAAGATTAGCGATGTTTCTAAAAACATTTATCAAAATTAGTAAGGTTTATATAAATTGACCAATATAATAAATTCCATTAAAAAAACTTTAATTTTCGTCAAAATCCATTAAAAAACACCAAATACTAAATAAGCAATGAACAGTTCACCACTTGACCTCAAGATTGTTTACTCCGGCTGGCTAATATAATGGACTTTATTTTCGTTCGACCAAACGCTTTAAACCTAGTATTTTTATTTAATTTGATGTCTACCTAGGTCGGTGAATTTGTTTCTCCCTCTTGCCAAATGGCTTTTGGTCGAAGCTTCAACGACCAAAAAAAAAACTAGCAAAACAACCTCAACGATCTCGCCTACAACTCTGATTTACAAAATTTGGCTCGATTACTATACGTACCGTCTATGGCGACGAGTCATTGTGTTAATGATCGATGGTGTGAGATTCAGATATTGAATGTAGAAGATGAAGGCTTTATAGCCAAGCTTAGATTAATTAGCAAAGTATACAAGTCTCTATTCCAAATACAGGATATAAACATTACTGTTAGAAAAATAAAATATTTACCAACTATGTCCCTATACTTATGCCAAACGTACATATTCACACTGGGGAGGGTTCATTCGAGAACCGTTGTTAGCGCGAGAACTGCGAGAATATATCTCAGTTGTTACTTGGATATGGGAAGTTCATGGATGGAGAGCGTGGAGTGATAGAGTGTGGCAGGGTGCATGTGAGGAATTCATGAGTGGGCAATCACATTGAAGTAGGTAGAATTGGACGGCTTAAATTGATTCTCGCGATTTTTACACTAAGAATGGTTCTCAAATAAATTTCTTCCTATATACATTAATTTGCTATTTCATATCGTTTTGCTCGACTGTATGTATTAGAAGGAATTTGACCACCCCAAGCTACTACATCACCACCACATGCCTCTCTCTCCATCGGAGAAACAATATCGAACCAACAACTCGATCAATGGGTGAAGATGAACAAGTCATTTGCCTCTCTCTCACCCTCTTAAATAAATAAGAAACTTGGTTAAAATTGGTTTTGAGATTGAATTTCTTTGGATCGAGTTCGAGATCAGAACTATACCCAAAAGGTTCTAGTCTAAAGGCTTTAGGCTAGGGGATGCTTGGTTGAAAAAATAGAAACGGTAAAGAGAAAGGAGATACCAAATAATATAAAGAGAAAATTTCACTTATGGTCCCTGTGGTTTGTCACTTATTACATGCACGGTCCCTTAAGTTTGTTTATTACACTGAAGGTCCCCATGGTATGTACTTTGTTACACTGATGGTCCCTCTTCACCTTGAATGCACTTGAAAAGACTATAATACCCTTTCTCTTTAATTTCTTTTATTTTTATTCGTTAAATACTAATTAATATTATTAAAAAAATTAAAATACTAAAATAAATAACAAACACCCCTTGATAACCCAAGCCACCTTCTGCCACTACCCTCACCGCCGTTGACCACCGCCAAGCCACCACCACTGTCTGAAAAACCCTCACCACCGTTTGAAACAACCCTCACCACCGCCAAAACCAGCTCCACCCCTCTTCCCCTGAAATATAAACATCAAATGCAAAACCCAAGAACACCAAACCCGTCTGCCACTACCCTCACCGCCGTTGACCACCGCCAAGCCACCACCGTCTGAAAAACCCTCACCACCGTATGAAACAACCCCCACCACCGCCAAATCCAGCTACACTCCTCTTCCCCTGAAATATAAACATCGAATGCAAAACCCAGGAACAGAGCTATCCGATTAGATGCAAATTTCATACCAAGAATTGAAGATCACAAACCCTAATTTGTAGAGAGAGAAAGAGAGATAAAAGTGGTAAAAAACCCTAATTTGACATGCGACGGTGGTGATGATGAAGATGTTCGAGTGTTCGACGGTGATGATTGTGATTCGGTTGTGGTTATGGGCGAGAGAGAAAGCGACCGCAGATGGTGAGCGGCGGAGGTGAGCTGTGGGTGCGCCGGTGATGAGTCTTGGGTTGTGGTGGGTGCGACGGCTAAGAGAAAGAGGATGGAAGAGAGACGAGATGGTTGTGGTCGGTTGAAGTGGATCTGATATACGGCAGTGGCGGCCGGTTGTCTTCTCTGGCGAGGGTGCGGCGGTGATGGTTAAGGTTGAGAGAAAGAGAGAGCGAGAGAGGGGTGAGGACGGTGGTGGTTTGCTCCGGTGTGCTGCTAATGGGTGGCTGTGGTGGGTGGCCGGTGAGAATGGTGGTTGGCGGTGGTGGGTGGTGGGTGGCCGGTGATAGTGATGGGTGGCTCCCATCTTCTTCATTCTCAAGAACTACAATCTACACTCTTCTCTTCTCTATACATGTATATATAAATATATAATGATTTTATATAATATATTAAAATGATTTTAAATTAAGAAAATAAATAAAAAAAAGAAGGATGAGGGGTATTATAGTAGTTTAATTTAAAAAATAAGGGCATTTTGGTCTTTTTAGTTGGACCAGGGACCATCAGTGTAACAAAGTACGTACCATGGGGATCTTCAGTGTAATAAACGAACTTAAGGGACCGTGCATGTAATAAGTGACAAACCACAGGGACCATAAGTGAAATTTTCTCTAATATAAAGGACATTCCTTACTATTAATGTAAAACTAAAAAAGGTGTTAACACAAAATAAATTTGATTAATAGTATTCTAGATAAAGTGAGAATTTTATTTACCGTATGTATAATTACATGTTTTAAAAAAATGTTGTAACATATGGACCATGAGCAAGCATTGAATTCAAAAAACCAAAACCAGACATATAATCAGGGGCGAAGACAAGAGGCCTGAAGGGTGTTTGGCCCCCTCCAATGATCTCAGAATCCTTAGCATTTTATAAGTCTAAGTCCAACACATATATATTAACCCCCGTAATAATATTTAATTAATAGCCCAAGTATTGCTTAAATAAGAAAAGACAAATAGAAGACTTGAAGTGACGATTCTGATATTTGAAAGAGCTTTCTCAGCAATAAAAACTATGAAAACAAGGTTTTCATAATAGCATGAGTGATGATTATCTTTAAAATAGTTTGGCTGTTTACATTGATTGCCAATATTTTCTCTACAAACTATATAATAGATGAGTTCTATTCAAATAAACAAAGCCTCGTTCAACTACAAACACAGTACGAAGTATGATTTCTTATCGTTAATTTTTGGTTTTATTGAAGTTTTATCAAGATAAATTATTTGAGTTATTGTTTTAGTTAATATTATGCTTGTAGCACATTAATTTATCAAAACCGAATTAGCGATTGTGAGAAATCTTTGGTCATTGAATACCGATTTTGGCAAAGCTTCAGTGTTGTTTTAACACATTAGTTTATTGTTTTTAACGAACTTTCATTATTTGTTTATCTAGACAAATAATGGATTTTTTATGTTGTTTATATATATGTATCATTTGATAAAGTAAGACCGACCCCCGCTATACTAAAATCTTAACTCCGCCCCTACATATAATATTGAAACCAATGGTTTGATTTTACGGGTTTGGTTTCCATTTCCGTTGCCGCTTTAACCAAAGTACCAAACGCATCAAATAATATAATATTCTATAATTTATGATGGTATATCTATTTATTTGTATTTTGATACTACTATATAAATTATTTAATTTTCGATCTCCTCTTTTATTTTAAGAGTTTTTAAATTTCAATCAAGACAACATCTTAACCTTTCATTCTATCCTAATTAATCTCACTCACTCAATTTTTAACCATTTCAATCTCTTTCTTAATTTATTTTAATTTTTTATTCATTTAAAATATATTTTCTCACTAACACACTTTCTCATATAAATACAATTATCCACCATTTCAACACAATTCTGAAGTTCTTATTAACTTTTCATCTCCTTATTTCATAGATATAAATATTTTCTTATATTAATATTATTTAAAAGTAAATATAAAGTTGATGGAGATAAAAGACTTAGAAGAAAACGAAAATGTTGCTGAAGAAAAACTATTTACTGACGTTAACTCGTGCGAATAACATAGCATTATATTTTTAAAAATGATATATTGCTAAACAAAAACTATTTGATGCTACCGTATTACGCGAGTATGATGCTAGTTTTTATATAAACATTTTATAGAGATCTAAAGGTCTTTTATATAGAAATTTTATTAACATAAAAATAGCGTTAGAAAGGTATAAAGCAACAAAAATAAATTCAAAAATATATTTGGATAAAAAAGAGACGAGTTTGGTTTATAAACTGAAAACGATAAAAATCTAAAACCATTGAATTTGAAAGTGTAAAATTGAAATTAACGTATAAAGTTTGTTTTGAGGTTAAACGGTTTCAAACAGCCCACGTTCACCGCTAATATGGACAAAAATACCTTGTTAATTAGGAAAACTAAAACAATTGAATTATAAAAAAACATGGTTAAGAAAGCCCTGTTTTTGGCAACATTGGTTGGGTTAAGTATGTGTTAAATTAAACGAAATGGAAGTTTATGAGGAGAGTTAAAAAAGCAAAGGGGGTAATATTCAATTGACGTGAAGTTTATCCATAAGAGGACAACCGCTTTGTCCACACTCTCAGTCGACGTGTGCCATGACGAACTCAGCCTCCAAACCTAAACAAAACCCCACCCCTCCAACAGTCTCATTTTGTATCACAAAACTAACTATTCAATCTTTTCTATTGAGCCCCCTCAACATTCATATGACCCCCACCCCACCCCTCCCCTCCCCTCATCTTTTTCATGTATTTATAGAATTATAGGCATGGATAGATTTCGGTGTTATTTTATTTTTTTCAAAACAAATATATATTTGTATACACACATATATTTAACGAATAGACTACTTGTTTAGGTATTTTAGATAAGAGTTTTACGGATTTTTTTAAATCTATTTGGAACAGAAGTACATCATTATTTTTATAAAACAAATTTCTCAAGTTATATTTGAAACTCACTCTTGTTATTGATTTAACTTCATAATCCTGGTGTTTTAAAGTCCGCTTTGACCAGATGTAATGAGCGAATAATTCTTCAGCCCGTTTAACCACCAGGTCTAACTGGTTTTATATAGACACATACATATAAACGCACACACACATATGTACGTACATAGATATACATACTACATAGACAAGTAAATGCATATTCACATACACATACATACATATGACACGCGTGCACACACACACACACACACACACACATATATATATATATATATATATCAAATTTCGGATTTTGTTAGTTTTGTCAATATGATGTTAATATTTTCTATGTCTTACGCCCTTATTCACTTAGTTATCATATAAAAATATACAACCTTAAAATCGGGTGATTAAAATTGAGTTGGTTTCAATAAATATACTATAATGTACGGATTTTCCTCCAGTGTTTATTAACTTTTTTTTACATTGTAACATTGCATTCTTTTAGACAGCTTCTTAAGTTAAAAAAATAAATAGTCTTTTTGGTGCAGATTGTAGACTGCTAGTCAATATCTTCTTCCGTAAACATGAAAACTGGCAAAAATAAAGATTAGATATTTTAGCTCTAGAAAAACATATGAATTTATCACTATGTGTATGGAATAGTATAGATCTTTACATACGCCTTTTAAAACTTCTAATATTAATAAAAACTTGACATGAATAAAAATTGTTAGACAATGCTAACCATTAGTTTAGATAGAAAATTTAACTATAGGATTTAAAGCATCTATTTTGATAAAACCTGAAATATAATGTTGATTTTTCTATGTTAAAAGTGAAATCAAATTTGAATTTAATTTCAATCAAAATCATTATAGATAATTTTCTATATATCTTTCTTAAACTTTAAAATTTATCGTATAATTCTATCATTAATGATTGATAACTTATACAAAATACAATTATATCTCTCGTATCATGATATTATATTTTTGTCATCTATGATATATCCCTGGTGTTAACGCTCTCAAAATTGATATGTGTATTAACACATTCTGTCGTTTTTTAAAATTTTTATGTCTTTCAAGTTTTATAATTACTTAATATTTTAATTAATATTTAATATTCATCGTTATTTTAATTGGTTTAATTGATCGTATTTAAGGAATCACGAAAATGTGTCGCATTGTCGTGCGATTTTATCAAAAACATATAAGAAAATAAATTTGTTGATGTTATATACTAACATGTTTTTTTAATATGATAAGCAAATATAATTGGTTTAATATTGTTGACTTCTTGTTATATATACAAGGAATGGTTATATTGCAAACATCGTTATACATGTTTAACGATTTAATTTTAAGCATAAGATTCTTTGAAAGATATGTAATTTTGTGTATTTTACTATTATGTGTATCATACTTAATAATTATCTATTGTGTATAACAAATTTTTTGCAAACTATCGCACCTCTCACTCGACACCTTGTTCAAGACAACCACTTTTTTTTGGGGCGGGGGGTGGGGGCTCATCTCGGGATGGGATGGTATATCTTGCGACCCCTTCACAGTTCACACCTTCACCCTGCTGCATTTTTCTACCATTCCGTTCATCCAAAGAATATGTGTATCCATCTCACAAGTTTCCACAAGTTCTTATTGCCACGTTAACGTCACATTCTTTAATCCCCTTTCATCCGACTCTTATCACTCTAACTATCACATCCATCTTCCTTCAACCACCCAAAAAAAAGAAAAACTATACATAGTTGAGGGGGATCCCTGCAAAACTATGTATAGTTGAGGGGTATTTCGTGTAACCCCAGAATTACCACAATTCCTATACGCTATATATGCCATATATATCATCTGCGTTCTCGTCATCTTGCGAGTGCGTTCTGCAAACGTGCTGCAAATATTCGCTTTGCAATTTACACAACCCAAATTTCTCTTCTTTTAGTTAATGACCTTATGAATACAACCTCCGATCATACCACATTTTCCTTCCACAAAGACGAAATTTTCGAGTTTTAACATCCGTTTCTCTGTTTCCATACATCTAAATTGTAAGCATGAAGTTCTTCTTCATCACTATGTATCTTCTATATTTAATCGGTGTTTCTTTCTTCCTTTTTTTTTTTGTAAAAATAAAAGAAAATCACTCGAGTATGCTGTGCTAAATCACTTGAACTGTTTCCCAATGTCGCTAGTGTTTTGGATTTCAGGGTGGTGGTGTTTTATTATATAATTAGGGTCGTTGGATCTCGCGATTGACGGCTGTTTTCTGTATATTGTTAAAATTTGTTTGTTTTGTAGTAAATAAATTATAGGGGATATTGGTTTGTTTATACTATTATTGATGTGAGCTTTCTTTATTATATTATCTTGTAGCGAAATCATGGCGTCTTTTATCATGCCTTTTCTTGATCTAGTCACAACACGTCTGCTTTCTCAGCAATAGAAACAAACTTCCTCATTTTTTATTCAATTTAGGGAAAAAGTTGAAGTTTGATTTATTGTTTTACTGGGCTTTATTTTCAGGGAAGATTTCTTTATCCTTTTTGTGTGAAAAGGAAAAAAAAGCAAAAAAAGAAGAAGGCATCAAAAGCAAAACAGAGAAAGTTGGGGTGTTGCTGCTACCCCTTTGCCAGTATTGAGGTATGTTATTTCTCATTGTTGTTCTTGGGGTCTTTGAAATTGCATCTTGATAGTAATAATAATAATATATGCAGATGGTTATTTGACCAAATTACCTTAAACTGAAGTCGCAAATTCTCGACAATCAGATGTTCACTTTCATGACTCACATCCAGACACCCCTTTTTGGTGTTTTAATTTGTTTTTTGGGTAAAGTTCGACTTATGATCGATCAACTATTCAGCATTTTTTACTCTTATGATATTGTTGTCCTTTTTACCATGTAATGGAAAAGTTAGTTAAAATGGATAATTATGTTACTAAATCCTAGTGGTAGGATGCCTCGTAAGTCCATGGTCAATCCTATTCCTCGTTGGTTGCAAACATCTTGAATGGTCATGGGGAATATAGGAAACGCCCACAAAAATGGCTAGGCCGCATACATCAAAGCATAGCTCGATTTTTCCGAGGATCTTGCTAAAGCGAGAAATCCCTTAAAAACTGTTACTTAATCATATTAGTTCTTTTTCTTTGCTAACCATGCCTTTTGATTTATGCATATTTTATTTATATATTTGTTTGGTGTTTTCAGTGTTGGAGGGCAAGGAGGGTAGTAAAAAGGAGAAATGGCCGACTTGTGGAGTTCATTTTGCGGTTGTTCAGATGATAGTGACAAGCATTGCCGTTCAGATTTGATTCTTATCACGAATCCATCTTCGTGTATGAATCATGTTTTGATCATTTGTTTCGATTTTTTACTCCTGGGAATGTTATTTCTCAACATGTTTTGCAAGTCACATTTGAAATACTCTGAAAGAGCATCTTGCTTTCAAAGGAAATCAGGTTTGCAGTTGGTTTCCACAATCTTTAATGGTTTACTAGGAACCCTGTACTCATGTTTGGGCGTTTGGATACTTAAGACCACAATTAGCACTACACACACGGTTCTTCCTTTGCATGATTGGCTCCTTTTCTTGTTTCATGGTTTAACGTGGTTAACTGTCTCACTAACAGTGAGCCTGTTAGGAAAACATTTTCCAAAAATGCCCATTCGGCTTCTCTCGGTATTCGCCTTTCTATTTACTGGGATTTTTGGCCTCTTATCTATCGTATCTTCAATTGACAAGAAACATGTATCAATCAAGATAGCTTTGGATTTAGCGTCTTTCATAGGAGCAGCATTATTGCTGTCATGCACATATAAAGGCTACAGTTATGAAGAAACTGATGAGAAAGACCTTTATACCCCTCTAACTAGTGAGACTAATGGCACCAAAGTAGGTTATAATGACAATCTTACCCCTCTTGCGAAAGCAGGATTTTTTAAGGTCATGTCTTTTTGGTGGTTGAACCCGTTGATGAAAACGGGTAGTGAGAAAACCTTGGAGGAAAAAGATATGCCCAAATTGTGCATTGAAGATAGAGCAATATCATGTTATATGACTTTCTTGGACCAGTTTAACAATCAGAACCATTTGCATCCATCAGTTTTGAGGACGATAGTGATGTGCAATTTAAGAGAGCTTCTAATATCTGGATTCTTTGCAATGTTGAAGATAATTACAGTTTCTGCTGGCCCTCTTTTTCTCAAAGCTTTCATAAGGGTTGCAGAAGGTTATGAAAGTTTCAATGGTGAAGGGTTTGTGTTAGCTATAGCACTTTTCTTTTTTAAGATCCTAGAATCATTGTCACAACGACAGTGGGATTTTAGGTGTAGACTAATTGGTATAAGAGTTAGATCATTACTTACTGCTGCAATTTATAAAAAGCAATTGAATTTATCCAATGCTGCCAAAATTACACATTCGGCTGGTGAGATTATGAATTATGCAACTGTGGATGCTTATAGAATCGGGGAGTTTCCTAATTGGCTGCATCAAAGTTGGACAACGGTTCTCCAGCTTCTATTTGCACTTGCAATTCTTTTTCAAGCAGTAGGTTTGGCTACATTTGCATCTTTGGGAGTAATAATACTTTCAGTCATTTGCAATGCGCCACTTGCTAAATTACAACACAAGTTTCAGTCAAAGCTAATGGTTGCACAAGATGAGCGGCTTAAAGCAATCTCCGAGGCACTTGTGAATATGAAAGTTTTGAAACTTTACGCGTGGGAAATCCATTTTAAGGGCGTGATAGAAAAATTAAGAGCGGTTGAGCATAAATGGTTATCAGCTGTTCAGCTTCGTAGAGCTTACAATAGCTTTCTTTTCTGGTCATCTCCTCTTTTGGTCTCCACTGCTACTTTTGGGGCTTGTTATTTTATTGGGATTCCATTAAACGCAAGCAATGTTTTCACGTTTGTGGCAACTTTACGTTTGGTCCAAGATCCTATTAGAACTATTCCTGATGTTATTGGGATTATTATTCAAGCGAAAGTAGCTTTTTCAAGAATCTTGAAGTTCCTAGAAGCACCTGAGCTGGAGAGTGCTCATGTGAGGCAGAAGGTGAACAAGGAGGGTTTGGATAATAACATCTTGATCGAGTCCGCAAGTCTTTCATGGGAAGGAAATCTAGTGAAGTCTACACTAAGAAACATTAACTTACGGATTCGGTTGGGTGAAAAGATTGCTATCTGCGGAGAAGTAGGGTCCGGAAAGTCCACACTTTTAGCGGGAATTCTTGGAGAGGTCCCGATCATCGAGGGAACTGTAAGTACTTTTGCATATTATTTCTTTGTTATTATCAGATTTTAGATTATTTAGGGGTCAAATAGTATCAGATACTAGTGCAACAAAACTGATTATCTGAAGGCTAAAGGTAGAGTACGGTTTAATTATATACCCTTGTTTTTCAAAAACTCGACACCATTTACAACTTCAAGCTCCAAAAAGACTACAAATTTTATAGCAACTGATAATCTGATTCATCATGGAAACCAAAAATTGTTATTGTAATGCATATCCTAGAAATAGAATTTCTGGAGTAAAAATGTAGTACTTTCTATCTCTACAAGAATATATCAAGGATTTTAAGCTCTTGTATATAATCATTAATCTTGATTTTGTTTGCCTAAATCTGTCAGCTTCGAGTATATGGGAGCATTGCATATGTTTCTCAGTCAGCTTGGATTCAAACAGGTAGTATACGTGATAATATTTTGTTTGGGTCAGCTATGGATGATCAAAGATACCAAGAAACACTTGAGAAGTGTTGTTTGGTGAAGGATCTTGAGCTTCTGGCATACGGTGATCTTACTGAGATAGGAGAAAGAGGTGTGAATCTCAGTGGTGGACAAAAGCAAAGGATTCAACTCGCTCGTGCTTTATATCAGGACGCTGATATCTATCTCTTGGATGATCCATTTAGTGCCGTGGATGCACATACTGCTTCCAGCTTATTTAATGTAAGTTACGTTACATAAGTAATTACTCTTAGACTTGGAGGTGGTAAAATGGTTGGTCGGGCCAAAATGGGTTGCATTGGGCTGGGTTGATGCAAAACACTTCTTTCAAAATCTTTTGGAAAATAATTGGCGTGTCACATAAGATTATAAAAAATATAATAATTTAGGTGTTATGCATGAAAGATAAATTTGGGCGACTTTATACTTTTAGTTCATGAATTCTAGTTTGACGTTTTAATAGGAAAAATGCTTGAAACTTTGTAGGAATATATTATGGAAGCCCTTTCCAGGAAGACGGTTATGCTTGTAACTCACCAAGTGGATTTCCTTCCCACTTTTGATTCTGTTCTGGTAAGTTAGTTTATCCTCTAAGCACACCCTGAATGCATTGAATGTTTACTTCCCTATATTTTTCATTTTAACTTCAGTCTGATGATAAGATTTGCCATTTTTTTTTTGCTAAAAGAAATCACAAATAAATGCATACTCATATCTCATTTGACACAAAGTACGCTAGAATGTGTTCTATCGAATGATAGAGAAATCATGTTTAGAGATACCCAAAAAAACTGCATCTAGATTTAATATGTTTGATCCGTTTTCTACAGTTAATGTCAGATGGGGAAATCCTTGCTGCCGCACCTTACAATCAACTAATGGCGTCAAGCAAAGAATTTCAAGATTTGGTGAATGCACACAAAGAAACCGCAGGCTCTGAAAGGCTTGCAGAGGTTAGCTCTACCACAAAGCAGACACCTTTAATCAAAGGCATTACAAGCACTCGTACAAACAAAATTTCTGAAAATGTAGAGAACGTCCAATTGATCAAAAAAGAAGAAAGGGAAGAAGGTGACACGGGTTTGAGACCTTACATACAATATCTAAATCAAAATAGAGGTTATGTTTTCTTCTCCATTGCTGTATTCTCGCACGTGACCTTCGTGGCATGTAACGTCTTGCAAAACTCATGGATGGCTGCAAATGTGGATAATCCTGCTGTCAGCACTCTGAAACTGATTTTGGTTTATTTGGCTATTGGGGTTGTAGCAATCATGTTTCTGCTCATTAGATCACTCTTCACAGTTGCATTGGGGCTACAATCGTCAAAATCTATATTTTCTCAGCTACTAATCTCTCTTTTTCGTGCGCCAATGTCGTTTTACGATTCTACCCCTTTGGGTAGGGTACTAAGCAGGGTAAGTGTTGCTGAACTGGGTCTAGTGTTTCTGTTTCAACAGTGATTATTGAAGTGGCGATCTAACGTATTTTCTATTTTTTTTATAGGTCTCGGTTGATTTGAGTATCATTGATCTTGATATTCCGTTTAATTTGATATTTGCTCTTGCTGCCACCACAAATTTTTATACGAACTTGGGGGTGTTAATCTTTGTTACGTGGCAAGTCTTGTTTGTGTCAGTGCCACTAATTTATGTGGCACTTCGTTTACAGGTAACTAATATTTCCACTTTCTTCTAGGAGATCTGTGTATGATTGTTTACATACTAAAAACCAAAAGAGGCCACCCAACTATGCAAACTGTTGAACCGACTTTGGAATCGGTGTCATTTACAACAAACCAAAAAGATGGGCTAAATTACCCTTGATTTATACTTGTTCAGTGGTCAAAACATAAAGATGTGCAAATTTGGTGTAATGTTCATTTTACCATTTTGGCTTGATTTGTTGTAAATGGATGGCCTGTTAATTCATTTATTTCCTTTTTCCATACAAACTTTTGAATGTGATGATTTTGAAACAGAGGTACTACTTCTCGTCTGCAAAAATGCTGATGCGGATCAATGGGACAACCAAATCTTTGGTGGCAAATCATCTTGCTGAATCTGTGGCTGGAGCCATGACGATAAGAGCTTTTCAACAACAAGACCGATTCTTTGCTAAGAATCTTGAAGTTGTTGACATAAATGCTAGTCCTTATTTACACAGTTTTGCTGCAAACAATTGGTTGATTCAACGGTTAGAAACAATCAGTGCAACAGTTTTATCAGTTTCAGGACTCTGCTTGGTGTTGCTTCCTCCAGGAACTTTTGGTTCTGGTGAGCTCGTTTCTCTGACTTTAATTTACACACCAATCCCAACACTCCCTTAGTCAAATGCCATATTTTTTTAGCAGTTTCATCTTTTTGAGATCTATATTTGTTCTTTTTCCAGGTTTTGTTGGAATGGCAATTTCTTATGGGCTTTCTCTAAACATGTCACTTGTTATGTCAATTCAGAACCAATGCACATTGGTAAACTATATCATCTCAGTTGAAAGGGTTAACCAGTACATGCATTTACCTAGTGAAGCTCCTATAGTGATAGAAGAGAATCGGCCCCCTGTTAATTGGCCGGACACTGGTAAAGTCGATATACAAGATTTGCAGGTAAAACTTTTATATCCTTCTCTTCCATTTAGAAGTTAAAGTAGAGGTGGCAATCTTGCCCATTAACTGACATGGGTAAGATCATATATAGCCAAAAATATATGTATTGTCCTAAACCCATTACAACCTCTTACCTTGACCCACCAATATGCCACCTCTAACCTAAAGTCCCTGTTTACTAAGATAAAGTTTGTGAAAACACAGATTAGGTATCGACCTGATGCACCTCTTGTTCTTCGGGGGCTGACTTGTACATTTGAAGGAGGACACAAGATTGGTATTGTTGGGAGGACTGGTAGTGGAAAGACTACACTAATTGGTGCTCTATTTCGTCTAGTAGAACCTGCCGGCGGGAAAATTCTTGTGGATGGAATAGACATTTCTACGGTTGGACTTCATGATTTAAGGTCACGATTTGGGGTTATACCTCAGGATCCTACACTTTTCAATGGAACAGTTAGATACAATTTGGATCCATTGTCTCAACATACAGATCAGCAAATATGGGAGGTAATTCTTGATGTTTGTTTTAAAGTAATTATAGTCACAAATAATGCAGGATTAATATTTTAACCGTTTCGTATTTACCATCCAATTTTTGCTGTTGAAGGTCCTTCGGAAGTGTCAGCTTAGAGATGCTGTTCAGGATAAAACAGGAGGATTGGATTCAATAGGTAATGCATTTACAAAGTGAAAACTTGGAACTTGTAGGCAATTTACTTTGTTTCTCTTCTTTCTCATTACAAATTGAGTAAAGCAAAGCATATTTTAGGTAGGCTTGATTGCATTAAGAATCCGGTGTTTTATACATAAACACGGGTCTGTATTTCCTTCCCATTTCTGCTTGAGGGGCCATATTCCCTATTTCTTTAAACAGTTTTATGGTCCCTAAAACAGAAATGGAAACAAAGTATTATTGTATTAGTCTTTTTGTTTGTGGTTATTTAAAGTCCTTTTTTTGGTTAATAGAAGGTATCCAATGTATAATTTTTTTTTTATCAAACTGAAGATTTTAGTAGGATTTTAGGTAACTAATGACTAGTTAGCACTTAGCAAGTTAAGCCTAAGTTGCTTGCCTCCTCAGTTTCCATGTAGTAGCGGTCGGCCCGAAGGGGGGGTCAGGTTCTTGGGGTGAGGCCGGGAACGTGGGTACCCCCTGCTACCCGACGGGTAGCCCTTTCGGCTCCACACACCCGATTACCTCCTCTCTTACATATACTTGGGTTTGGGGTTAGAAAGAGAAAGGAGAGGAAAAGGTGATGTGACGCTGATGTGACATTGGGGTAAGAGAGAGAATTTTGGGGTGCCATACTCATGGCCTTAGGGAATATTGTGGAAACTGGAAAAGGGTTAAAACTTCTATTTGAGGTAAAAAAAAATGACTGCTTTACCTACTGAAAATGTCAAAATACCCTTATGTTTATCAAAGTTATAAGTTATATATCAAGATAAATAGTTTGGTACCTAAAATGGTAAATAGACATAAGTTGGGCACCTTGTGCAGATTTATCCTGTAATCAACCTTTTTATCTAATATGTAAGTCTTGATGTTTACCAAGTGTTACTTCTGCAAGTGCAGTAGTTGAAGATGGAACAAACTGGAGCATGGGGCAACGCCAGTTGTTCTGCTTGGGGCGTGCTTTGTTGAGGCAAAGCAAGATTCTGGTGCTCGATGAAGCAACTGCATCAATTGACAATGCTACTGACACAATGTTGCAAGAGACCATCAGATCCGAGTTTGCTGATTGCACAGTTATCACTGTGGCTCACAGGATACCAACCGTCATGGACTGCACCATGGTCCTAACCATGAGCGACGGTCAGTTTTTCAAATCTCTGCGTGTTTCAACCTTCTTTTCATTATGGAACTGATCATGTGACCTTTAGTGTTTGGATAAACAAACTCTGCTCCAACTGATCTGATTAGTTGGCGATCAGATCATCAGTTTTTTATAATACTAGCTGCAACACCTTTTGATCTGACTTTGAGCGACAAGAATAACCTTTTGGCTCATATCATGTGATTATAACAACTTTAAACAACAAAAGCACATTCTAACACCGTCTCTTACAATATTGACTTCTAATAGTATAAGTTTTTTGGTTTCTAACAGGAAAAATTGCGGAATATGATGAACCGATGAAGCTGATGAAGAAAGAAGATTCATTGTTTGGACAGCTTGTGAAGGAATATTGGTCACACTCTCAGACAACAGAACTTGTTTGAAGTTCATTCAAGACGACTTTGTTAGAGAATGTTGTCCCCCATTTAACCATTTATAATACTTCCATACTGAGAATAAAACTTTAGCGATGTACATATATATATATATACGTGTATGTATCCTTTCGACAACCATTCTTTTCTGGGTTAGGGTTGTTACATCATACTCGTGTTATATAGTCAGGTTTTACGTTTGTTTGGGGAAAATGTACATAGAGATATTTGATTAGTATCAACAATCCAATGCTACCATTCAACTTGGATAAAGGAATCCAACATCTTGAAGAAACACACGTAGCATTTGGTGCCTATTCAGAGTCCATACCCAAAATACGGAATCCCGATTAAAGATGAAACCAAAAACCAAGTACTGATTTGATGGTGTTCAGTTGCTACCTATTCGGCTCGGTCCTGGTTCAATATCGGGTCTATATCTCATCCCTAGTAGGGACAAAAATAAAGGGTAAAAGAGTCCAAATATATGAATTTATAGTGTATAATTAAAATTTGAATCTCCTTGTAACAACAAAGTCTAAGCAAATTTGTTATTTTTTACGGATTATAAAATAAATACATACATACATAGTATAATATAAATTGGATTTAAAAAAAAAAAGAATTTTGGACAACCAACTAGTATCTATCTTATAATCTTTTAAAAGTGGGCACATTAAATTATTTAGGTTTCTATCCACATATATATTTCGATTGGTGACATTAATTATTAATAAATTTAATTTTCCACATGGTTAGGCAGCCATTTTTGTTTTAGCTTTCAAGTTATTCTGCATATTCCTTGTACTATTCTCAAGGTCGATCTCAATGAACATAGAATATGCTCTTTCAATTAAGATACATTACGCGCAAGGGTACGTCTTGAAACAAAATTTGAAAAGTATGAGTCTCATCTTTCTAACCCTTTCAGCAAGTGTTATTGGTTAACATAACAATCCGTCTCGACTCTTAAATATAAGTAGAAATAATCATAGTAATTTTATTTGAGTATCGTTACCTTTCTATTTACAAATTAAGTAAGATTCTGATATATTGTTTTTAAATTTACTAGTCGATTTCGGATATCTTTTTCATCCCTAACATGATGAAGATGAATAGCGATTTCTCCAGGATAACTGGTGTCATTCCCCTTCTTGGTCAACTTTGGTGACTAGTCTTGAGTTACTTCAATTTTCATTCATCCTTTATAATTATTCTAGCCTAGTTGGTTTTAAAATAACGTCATCAAATAAAAGAGTAAATTATATATTTGGTCAATGTGATTTGTTACTTATTTCTCTCTCTATACCTTTCTTCACTCTCTACCCATTCCCCGTCGATCTCACAGACAATGCCGCAACACCCTCTCTCTCTCTCTCTCTCTCAATCTCTCTCAGTAGGTGTAGACATTGCACCACCATCACCATCCTCAATCATGGCATCTTCATCACATCATCGCCCCCCGTGGACATTTCATATGTAATTTCTTTTCTGTGAGATTCCAAATGTTAGAATTTCAGGTTCAATTTCATATAGGTTTTCAATTTTTGAGTTTAGTTTTCATAACCTTGCGATCTAGGGTTCATATCGGTGGTAGAGGATGACAGGACGACTGTAGATGTTTATAATATTTTGTTTATTTATTTATTAATAATATTTAAATAAATAAAACTTAAAATAAAAAAACAAATGAAGAAGAAAAAGATATTGTAAGTGATTACAAGACGCAAACTGTGGAGAGCCTAAAAAGTTAAAAGAAATAAAAGTGCAACGAATATAATATATATAAGTATGGATAATTTAATTACTAGAGAAAATATATTGTAGTGAAATTGTTGCTTTAAGATACTATTGACTCTTCAAAAGACTTGAGACTACCATCAGGGATTGGATTAAGTACGTCTCTTGGTTAGAACTTTCTACGAAAGAGACAACAATATATTGACTCTTCAAAAGACTTTGAAACCTTAAAAGGAAATTTCAGACCACAAGACGGTTTACCCGCCAAGCTCGCCACTTTACACACCTATAAATACCGATATCTCCGGCATCATTCTCATAACATAAACATGGCATCATCCCCTCCTCAATCACATTCCCCGGCGTTGAACTTGATCCTACTCCTCTTCATCACCCTTGTTTTCTCTTTCTTCAAACCCTCAAATGCAGCCGGTATCTCCACCTACTGGGGCCAATACACCGACGAGGGTTCCCTCTCTGCCGCCTGCAACACTGGAAACTACCACTTCATAAACATAGCTTTCTTGACCACTTTCGGCAGCAACAAAGAACCCATATTAAACCTAGCAGGCCATTGCGATCCTAAATCTACCTGCTCTCGTTTTAGCACCGAGATACAAGCATGCCAGCGCCAAGGTGTTAAGGTCTTCCTTTCTTTAGGAGGAGAAAGGGGAGACTACGTACTTTCGTCACCGCAAAACGCACAGGAAGTTGCCGATTACCTATGGAACACTTATCTCGGAGGCCAGTCGAATACCCGGCCTTTAGGCGATGCTGTTTTAGACGGAATCGATTTCGATATCGAGTCCGGGACGGGTCAGTATTGGGATGATCTCGCTAGGGCACTTGCGGCATACAGCTCACAGAAAAAAGTCTACCTATCCGCGGCGCCACAGTGCGTGATCCCAGATGCCAATCTGGCCACCGCCATCAGCACCGGGCTGTTTGATTATGTGTGGGTGCAGTTCTATAACAACCCATCATGCCAGTTCGGAGACAATGCTGATGCTTTATTAGCTGCATGGAACCAGTGGACTCAGGTGAATTCAAATCAGATTTTCTTGGGTCTGCCGGCGGCTACCGGAGCTACCGAAACTCCTGGCAACGGTTATATTCCGCCAGATGTTCTTACTTCTCAGATTCTTCCGACGATCAAGAGTTCTCCCAAGTACGGTGGGGTAATGCTGTGGAACAGGTTCTTTGATCAACAAAGTGGATACAGTAACGCTATAAAAAACAGTGTTTGATCTACCCTAAAGTGATAGCCTTTATATGATTGTTATGTTTATATATTGGAATAAGATCATATCTTCCAGATATGATGTTGATCAGATGGTGCTAGTCAATAAAAATAATTAAATATGTTTCATGTTAATCATTCAAATTTCCTGCTATGCTAAAAACCAATTATAAAAGTCTTTAAATACCTACAAACATTTCACAAACCTGCATTGCATTGCAGTTCCTCTTATAAATTGAGATTAATATGTGTTTAAAAGACAAGAAACTTTATGCAGCTCATATCAATTACGTAGTTCACTTTAAAGTTCATGTCTTTCGGATACCATAGCATCAAATGGACTGTGTTAACAATCACCTTCATCATGATGATGACCTACTTGTGATCTTAATACGGAAAGAAAAATAAACAAAGATTTCATTATCAACAATGATGATCTCAATGCTTCAATAAATTCATGTAACGACAGTAGTTTATGAACTTCATAATATAGCAGTCTACATATTCAAGAAACTGAATTGCAACTTAAAATCGGAGATGAGGGGATCGATGGCAGATGAACAGGTTGATAAAAATAAAAGCATAAAAACAGGAGTAGAAAACAGAGATGGAAGAAAAAAAAACACGTGTATTCATCTCTAAGGAAATAAACCGATGCTAATTGGGTGACCAAAAAATCAACGTTGCAAGGTAGCATGAACCTTTCATCTCTTTTTGGCGCCTACACCTTTCTGACCTGAATATTATGTGTGGATTGGAAACGCCAGATGGGTTGCCTGCCGCTCTGAAGAAGAGCTACATGTTCGCCTTCCTTCATCATACCTTGATTCTGTGCACACAAATTCCATTTCATTTTCGAGAATACTATTTATAAATAGTTATTAAAAATATAATTCAGTTTATGCCCAAACAAAATTTCAAATTATATTCATCCATCACCCAGTTTCCCCCCCACTGAAATATGCCAGAAGTTAATATTTTTTTAAATTGCCCGAAGTTCATACATTGTTCCACCTTTTGAACATTCACTCATTCAGAGCGAGTGGATCCGTGTTTTCAAATCAGTATGTGATGTTCGGTAGGAATCAGATACTCAACTGTAAGATATGATGATGAAGATAGTGGATGAATATGTTTCTATTATTTGAAGTTGTGATAATTACTTTTGCTGTCAAGCGTTTGACAGATTTTGATTATTTAATGAAGTAACAAATCAAATGACTGAATAGAATGGTATAGAAGGCCAAGTAGGCCATTTTAAGCTCTAAACAATCGTAAGCAGAATGTGCTTAACCAAATAATAAAAATAAAAACAGATTATACAAGATATAACACTGGGTAGAGAGGATCTTACCTTCAACACGGAAAGAGCATTTGCAAAGGTTTCTTCAGCGTCATCTGAGAACTCCATGTAAATGGGGCAAACTCCTTGATACAAAGCTAATTTCTGTTGTACCCTTTTACTGTTTATCAAGAAGTAAATTATCAAAATCCGATAAGAAAAATAAACAAGTATGTTTAAGTTTAAGGGAAAATAATGAGACTTACTCATCTGTGAAGGCAAATATAGTGCCATTGGGTCGATAATGGCTCAGTAGGACGGCCATGGAACTGGTTCTCGTGAATACCACAATTGAAGTTCCAAGAGTGTTGGACATTGATGTGGCATGGTATGCAAACATTTCACTCACATGGTTCTGTTCGTGAGATCAAATTAGTTTGTAATAAAATTAAAAATAATGTTAAGAAATAAAAATCAGAATGATATTCCACCTTAAAGGCTTGATTAAGACTAGATACTGTGCCACTACTCATTATGCTTGATTCAGTTCTTAACGACACTGTATGCATTACATTAACAGCCTTTAGAGGAAACCTGCATAGAATGTGTTGAAATAAAAATAAGAAATAATTCCATATATTGAAGTCTTGAGATTCCGACTAAATTCAAACATGCTGGAAAAATTGAGAAAGTTCTTACTTTCCATGAGCAGTTTCTCCAGAAAGCATGACTGCATCAGCTCCCTCTCTAACAGCAATAGCAATGTCAGATACCTCAGCTCGGGTAGGTGTAGGATGAACAATCATGCTTTCAAGCATATTTGTTGCCACAATAACTGCTTTGCCCATGCTGCGGCACGTCCTAATTATCTCTTCCTAATGAAAGTAATTCAATTCGAGTTTATTACCATTACCACTTAAATGCTTTACAACCTCATAATCTTTTTTTTTTTTTTTTTGTAATTCTGAAGTTAAATGTTTGTTTGGTAGCATAGTTTTAGAGTATCTAATACAATAGTTTTTCAGGTAATAGACAAAAAGTGTTCGAGGGTCAAACCAACACATCTTAACCCATTATCTAACCTACATATTTTGCCACCTCTATTATGGTACTGACAGAAAGCCATTACCTGCAACAATGGAACCTCTTCAATAGGTAGCTCAGCACCAAGGTCCCCTCTTGCAACCATTGCCTGAAAAAAAAAACAGCAACATTAAAAAACAGGGGTTTATATAGGACAAGAACCCATGTCATACTAGCACCACAAGCTTCCACACTTGTGATTAACTAATAACTGCAACCAAAATATATGATCCATTCATCAGCAAGGCAGACCCAATGTGCACCACAAAGAAAAAAAGTTAACGTACGGAAAAACAATAAATTTACCCCGTCCGATGCTGTGATAATTGAATGCAAATTTGGAATGGAGTCTGCACTTTCAATTTTTGGGATAACTTGAATATCTGCACCACAGCCTGCCAAGACAGTAACAATGTAGCAACATAAGTTATACATGATAGAACTTGAAGTACAAAGATATATTAAAACCTATCATAGATAATCCACTTACTTTTTAGATAATTCTTCAACTCGTGGATAACTTCTGCGTCTTTAACAAAAGAAACTGCATAGAAATCAACTTGATTGTCCACACCGAATTTGATATCATCCCAATCCTTCTCTGTTTCAGAATGGCAGAATTTATTATATTCTTGGAAAATAATAAATATATATCGCCATCAAAAAGGTATATGATTATTGAGTCTAACCAGTGATAGATGGAAGAGTTGCACTTTTTCCTCGAACATTTAGATGACGTCGAGACTTGAGCTCTCCACCATCCACAACTTCACATTTGACTGAATCTTCTGTCTTGGATTTCACCAACAGCGACATCATTCCACCTAAAGGTAAACAAGAGCTTACAATGGTTAAAAATCAATAAACGGATTAATTCATGCTTCAATTTTTGCACGTTTAGTCAAAATTCAATTACTGGGATGAAGTAATAATGTTTATTCTTGCTTACCATCAACCAGGAGCATGTCACCTGCTTCAACATCATTCACAAAATCATCATAATTAACACTAACACAGTCTGCAGTGCCAACGCCTCTCTTTATTGTGAAAGTGAATTCTTGACCAGGTACTAAGATAACTGGTTGAGGTAAATCCCCACTCCTTACCTCAGGACCCTGTCAAAAAAATATAAAATCCTCGTGACCTATTGTTGAAAGTTCATTACATTTAGACAGATGTATATCATTTTAAGCAATGAGGAAACCCACCTTTGTGTCAAGCATGATTGCAATGACATTATCCTTGGATTGAGCATTATATTCTTTAACAAGATCAATGACTTTTTGATGGGAAGCATGATCTCCATGGGACATATTTAATCTTGCAACATTCATCCCAGCCTCAGCTAGCTTCCATATCATTTCCTTAGTGTCGGTGGATGGACCGATTGTACAAACAATTTTCGTCTTGCGCTTAACAATGGGCTTCGACCACATACCCACTGAAGTATCACCTTTTCTTAGAGCTTCCTGGGATAGGTAAGTCTGATCTCCTATCTGATTACACAAATATAATCACTTAGGTTTTGAAACTGATTGTGTAATATTGAATAACCAAAAATTGAATAATTAGTTGTAACTAAACGTGTTGCGTGAGATGGTTTTTGGATGTGCTAATGCTTGCTAAAACTGTAACTGTCACCTTAGATGGTGTTGAGGATTCAACAAATATGAATATTTAAGAAATAACAGAATAAGTAACGGTATATGCGTAATTTTACTCTAGCTTCTGATGACCAGTTATCAACCCAATTATGCAATTTGACCTTCAATGATAAGAGAATCATTAAAAGTAGGTTACTCAAACACTAGAAACTGAATTATGATAATAACATTAAAAGATCTTTTAAGCAATATGCCACCATACAACCAACATGCCTAAGGAGTCAAGAGTCAACTCACAAGTCAGATTGGAAAGTCAAAGCTGACATCATAGAAGAGCATTTAGCAAGATCCAAACAAAAGATGTTATTCCCTTGGTACAAAGAAAATGTGTTAAACTTTTGGTTTCAGGGACAAAGGTGTAGATTTAGGAACAGGATCAGAGAGTGTGTGTGCTCTACTGTTCAAAAATAGATATCCTTCTCATATTTTAACAATTCTATAGGTATTTGAACCGATGTCAGGATAATGAGGTTTCAGTGTTTGGGGAAAAGTTATAATAATTACGGTTTCTTGAAGATAATTGGATTAAGCTAATCCTTTCATAATATACGCGTCACTGGCTTTAGTTATATGATTACGATTATTGACTATTCAAGTTAAAACAACTTTCGAGTAATTTGGACATCTATGGGACGAGTATCCGAGCATACCAACAGCAATAATTCAAGAAAGGACGACGTTTATAGTTGAAATCAAATCAAAACCAAAGACAAGTAATGAAATTAGGACCTTAGGTGTATCTTCAGGGGTGACGGGAACAACTTCGACGGCAGCTCTCCTTGCGGTGACGGTAAGAACACGGTGGTGGCTGGGGCTAATCCGGCCATTAGGAGCGACACCACAAGGCTTGATCTTCTCAATTTGATTATTAAGAGATCCATTGCTAAGAAATGAATTGTGAAGCAACTTGGTAGCAACTACTTGAGCCATTGTTGGTGCTTGGAAAAGAAAAGGAATAAATGGAAGTGATTAGTTGAGGAGAGAAAGAGAAATGAGAAGAAAAGAAATCAGCTGAGAGAATGAGGGAGAGAGATGAGGATTATAAAGCGCAGGCGATGTTATCGGAGGTGATTGGAGAAATCGATGGTTGGTTTTGGAAGAGATGACAATGGAGGTTTGGTTGTCTAGAGTGTATCGAAGAATAGAAACAAGTCAGGTGTAGTCGTAGTAGTAGTTGTTGTAGTTGGCTGGATGCGGCCACTGGTTCACTTGTATATCTAGGTAAGCTGAAACCGGTATGCTCCAAAGACTTGCGGCCTTGGTTCGAAACTTCAAATGCTAAGAAAGGGCCGCATTTTATATGAGCCGTTAGATACAAGAATTCCTCAAGACTGATAATCAGGGGTTGTGTTCGTGTTAAATTGTTCGTATCGTGTTCACGTCAACCTGTTTAGTTTCGTGTCGTGTCACTTAATTCGTGTTCAGTTCGGGTCATGTTTTCGTATCTACCCAGTTTTTGGAGAAAAAATCAAGTTATATTTTCGGTCAAATAACTTGATTTTCATGTCGGGTTTCATATCAAATTATTTTTCAGAAAAATGTTGCATGTATAACTTTCTTATATTAATTTTACTGAGCTTTTATTACGCATTTTAATTTTTACTTGTTCAACTTAGCAAACATCAAAAAAACAAAATTATAAAACCAATATAATAGTTCTAAATCACAAATACAAATAAAATTCACAACATATGTTTGGGAATTTATATAACTAAAAATCCTCAAACTTACAAATGCATCATCCTATTAATTGTCACAATGACAATGAGCTTTGCACCTTCAAAGTTCAAACACCTTGCCACTTCAACTAGTCTATAAGATGCATCATCATATCTAAGTAAAAAACAACATATAGAGAAATGTAAGTAGGAAATTATAGAAAACAACATAGAGCGGTGGAGGTGGGCTGTCGGCAATCACAGAGGGAGTCTAGGGTTCAATTCCAACTTCCACGAGTTTCTCTTTCTTTTTCATTTTCCCTCTTTTCTTTTCCCTTATTTTCTTGATTCCTATTCTTGTTAATTTGTTATATGTTAACTTGTTTTTTAATTAGTATGTATTAATCTATCAAAAGGAAAATTTTAAATGACACCAACTTTGGTCTCTGGAGCTAAAATACGAAAGTCACGCATTTTTATATACTAATTAGTTATTATTAAAAATTCCTAATTTCTAACTATTTTTAAGGTATATGTTTTTTGGGTTTTTTATTATTATTACAAAAAAATCGTGTTAAACAGGTTACCTACGGGTTATCGTGTTCGTGTCGACCAGTTTCGTGTCATTTTTTGATCGACCAACTTCTGACCCAATTCAGTTTCCTATTGTGTTCGTATCGACATAAATCGTGTTCGGCTCGGATTAAATTTCTAGTCAGGATTTGCCAGCCCTACTGAAAACTCATCAAATAAAAAAATATAAATGTAACATGTGTTACCAGACAAATACCTACCAAAATATCACCACACAATCCTTCTACCCGTGGAGTTCTCAAGACTCCACACATCCTCCGTCACCAAATGGTAGCAGAGTGGAAATCCGGTATACCATATAATCATTTAGCATTATACCAAATTCTTAGATCTGTTTATTAAACAACTAATCAGTAGTTTAAAGAAAAAACTTATTGCATGCCAAATTTCTAGCTATTAGTATCATGTGATACCCCATCACAAGTAGGGATGTAAATGAGCTGAGCTACTCGTGAGCTACTCGAGCTCGGATCGTTAAAAGCTTAAAACGAGCCGAGCCTAAACGAGCTCGAGCCTATATTAAAGCTCATTTATTAAACGAGCTCGAGCCCGACCTTTGTATACTGGGCTCGTTTAAGCTCACGAACTTAAACGAGCTTTGATATAATATTTATTTTTTGCGTTTTATTTATTACTTATATAATTATATTATATATTTTTATATCATTAAATATGAAATAGTTAATAATTCAAAATTTAAATTGTTATTATATCATTAAATATGCAAAAATAAAATTTAAAAATAATACTTTAGAGTTCAAATTATTTTTTATTTACTATTTAAATAAATTAAACTATTTAAAAAAACAAAAAAATAAACGAGCTTTTAACGAGCTTCGTACACTTCACGAGCCGAGCTCAAGCCTCAAATCACGAGCTCGAACGAGCTCAAGCTCAAGCTTCTGCAATTCTTAAAGAGCCTGACTTAATTAGTGTAAAACTCGGCTCGGCTCGTTTACATCCCTAATCATAAGGTGATAGTGTGAGTTGACTCTTCACCATATCGTGAGGCACTATCCGCCCCACCCCTCTCACTTTATATACTCTTAGGGGGTGTTTGGTTCATTCTTTGATTTTGGGGGGATTGGGATTTTAGAAGGGGAATTGCATTTCATGGGAATTCATTTGGTAGGATTTTGAATCCCATACCTTTGTTTGTTTCACCACTTAACACCACCACCTGCCTCCCACCATCCAAGCACCTGCGATTAGGTTTTCGGTCGGAGCCGGCGACGGCGACCATGGCGATGACAACGACGACGGCACCACTAACCACTGCACCACCAACCAACCGCACCGCCGCCGCCGCTCTAGGGTTTACGAAGACCGCCGCCGCCGCTCTAGGGTTTACAGAGACGACGAAGACCGCCGTTGCCGCTCTAGGGTTTCCGGCTGTGAAGATGGAAGGTTTGTGATGGAAGGTTTGTGGAGAACGACGGAAGGCGACGAAGATGGAAGGTTTGACGATGATGGAAGGTTCGACGATGATGGAAGGTTTGACGGAAGGCGACGAAGAACGACAGCAGATCTAGGGTTTCCGGCGGTGAAGATGGAAGGTTTGTGGAGAACGATGATGGGTTTCCGTCGATCTAGGGTTTCTGGCGGTGAAGAAAGATGGCAGATGGCGGCGAAGCTAGGGTTTGCGAAGGTAGACGACAAACGGAGATGAAGACCACCACCAAATCTGACGGAGAAGGAGACATCGATGGTAGGGTTTATGGTGGCTAGGGTTTCTGTCAGCCGGAATGTTCGCCGGAGGGTGCCGGACGGTCGCCGGAAGAAATCCACAGATATGGGATTTTGAAATACCAGGGGGGTGGGAGGATTTCTAAATCCCCCATTCATGGGATTTTAAACATTCCCATCATTTTGATTCCTTCCTCACAATTGCAAAACAAACACATCATTTGGGAGGAATTGAATTCCCATTCCCTTGAAATCCTACCAAATGAATGAACCAAACACCCCCTTAGTATTTAGAATACCTTTTTAATTATTTTAACTTGTTAAGAATGTTTTATCCTAAAAATAATGTTACTTATTCTTCTAATGCTATATAAAGATTATCCAAACATTTACAATATATTTTCAGTAACTCCTATTATTTGGATTATTGCTATATCAGGAGGATAATAGAAGAATTTTTAAGTGGAATGTTGTTTATCATTGTTGTTAACGTCCTCAACATAATTGATAAAATTAACGAAAACATGAGATGACAAACTTAGATGTTAAATTTCATTATTTTAATATTATGAAGATATACCAATTTCTGCTTTTAAAAGTCACATTTGCTAAGGAATATCTCGAGATGATAAAGAATGATATAGGAAAATATATCGATTTTTGCTTTTTATGGCTACATTAAATTATCGATAAATTTTTCTTAAATTTCTTTGTTTTATGACTTCTGCGTCTAGACAAAACGTTAGTTAGTAATTGTTGATAAAATAGTTATGTAATTTTCTAATAGTTGGTCAATATACAATTAGAAGCATAGATGCTTATTGGTGTTAAAAGTCAACAGTTTTTGTTGACTTTGTTTGTTCGGATTCTGTTTTCCTATTAGTTAGTATTAGTTACAGTATGTCATTAGTATAGTGAGTTAGTTAGATAACATTCTAACTTAGCTTAGTATATATTTGTTATTCTGTACATTGTTGGTATTCATTCAATGAAAATGAGATCTGAAATTCTCTCAAACCTATCTTCATGCTCTCTTTCTACATGGTATCAGAGTATGGTGATTTGAGTTTGAATCTCGTTTTCGTCATCTATTCTTCATAAACTCGTATTCAATTTCTTCTTCATCTCATGCCGTCTTCATCCACAATTCAACAGAATGAAGCTCCATTTGAAGTTTCAAGCCCTTATTATCTTGGATCTTCTGATAATCCTAATGCAATTTTGGTTTCAAAAGTCTTTGACGGAACTGGATTTAACACCTGGAAGAGATCTATGATTCTTGCTCTTTCAGCCAAGAATAAAATCGGTTTTGTCGATGGTTCTATTGCTTCACCTGGTGTTGATTCCAATGAAATTCATAATTGGAATAGAGTCAACTCAATGGTTATCAGCTGGATTTTAAACTCGTTAATCAAAGAAATTGCTGAAAGTGTTTTGTTTCTTCAATCAGCAAGGGAAATTTGGTCAGAATTGAATCAAAGGTGCGAACAATCAAACGGAGCCCTAATTTTTCAAATTCAACAACAGTTGTATTCTATTAGCCAAGGATTTGATGATTTTTCCACATACTACATCAAAATAAAGAAAGTTTGGGATGAATTAAGGATGGTTCAAGAAATTCCTAATTGTTCATGTGGATCTGCTACTGCGATACACAAATTCATGGAAGAACAACGTTTAATTCAACTTCTGATGGGATTAAATGACTCGTATAAAGCTATAAGAGGTCAAATTCTGATGATGACTCCTTTACCAAGCATTTAAACAGTTCATTCCTTAATAATTCATGAGGAAAGGCAACAAGAAATATCATCACATCTGAACATAGTTGTCGATGCAATGGCTATGAGTGTTTCACATGCATCAAAGAAAAATATGGTGTGTTCTCACTGTAAGAAAACAGGGCATCTAAAGGCACAATGCTACAGATTAAATGGTTTTCCGGCTGATTTCAAGTTTACAAGAACTAAGAAGGCTGAATCCATGGCTCATAATATGGTCGATAATTCTCAAAGTATTTCACCTGAACAATATCAACAACTGATGCAGTTATTGAACAATAGCAACATCAAGAATTTTTCAACTCACATCAATTGTGTTATCACTGATGGTGATATAGACAGTGCAGGTAATCCTATTGATGCATCAGATAAACATGTTTGTTATGCTCTCAATGTTAATGATAACCTCATTAATAAGAAAAGTACATGGATAATCGATTCAGGAGCAACAGATCACATTTGCTTCGATAAGTCATTATTTTCTTCTTTAATGACTTTTGCTCAACCTCATACCGTTAATCTTCCTAATGGTCAATCTGTCCCAGTTTTGCAAACTGGAAGTGTATCAATTCATGATTCTGTTATTCTCAAAGATGTCTTATACATACCTGAATTCAAACACAGTTTGATTTCTATAGCCAAGATCACATCTCAGCTAAAAGTTTGGGTTCTTTTCACTGATGAATTATGTGCAATGCAGGCCCCTTTGTCGAAGAATAGCTTCATCGTCATCGGCAAAAGGGTAAACAGTCTATACCTACATGATCGCAAGATCTCAAGAAATTCTTCATTTGTTGATCATTCAGCTCATTTCTTTGCTAGTTATTCTTGTAATAACATTAGTGTTTCTAATCTTTGGCATAATAGATTATGACACTTACCTTTGAATAAGATGAAAATGATTCATTTGATTCCAAAAGATAGCATGAGTTCTTCTGTTCAGCCTTGTACTATTTGTTTTCAAGCTAGACAACATAAATTGTCTTTCTCAAATAGTGAAACTGTATCACAACATCCCTTTGATCTTGTACATATAGATGTATTGGGACCATACAAAGTTCCAACTCACAATGGTTATAAGTATTTTTTAACCATTGTTGATGATCACACAAGAAGCACATGGGTTCATCTTCTTAGAGATAAAAGTTCAGCATTCACTCTTATCAAGGCTTTTATTCAATATGTTCAAACCCAATTTCAAACCATGATAAAGATTGTTCGCACGGATAACGCATTTGAGCTTGGTTCTAGTAATGAGGGAAAAGATTTCTTTCAATCATTAGGCATTATTCATCAAAAGTCACGTCCACACACACCCCAACAAAATGGAGTGGTGGAGAGAAAACATAAACATTTGCTTGAGGTTTCAAGAGCATTATTTTTTCAATCTGGTTTGGGAAAAGCTTACTGGGGAGATTGTGTCTTAACCGCTGCGTATATTATCAATCGAACTCCTTCGAGAGTTTTGAATAATAAATCTCCTTATGAAGTTTTATTCAAGAAAGTTCCTTCGCTTAATAATCTTCGAGCTTTTGGTTGTCTATGTTTTGTGTCCACTGTGGCTGTCAACAGAGACAAATTCATGCCTCGATCACATCCTTGTGTTTTCGTGGGCTATCCTTTTGGACAAAAAGGTTACAAAGTTCTTGATGTAAAGACAAAGGTCATTACTATTTCTCGTGATGTCAAGTTATTTGAAGACATTTTCCCTCTTCATCAACTTTCAAATTTTGATGACAATAATTCTTATCTTCCAAATATCTTTTATGAGGAAGTTCCTGTGCATTCCTCTCAACCAGATTCTGATGATCAGTCAACAAATGAAAATAGTGTTCATGCAGAACCGGTTTCATCCAATACCGATGTCCCTCCAGTTCGATGGTCAACAAGAGCCATAAATCTACCTGCTCATTTGAAAGATTTTGTTTGTTATAATGCTGCAGCAGATTGTAATTCATTTGATGATTGTTCACACACAATCACAAATTTGTTCATCAACAATTCAAGCTCTCAATTTCATGCTGCTGCTCATGTTGATAAAGTGGTTCATAACAGTGTTCATAAAGTTACTGAACCAATGTTCTAACATCAAGCAAAAGGAAATGTTCATTGGGAAAAAGCCATGAAAAATGAGTTTAATGCTTTAGAAGCAAACAATACATGGGATATTGTTAAACTTCCGTCCAATTGCTTGCAAATGGGTCTTTAAAGTTAAATACAAGGCTGATGGGTCAATTGAACGTTACAAATCTCGTTTAGTTTCGAAAGGATTTACACAAAAGGAAGGTATTGATTACCACGAAACTTTTTCACCCGTTGTCAAGTTCAATACATTGAGGTGTTTGGTATCTTTGGCTGTCAAAAGGCAGTGGAAAATTCATCAGTTTGATGTTAACAATGCATTTTTGCATGGAGATCTTCACGAAGAAGTATATATGAGGTTACCACCGGGCATGGATTCTTCTTCATCATTGGTTTGTAAGTTGAAAAAGTCGTTATATGGTTTAAAACAGGCCTCGCGTCAGTGGTATGACAAGCTTTCTTCTGCCCTTATCAATAGAGGTTATTCTAGATCTTCCAATGATTACTCATTATTCACAAAGAAGATTGCTAATTCTATCGTCTTAGTTGCTGTTTATGTTGACGATATTTTGGTTACAGGAAGTAATAACAAAGAAATTGAAGCTCTTAAGAAATTTCTAGATGATAAATTCAAGATTAAGGATCTTGGTACAATCAATTATTTCTTGGGTTAGGAATTTCTCAACACTACTGATGGTATGTTTGTTCATCAACATAAATACATAAAGGAATTGTTAGAAGTTTATTTACCAAAGGATGATGACAAACTTGTCAATTCTCCACTGCCAAGCAAGTTGAAACATGTAACATACTGAAAATGGGCCTAGTAGTACTTAGTTGTACTTCATGCTCAAAGGGTTGTACCATGACTTTAATTATGAGTAGTAGTGATTAAATAAATATTTTGTTAGTTAAAGTGGATACATGAGTGGTTATATGAAAAGAAGGGTTAATAAGTAAAAGTAATAAAATGTTAAATGGTTCCATGTAATGATTCCGTAGATGTCCCCGTTAGTTGAAACGGGTAATCCTAAGTTATGTTTTAAGTTGAATAGGAGAACAAAATACCCGCGTGGGGTAATAGACTTTAAGTCGGTCTAAGTATTTAAGACTTATCTTCTTTCCCAAAAAACACACACATACGCATACATACGTATGCATACACACACACTTGTTTCTTTGGATTTTGAAGAGAAATCAAGAAGGGGAAAGGATTGGCAAGTGATTTCAATATCAGATCAAGCTCCGATCTGCTGTGTACTCACAGATTTGTAAGTGTTCTTGAGCTCCAAATCTAGTTTTGAGTTTGTAATTATTAAACCTCAAATGGAAGGATTAAATGGTGTTTTGATGTGGGTTTTATGTACATAAGATGTTAGCCAACTTCTATAGATGTTAAATAAAGTATATAAACGATTAAAGTTGAGTTTTAGTCGATTTGGGTGTCAAAAATGGGTATTTGCAGGTCTGTACACGAACAGGGACGAAGTTTGCTGTTTGTGACTTTCCTACGGCCGCAGAAGGTTTTCCCTACGGCCGCAGAAGGGATTTTCTCCTACGGCCGCAGAGGATTTTCCCTACGGCCGCAGAAGGTTTTTTTTCTGCACAGCAACCCAAACTTTGAAAAATCATATAAAATCAACCGTAACTCCGTTTGAGGCGTATGACCTGTCGTTTCGAAGCTAAGAGAGTCTATTTTCATAATATTATAATTTCAAGGGATGATACGGAAATGACTTTGGTTAAATACCTAGTTTAGTGATGGGTAGTCATGGCATATGGGTGTGTGAGATGTTTAGCAATATATCTCGCCTATTGAGCTTATGTGTATGCTATTATATGGTGCTTAAACATGAATGGTGGTATTTTTAGGTACTACTTGACTTTATTGGTATTGTGTGTAGTGGCTAAACATAAGTACTCTATTATAGGTGAACCGTACGACTCTGAAGAACGAGACAATCACGATATTTGTTTACTGTAGCCTCTAGCCTCTCAGGTGAGTATAGGATAACATAAGAATTAATATAACCGTGTTACATGTTATCTATATGTGTTATGTATTAGTAATTCCGTGAAATGTAATTAACCTTTATGTATGCTATGTTTATGCATGACACATGTAACAATTGAATCAGGATTTGAGATATGATTATGATTATGCAAGAAGCATGTATGAATTGAACCATGGATATTATATGTATATGATATGCGCGCTATGAGGCCCGTATGGGTCAGATTTGTATTTGTGATCGGATCCGAGATAAGGGGCTGGTTATAGTCCACGAACGGGGCCAGTGCGCTGGGGCGTTTTGAGACCTGCGGGTCGATGATAGCGTCAACTACCTGGGGTTGCAAACCCAACGTTTCCCGAGTCATATGGGGATGACTTATTGTTGTACTCCATGAAGGCTGTGGCCTGAAACGCAACGGTGGACCGCTACCCGCTCACCCACCCGCGCGGTTGATGTGTCTGGTTTCCCCAGTTAGGAGTGTTGAGCCGGGCTAGCTACCCTGCAAGATTATGCTTCCTTCTGGCTGTGCCAGCTCATCGCGAGATGCTAGGATAGCACTGTTTGATATATTGTTGATATGTGATATGTTTATATTACTGAATATGCTATCTTATGCTCACTAGCTTTAATTAGCTAACAGATACTCTCCCCATGACTGCAGGTGGCACTTAGATATGTGAGCTTGGGTACCTGCTTGTAGTTACTAATCTTTTGGAGGAACACTTATCTATATTACTTTTAGTTACTGTTTATGTTGTATAAACATGTATAAGTGGTCGGTGAACAAATTCCGTAACACCAACAAATCTTTTGTATACCGTGGCTTCTTTTGATTGTATTATCGCCACTTTTATAGCTTTCGCTGTAATTATTATGTTTTGAAAAACAGGTTTGATATAATTAAAGTTTGCAGACGGATCCACGCAGTATGGATTCTTGATTTATTATTATTAAAATGAAAAATCTGGTTTTCAAAATCGGGGTGTTACAAAACATTTGTATCTCAAGTCAGATTTGTTGCCTGATCCAACAGTCTATAGACATCTTGTGGGCAAGCTTAATTTCTTGCTACACACTCGACCAGATTTATCTTTCACAACTCAATTTCTAAGCCAATGCAATAGTCAACCTTGCGAAAGTCATATGGCTGCTGCTCTTCATGTTATTCGTTACTTAAAAGGAACAATTCATCAAGGTATTTTTCTAAATAATAAAGTTGATTTCAAGGTTGAAGCTTTCTGTGACTCCGATTGGGCTACATGTCCTACAACTAGGAGATCGGTTAGTGGTTATTTCATTACCATGGGAGGGAGTCCAATTTCTTGGAAGTCTAACCATCAACTAGCAAGTCTTTATCAGGACCAGATCATTCAGAAGCTATTTCCAAGCTGGGTTTGCGTCCCCACACACCAGCTTAAGGGGGGGTATTGGTGTTAAAAGTCAACAATTTTTGTTGACTTTGTTTGTTCGGATTCTGTTTTGCTATTAGTTAGTATTAGTTACAGTATGTCATTAGTACAGTTAGTTAGTTAGATAACATTCTAGCTTAGCTTAGTATATATTTGTTATTCTGTACATTGTTGGTATTCATTCAATGAAAATGAGATATGAAATTATCTCAAACCTATCTTCATGCTCTCTTTCTACAATGCTATAAAATATCAATTTAAAATTAGTTGATGATAAGGGTGATAATCGTGTCGTTCAGGTTTATGGATCTTGACATGAACATGACTTATTTAGTTATTCATGTCATTGTATAATGTAACACAAACTCATTTACGTGAAAACACGACGTTTTCGTGTAATCCTTTAAATATACGGTTCACGAGTCAACAGATTATTCACATGTTAACATATCATAAACGGGTTGACAAGTAAGTGGGTCTGATTTTACTAATATTATCATGATTGTCAACATGCATATTAAAAATGTTAACTTCCAAATAAAGTTTAATTCTAATAATTTGGGTAAATTTAAATTAAAAAAAAAGAATGCATTGAATAAACAATTTAGCTACAAGTGATGAAATATTGAAAGTCTGGCCGTATGTAATATTAAATAAGAAGGAAATCTACCTCTATAATAGCGATTGATAAATTCAAATATCGATAGTCGATGGATTGATTGTTTACGGATGTCTAAAGGAAGACTGTCTTAGTGATGGTTTAAATATTGAATCTCGATAGTGATGGTAAAGGTCAATTAATAATTCGATAGATTAAACGACGAATGAACAAAAAGGAAACTGTAAATTTTTTTCTATTTTGAGCTACTAGGATTAAGAAATAAGAAAAAGATATAGCAGCCAAATATAAAACATGGAAAATGAAAATTTAAATAAAAAAACAAAAAGTTGTAGATGTTGTTGGGTCGTCCCGCGAAGTAACTCGAACATGGCCCAACTTAATTTATGTAGGTTGGCGCGACACCTCAATATGATTTAACCTCGTTTTTGATCAACCCAAACCTATTTTATTTACGTGTTGCGCTCGTCTCATATCGATAATTATCACCCTTCAGCGTATTATTATATTTAAATTATTTTTCATTCTATTTATATGTGTTTCATGCAACCATTAATTTTGATATGTTGTATGTTTCTCCGTTTTCTCTATATCCTCTGCTAATAGAGATTTGAAATTTCTTTAATTTTCAACAATTAAACACACACTCATCTAATTATATACTATTGTAAAAACTTAAATCCACAATCCTATGGTTATAAACATATTTTTCCCAGCTCTAATACCACCAACCCAAACCCTTTTGTTCAGTTTCAATGTATTCTCATATTTTTTTTGTAACATTTTTTTTATAACTAAATCGAATATACTTAATCCCAACTGAGTTCTGGTTCAATTATTTGGTTTTGTTAGTCTACACTAACTTTTCCACGCCCCTAATTTAAATAATAGATATATTTATTTATGAATGTGAAAATGTAGATTATATGAAGTGAAAATATATAATAAAAAGGGCAAACTGCACCATAATACAACGAACTTTTACTAAGCTACCAATGTATACAACGAACTTTAAAATTTTAAGAAAAATACAACAAACTCCATTATAACATCCATTGTATGCAATTTGTAACCAGCAGGTTACAGGTCACTTTATAAATTTTTATTTTTATTATTTATTTTTTTATTATGAAATTCATCTGTTCTTCAAATTCATGATGTTTGTTCTTGTTGTTCATATGAAATTTCCACATAAACACAAACCATTCAAGAATATAAACCCAATTCTATAAACTAAATACAAAACCTCAGATCTATAACAAATCTTAAATCTGTAAACAATCTCTAGATCTGTAATATACTCAAATCTGTAAACAAACATTCACATCAGAAAGAAACTCATAAATGAAGTTGAAGAACCCTATTCTTTTCAAGATTTGTAACAACAAATCTTTAACCCAATATCAAAAATCAAAAATCAAAAATGAAGAACCCTTACATACAATCGGAACTTGAAGATGAAGAACCCTAATATATAATTTAAAATCGAAAGCAACGATTTGCTCATACCTTTCGACGGCAGGGATGGCGGTGGCTTGAAGGTCAGTGGCGGTGGTGGAGTTTTGCTTCAACTGAGGTAATGGTTTTCTGCAACAGAGGCGGTGGTTGTCGTTTGAAGCATCGGCGGCGGAGGTGGTCGTTTGAAGCAGCGGCGGCGGAGGTGGTCCTTTGAAGCAGCGGCGGCGAAAGTGGTTGTTTGAAGCAGCAACAGCCATGGTGGTTTGAATAACTCGAAACGGAAAAACCCTAAAACCCAAATTCCGATTTCAAACCCTAACTTTAGCAGTGATTGAAGCAGCAACTTGCTATTTTAAACCCTAACTTGAACTTGAAATTGGGTGTGCTCTGTTCAAATCCTAACTTGACGGTGGCTTGAAGCAACAACTTGCGATGGTGGTGGCCTAAGTTGGTTGATGTGTGAAGAAGATTTCTACCTAACTTGGTTAATCTTGTTTCATTCTTGATTGAATACTTGAACCCATACAATGATGATGAAGCTTGTTTGAATGAATACCATCTCAAAGTACTCAAGAGTTATCAATTTTAATTAAAAAGTAAAGAAAAAAGGGGAAAAAGTGAAAAAAAACTTAAAAAACCGGATGATTACCTGCAATAATAGGTAAATTGTATATAATGGATGTTATAATGGAGTTTGTTGTATTTTTTTTAAAATTTGAAAGTTCGTTATATACATTGGTAGCTTAGTAAAAGTTCGTTGTATTATGGTGCAGTTTGCCCTAATAAAAACTATATCAAAATATATTATTCTTTTAAACGTGTGCTAAAAACCTACGTAATTACGTAGTAGTTCTTTAGATCTTTCGATAAATCCTAAACATTATTCGTCTTAAAAAGTCGTAAAAAATCATATTAGGAAAACAATGACAGTAAACGGGAGTTTCGGAAAGCGTTAAAAAGTAAATTATTTGTTTTAAGTAATATGAAATTATAAATTAGATAATAAGCTGTAATAAAGATGTAGAAAATAGTTTTGGAATTAATGATGTTTTATTTCGTAATAACCACATAATTAGTTTTTTATATCTAATAAAGTAGATTAATTTATTTTGAAATATTAAAATAATAATATTCAGACAAACATAATTTGAAAAAATTACCACGAATTAATTAAAAGTAGAATTTTAAAAATGAGTTGCGTTTAATAAAGTCCATATAAAAAATATATTTATGCAATTTTAATATTCAATCAGATGTTAATTACGAAAAATACTACTTCGCCCAAAATTTTAAAATTTTATCTAGACTATCAGGACTATGAGTTAAATATAGTTTAGGGTTTAGGGTTTATATTGAACATTTCTTTTTTAAAAATACGTTTTGTTACCTCTAAAACGCACATAATCAATTTTCAAAACTCTAAACTTATTTATTAGGATTTAAATCGCAATAAATTAAAATTGTGTGATTTAAAACACATTCTCAAGCATCCTGCTAAAGAAATTGAAACAGATTAAGTAGTCAAGAGAAGCACGCAAATCTTTATGAAAGTTATTATTATTAATTAATAATAGTTATTTGTCTTTAGATTATTTATATTAAGAGTTTTGGTGATAATTTGACAAAAATGATTTCACATGTCGGCATATTAGGAGGGAGGTAAGACAAAGGCCTTATAAAACCCCATTTTATTGTTATTTGTTGATTAGATTACAAAAAGACAAGTCATTTGTTTAAGTAAAAAGTAGCTTCGTGTAGATGAAAGTTTATATACTTATGATATAAGTCGCTATAGTAATCTATATTAATATATCTTTAGCCCATCCGTATAATATAGCATTTCCAGTTTTCAAATCAACACACATTTTTTTTTCTCTCTTTTCAACACAAAAATTAGTATAATATAATAACTCGATATTAATCAACTTCTTAATTTATTATATATATATATATGAAAAAGTTTATGCGAGAACCATTATTAGTGCGAGAACCGTGAGAACCAATCTGAGCCGTCCAAATTTTCCTCTTTCAATGTTTGTCCACCCATGAATTTCTCACATGCACCCTGCCACACTCTATCCCTCCACGCTCACCATCCATGAAACTTTCCATATCCAAGGAACGGCCGAGATTGGTTCTCACGGTTCTCGCACTAACAACGGTTCTCGCATGAACTATATATATATATATAGTAGAGATCTAGTAAAAAAAGTTATGGTACTAAATGTAAGGAGAGATCTCAACCATTAGATCTCACCAAAAGTCAAACAAAAAAAGTCAAAAAAACAATTTAAATTCGGAATTAAAAAAAAGAAAAAGAGCAAAATGGACAAATCAACCAACAACAAATACGGGAACAGTTACTATTTTGAAAAAAAGTCACGGGGATTTTTACGCCAGCCGTGTATAGTGCACCGACCGGCGACTGTGCACTGACCGGCGATGTGCACCGTCGGCGACAGTGGTATCAACGGCAACAGTGCGTCGATTGTGCATCCGGCGACTGTGCAGGCGGCTGTGCACCGACATCGACAATTGAAAGAGATGGATAGATCGTGGTGCATGATTTGAAACGAAGAAACATCGATTAACAGATGAAATTCAGAAACATGAAACGAGCAAACCATGATTAAAACCCTAAATCTCGTAAGAACAGAAACCCTAAATCGAACAAAAGCCCTAAATCAAATAAGAACCCCAAATCTCGTATGAACAGAAACCCTAAACCGAACAAAAACCCTAAACTTACCTCAGTCGAAGATGATGGTGTTCTTGAATGGTTCAGTTAATGGTGTAGTCCATGGATTCAATTGATGAAGATGAAGCCAGATCGATGCACGCGATGACGATGAAGATGAAGCAGATTGAATGGTCTAGTGTGGCGATGGTGACCTTCAGATCGCAGTCCCAAAATCGAAGATGAAGATGCATTCGATGGTGATGGCGATGGTGGCTGCCATAGTGGCGGTGGCGATGGCGATGGTGCAGTCGATTCAAGTGGTGGTGATGGTTCGTCGATGATGAAACATAGCAGATCATCGCCCTTCAAATGATAATGAAGCAGATCAATGATATTGTTATTATTATTATTATTATTATTAGTATTATTATTATCATTATTATTATTATATTCTTAATTATATCAAAACAAAAAAGTAACATTTCACCGTCCAAGTCACACACCACGTCATCAAAACCAGCTCCACGTCAGCGGTTGACCTGATATACCAGGTTGGATACATTTAATGGTAGATTTGTGAGAGTTCGGTACTCTAAATGGTAGTTTTGAAAGATGAATATACACAATAACAAAAAGTAACAAGTTCGGTACACTTTTGAAAAATAAACTCTTTGTTTTCCTTTCAGCTTCTTTTGCATCGCTTTCTTAGGTTTTATTGATTGTTTTTGTTTTAATCGATCTATACTTCTTTTTTTATTATTGTTTCTATATAACCGAGTTTTCTTAGTAATTTTATGTTTTCTTTTTGAAAAAAAAGTAATATGATATGTTATTTGTTATCTTCTTCATGTAAATATTAATATATCATGTATTTTGTTATACTTCTTTGATCGTCTCATTTATTTATTTTTTAATATAAATTATAATCATCAGATGCTTTATAAAATTTATCGCATTTCTAATCCTAAATATTTAAAACAATCAATTTAGTTTATACTTTAAATATTTGTATTTAACTGTTAGTTTTATAGTTTTGTTAAATTTTTTTTTTATTTCCTAACTACAGTGTGCGGGTACCAGTGTCTTGTTAATACGTAAAAATCAAGAAAATATTGAAAGCAAATGGTACCAAACAACTAGGTATATAAAATCTTCGATTCACATTAATTTTACCTAATCATAATTGCTATGGCTTATGGCTAGTACAATAGATAAAAATGGTTGTCAGACATGAACTCGAATGTGAATATGGAATCTATCAAGCGTAGCACAAATAATATCAATTAACATGGTGTTTGATAAAGCTTATATATTACGGACTCTTTTGTGACATATTTATAATAAGCTCATTTTTTAGAATTATTTTTTAGATTTACTGTTTTATTATGATTTAAGAAAGAAAAATGGGCTTACGAAAAATAAATTGAGAAAATAACATATAATAAGCTAAAACAATACCCCCTAAGTATGACACATAAGATAAAACCTACGAGTTCAAACTTAATTGAAAGAGCCTATGATCAATAGCTAGCCCAATTGTTGTTTTGCTACACAATTTACATTCAATATTGGGAACCTTTCTGAATCAAGACTCAATTTGAATTTTGATCCATCATTATCTAGGTGACATTGTAGAGTAACTACATGTAGCGTGAGATGATGGTTGGCTAGTCATATTGGTGAGTGTGTAGGAGCTAAATTGATTAAATTCTCGTTTCATTGCCTTGTAAACATGTTCTAGCCCTTCCTCAATAAGCTCCAAAACTGATTGTGGCATTGGTGGTTCGTTCACCTCTACCGAACCTTCCAACATCATCACCACCTCACTCATCGAAGGACGCATGCTCACCTCATCTTGTATGCACCAAAATCCTACTTTTAGTGCTCTTAAAAGTTCATCTTCTTCCACTAGCCCTTCGAGACGCCTATCTGCCACTTTCATCACGTCCCCATTTCCCATTTCCTATACATAACATATCACTTATCAATCACAAAAAAGAAATAAATTCACGCATGATAATTAATATTTTTATAGATTACATTTCATATAATATAGAACAAATGTATATGACCAAATGCATATAAGTACGATCAACACTTTTACCTTAAAAGCCCATCCAGGGAAAAAGAAATTTTCTGCATCAAAACTCATATCAAAGTTTCTTCGTCCACTAACTATTTCAAATAAAAGCATTCCATAACTATAAACATCAGCTTTTACTGTTACTGGACGATTACTAACCCACTCTGGAGCTAAGTAACCTCTTGTTCCTCTAACCATGGTCACCACTTGTGAGTGTTCCCTTCCCATCAACTTAGCCAATCCAAAATCTGAAACTTTAGGACAAAAATTTTCATCTAAAAGAATATTCTCGGGCTTTATATCACAATGTATTATCCTGTTTCGACATTGTTCATGAAAGTATGCAATCCCTTGCGCAGTCCCAACCGCTATCTGAAACCGTGTTGGCCATTCCAAAAGCCTCTCTCGAGTTTTATGTGAGACAAATAGCCATTTATCTAAAGATCCATTTTTCATAAACTCATACACCAAAAGTCTGCATGCATTATATTACGACATACACGTTAGATCTCCACATGACTAATCTATTCATCATTTGCATCAATTATCAACTTATAAACATATTTTACCTTTGTGAACCTTGAGAGCAGTACCCACACAATCGAACCAAGTTCATGTGATGCATTGAGCCGATTGTGTTTACTTCGGTTACAAATTCTCTCTCTCCATGTGGGAGAATCCGGTCAAGCTTTTTCACTGCAATTAACGTTCCGTCTCCTAAGCTTCCCTTGTAAACGCTACCAAATCCACCTAATTAAAGAGTACGAAGGTTAGAAAGAATTTCAACAAGTATAGAAAGAAATTTTAATAATATATGCAACTTAAAAGTCAAAATACCTGTTCCAAGCAACTCGGAAAAATGATTTGTCCTATTCTGTAAATCACGAAAGTTGAAACTTAAAGGGGCTCCTGAGACAATTAGGGCATTGTTGAGGGCTCTTTTTAAACCTCTCCTTTTATGAACATAGATGTACAAGAGACAACATAGGAGACCAATAAGAACAAACATGCTGACTACAAGAGGAGGAACCAAAACCTTAGTGCGAGTACTGCTACTCATCCCCGACTCATCTTTACGGTCATGGCTAGAACCATTTGATTGAACCTTAACAAACATGGTTGAACCCGAATCCTCGAACCCACCAAACTCCAAGCTCCTTAACAGCCAACAATATGGAGCCTCCTGGTTTAGCCCGTAAACAGAGGCAACACATTCACAATCGGATAAACAAGCATCACCACATTCGGAAACCGTTTTTGTATCGCTGTAATTTGCTATCACGGCTGACTCTACGAAATAGTAATTTGTTTGGTTAACTGTTTCAATTTTAAATTGGGAATTATTGAAGTTGCCACTGGGAACTCTACAACTTCCAGTGAAGGATGAATTCATCCTACACCGGAAATCTTCCCCATTAGTGGAAGAACCAGGTAAACAATCACAGGAAGTGTTTGTTTTAGTTCTGTCCAATTTACATATTCCGTTTCCACAAACTCCGGCGATGTCACACGGGTTTGAAACTGCAGCCCATTCTGGTACCCACTGTCGGGATCCATTAACGTCGTTATCCCAGCGGTATAGCCGCAGATTACCATTACTTTCAATTATTAATCGACGGAGAACTAACGGTCTGTTTGTTCTGTTACTAGCATACGGTAATTCGCCACTGTCATTGTCATTCTTGTAAATGTACACAGCTGATCCGGCGGATTCTCCGCCGTAAACTATGCCAAAGCTTCCGGCTTGGTCAAGCACCGCCACAACATCGCCGGTGACGTTGGAGAATTCCGGTGTTGCCCAGTAAGAATAGTTAGACTGAGCTTCCATCGATAAGTTATAAGGATCTGCAGGCAGGTTGTACGTTGAAGCTAACCTTAATGAATTTGGCTGTTGTAGTATTTTCAAAGTGTAATATCCGCCGCCGCGAGTGGGTATCCTTGATGAAGTCAACTCGACAGAGATGGTCAAAGGTTGACCGGGCAAGAGAGTGTCGGATGGGTGAGAGAAGCTTTGCCATGCTATATATCGGTTGCTGGTATAAAGAACGAGGTTGCCGTTTTCTAGTAACTCGGCCGATTGGATGTCGGCACCTGTGGTGTTTGAGGTCCATGCGGTGGTTCGGCCGTCAGTAAGGACAAGGTTTCCGGTGGTGTCGAGCTCCAATATTGCGTTTTTCGTCACCGGAGCGATTCTATTGAGAGAAATTAATGCATCGTAATTATAGTTACCTGCAAAAGTTGCTGTAAAAACTAAAGTATGCCATGCTTGCTTCATTGTTTCCATGTATACATACGTACTTACATATGTACATATATATACACGCGTATACATATTTTCATAACTTTTTTTAGGTGTATACTTGTATCCCCACACATAAGATATTAAGATTATTATAAACGTACATATGTAAAAAATTAAGATGTAAATTAGTATGGTTTAAAATGCATATGTATATATTATAATTTAAACGTATAAAAAAATATGACTAACGAGTAACAAGTAATAAACTTACAAATATGCTGACCAAGCAAGAGTAGGGTCTCCAGGAAGATCCGCGAACCAAATCCCAAGCTGGTATCGTTCGTCTTCTGAAGTTGAGTCGTCGTCTAAAGTTGGAACAAACCCAAATGCAAATGTACGGTTATCAGAAACCCATGCCTCGTTCCTGTTGGCATACAATCTCGAACCTAAACTAACCTGACCCGATACACACACAAGAATCTTTAGAAAAATAGCTAATGAGAAACCCCAAGAAGAATAAGCCATTTCTTAGAAAGGCTCATAATATCGTTAGCTTAGCACGTAAATATATATATATATGTCAAGGAATAATAAATTATGGGATAAGTGGGAAGAAAAAGGGGTGCAATTGTGATTACGTGTAGAGGTGGTGGGTGAGCTAAACGTTGAAAAGGGCTAGGTGGTCGGCTTGTTGAGAGAGATTTGGGGGACACGTGTTTAATTCAGCCTGGCTCTGACATGAGACCGGGGAGGGCTGATATATTGTGATTAATTGGTTAAACTCAAACTCACACGTTTCTCTTTTAATCAAAGACGTGGGGCTACTTTAGTTTTTCTCGACTTTCACACTTGAGATGGAGGGTGGCCATAATCAAATTTCATGGTAGTACGTACCACGTTATTGTAATCGGCAAATCCTTAACGTTGCAAGTGTTTTTTTCAGAACTACCTACTTAATTTGATAGCCGAAAGTATCATATTTCAATAGTTGGAGTTGAGTTCAAAAATTACATTAGGCATCGCGCTATATTCTACTTCTACACTTGATGTTATTGGGAAGACTTAAAAGATTTGACTACCTTAATATAAAAGCGATTAGAAAAAATTAATTTAGTAATTCTTAAAAATAAAAACTCAAAAAAGTTATTACAACCTACTTTAATTAATTTTATTTTCGAGCTTTTTCTTTAAAAATAAAAGATTTAAGTAGCATAATCAAATGTGGCTAGAAGCTTTTACTTTTAAACACAAAACATCTGGCTCTTAAAAGATTCAAAAAGTTCTTAACGTATTCAATGTCGACTATTTGTACACAATGCATATATAAAAATGACTACTATAGGTAAACTTTAAGGAAGTATATAATTTTGATCGATAGCTTGATTGATCTCTTGTGAAATTGACAATCTAATGTCAACATCGAGCTAAACTTATATAGTGTTAACTTTCTTAAATAGTTAAAAAGACTTTTACAAAAAATAAAACAAACATCATTAAAGGTTAAAACCAATATTTTGCGTGATGTGTGCTCCACCAATCATATGTCCGTGGATGGAACTTTCTCCCCTATTATTTTTTTGATATTAGAAATGTAATCAAGCCAAATTAATTTGATATATTATCAAACTTGAGTGTGACTTGATAGCAAATTGGAATATAGCTCTAAAGCATGTATTTTCAATCATGAGCTCAAGCTCAATAAAGTGACCAAAACTATCGAGCTTGACTCGATTGCTAACCTTGGTACTTTCAAACTCGACCGCTTTGACACTTTCGAGCTTGACTCGATACTTTTGAGCTTAGTGTGGCTCGACTCAAGTAGAATTTATGATTATTATATAAATATACATATATAACAAATAGAGACGTAGAACGGTATAAGCTCCATAAAGAGTATTTTATTACTCGAGTTTAACTCGACTTAAACCGATCCAGTTTCGCGTATTTAAATAAATCAGCATCAATAAACTATTGAGTTGTTTTGACTCAATTACACTCTTAATTAATATATTTGTTCCCGAGACATATTTTACTTTCAAGAGGACGCATATATATATATATATATATATATATATATATATATATATATATATATATATATATATATATATATATATATCAAGCATATCCTTTTCTTGATGGAAGAGAAAAACGTGTAATGGGTATTAGAAAGTGGAATTATGGGCCAGTTATAGTTTTATACTTTTATACACCATTGATGTTGTGTATGGGACCATATTGGCGTATAGGCCCCTTCAATGATTTATAGGACGGCATAATTTCTACTTATAATATATGACATAGTATCTATAAAAGATATCATGAGATGTTGGCATACAAGTCACTTCAAAATTTTAACTATCTGTGTGACTAGGTCACCCACAATCCAAAAAAAAATATAAAAAAAAATGGCATTTGTGCTTCAAAAGTCATTGATCACTCTTCAAGATGCAATAACTCTTTTATAAAGACCAGTCACAATTTTAAATTCGGAGTTCACACATACAAAAATAATTATTGCCGTTTTACCATCTAGATCAGTAACACACGTAATTTCTCCACGTGTTCTTTACATATGCCCGGTTTATTACAGGACCAATTTATTTGTACAAAAATAAAACCCCTGTCTAACAAATCCTGAATCTGTGTCATCATCTCACGGATTTCAGAAGGAGCTAACCGGTAAGGAGCTTTAGCCACTGGGCTCGAACCTGGAATCAAATCAATCCTATATTCTACCTCACGAACCGGAGGCAACCCAGGTAATTCATCGGGAAACACTTCCGGGTACTCCGAAACCACCCGAATAACAGAAACAATCTGTTTCTCCTTTTTAACATCAACCACATGAGCAAGATAGGATTCACACCCTTTGGCCAGAGATTTTCTAGCCTTCATATACGAGATAATAGGAAAAGCAGGTCTAACCCTCTCCCCGCGAGCCACTACGTATGACCCATCAGGTAAAGGAAATGAAATCAGTTTTCTATGACATTTAATAACAGCTCGGTTCTGACTCAACCAATCCATACCCATAACAGCATCAAAACCAACTATAGGCATTAACAGAAAAGAAACAGGAAAGCATGTACCATCAATATCAATCTCAGCCCCAGACACAGCCGTTGTGACTGGAACCGTTTTACCATCAGCTATCTCTACTTCTAATGGAGCAGCAACATTTGAAGTAGGCAATTTCAATTTATCACAAAATGCCACAGAAATAAATGAACGATTGGCACCAGAATCAAATAACACACGTGCAGGTATAGAATTTATGAGAAACATACCCGTGATGACATCATCAGTAGCAGCAGCATCATCTACTGACATCCGGAATGCTCTACCCTCGGCTGACTGAGGGTTCTTCCTTTTCTGTCCTGAAGCGGACGAAGATCCCACAACCGATCCCGATACCGACCCAGTCCCCGATTTCTTACCCACACGGCACTCACCTGCTCTGTGCCCCTCCTTTTGACAATTCCACAAACACTCCTCGGAAATCTACAATTATTCAATTCATGCCCAAACTGACCACAACGAATACATCTGGCTGTCTGTAGGGTACAAAGTCCATGATGAAAAGACTTACATTTATTACACCACGGGGCTCTCTGAGTAGACCCACCAGATGTAGGCCTACGATTCTGACTGCTCTGACTCTGACCATGTCCTTGACGTTGACTTCCCTGACCTCCTTGAGTTCCCTGCCGATGTTGGGTATTAAAATAATCAAACCGGGATTTCTGTTGAGAGATTCTATCTTTATTCAACTTCTCCTTAGCTCGAGCATCACCCTCAGCTGACTTAGCTAGGGTAAAAGCTTGAGATAAAGTGCTAGCCCACCTGGTAGCACTCCTGTAATCTGGATGCAAAGCTCTCACAAAATGCTGAACTCTTGAAGCTTCGTCCGGAACCCACTGCTGTGCAAATCGTAATTTCTCATTGAATTGCCTAATCAATTCATCCACAGACATATTATCGGTCATCTGCAAATCCATGAACTCCTTCTTGATTCGTTCCATCTCAAAAGATCCACAGTATTGCTCACAAACCTATCCCTCAAATTGCTCCCAAGTAATACTACTCATCTGCTGCTTTGTAAAATGACCTGTAATCGAATCCCACCATACCATGGCATCTCCTTTGAGTCTTTGAGTAGCATATAATACTCGCACTTTCTCCTCGCATTCCGCAGTATCCAAGGCCTTGGTCATCTCCCTCAACCAATTCAAAGTTTTATTGGGGTCCGTACTACCGCTATACTCTGAAGGTCTACAATCCATGAATTGCTTATATTTATTATGTTGACCAAATCCTGGGTAGGGGTAAGCTCCTGGTGCAGTAAATTGATAGATAATCGGCTGTTGTGTACCCTGTGAAGCAACAGTAGAATATGGAACAGAAAATGGTACTGAAAGTGGTGGTGTTGTTGACACTGTAGCAACAGCTGCTGTTGAAATCGGTGTTTGAGCATTCTGTATCAACCTCTGCTGCTCAAAGTTGTGAACTGTTTCTCGAAGCTCCTGTAGTTCACTTTCAAGTTGAAATATATAATCATTCTGAGTTGTATCTATTTCTCTACCCGAAGTGTTGACTATTACTGGATTCTCTAAAACTGGAATTGTAGAAGTTCCAGCCTGAGCAAGGGTCACCGGAATCTCGGTTGGGATCTCTTGACTTGCCATATCTATTACAATCACATCACCTCCAAACTTATTAGACAACCGTTAGTACACACACACAACAAATCCAAACACTCTAATTCCCCCACAGGAAAGGTTTGACCAACCTCGAGCCAAGATTTGGGAATTGAACACTCTAAACGTGCTCGCATGCCAAACCAGGGCTCTGATACCAAACTGTAACACCGCAAAAATACAAGCCATATTTTTTTTTAAATCACAGCGGAAGTAATACGTTATAAAACTAAAAAGGAAATAACATTAAAAGTTAAAACCAACACTGTACAAACATACAGTACTTCCTTTAGTGTTACAAAACATTTCATAAAGTATGGCTCATCATTCTAAAACCCAAAATATCAGAGCTACGGTCAAACTTTCCCTGTACACAAAAGCTGCAACCTACCGTGCCCTCAAAACCTGAAACAGAGAGTTAGGGTGGGGAATTAGCACAAAGCTAAGTGAATGAAAATCAAGCCACAAGCAATTAAAGCTAAACCACAACGATCACAAGAACAGTTTATCTCAAATATCAAAGGACCGGCGGCTCTGCCGAGCCTACGACCAATGCTGGCCATAGCAATGATCTACCGATAGCCATCTGCTAACTGGCACAGTTAAACCCCCTCTGCTACAACAAATGCAACAGAGGATCTAAAACTGCCTAACCAGAAGCAACTGACCCAGCCCAAAACCACGCTTAGCTGACCTCTGCCACAAACATCATGAGCACAATTTCATGCCTTGATACTCATATCTTGGACACAATTTCAATAATCATCACATAACCAATCAAACAATCATATCAGACTAAACAGTCTATCGCATGATTAATCGCATAAAATCCAAGTAACCATAACAGTTACAACTAAAACCACTGGTGCATTAAAGTCCACTCACCTGTGTTCTCCAACACCACACTCAGTATTCTAATTTCACTGAGCCTTCTCGTTTCCTGAAACACATCATAATTTAGTCAGTAATTGGGATTACATTCCAATTTACAAAAACGACAACTCTCATTGGCTACAAGCAATAAAATTACAAAATTAACGTCTGAATCACTACGCACGTAATGGAGTCACTACGCACGTAGTGGACTCCACTTCGCACGTATTGAACTTCAAACTCACGAAGTGGCTAACCCACTTCGCACGCAATGGGCACTGGTACGCACGGAGTGAACCTCACTTCGTGCGACCAAAACTCATCGACTTCATCTTCTTCAACATGCACTTCGTACGAAGTGGAGCCACTACGCACGGAATGGACTTCACTTCGCACGGCTAAAACTCAACTTTCAAGAACTTCCTAATCAAAACTCGACATAAACAACAAAACACACATCTTGCTCGAAAACCAAACGTTAACTCTCGCTTAGAACTCGAAAACAGAATTACGGACTCAAGTTATGAATGTGTGATAAAGGTTCTTTCTCTCTTCTCTTATGCAGCCAAACCAAATGAAAACAAACATACCAAATGCTATATATATAAGTCAAGACTGAACATATTACACTACACAGTGCAAATACTGATATCTGAGATACAGAAACCTAAATAAAGCGGTCCTACTCAAGTCAAAAACATGCAACAAGGTATTATTCGGAACCCTCGTATAAAAACGAATCATATGCTACCAATAACATATAAAAATATTAAACTAATATTTTTACCTCTTACCTCGCGGTCCAATTTAAATACCAAGTAAGCATCAAATAAATATATAAATAAATAGCAAATAATTATTAACAATCAAATATACTAATATAAACAATTAAATAACTTACCACCGCCACGAAACAACTAGGCACTAAACGCGGGTGTTACAACTACAATACAATTTACATAAGAAAAGTTAAGAATGAAATTTCAATATAGTAAACATGTTTATTTTTCTCTTCTACTAAAATAAAGGGTTTTCACTGTTTTTTATTGTGTATCGACTTTTAAAACATTTTATATGAATTAAGGTTTTGAAAGTCGTATTGTATATATAAACTTATCTATAACCAAAGGGCTTATAGCCCAGTGGTATCAGGTGTTGTAAGGTGGTGCCCCTCCCAATAGGTTGTGAGTTCTAGTCCCGGCGTGGACAATGGTCTAGATTTAGAAGTAGGTTTGGAGGGTGTGTGTGTTTACTGTTAAATTTTTTTTATCTATAACCGAAAATAAAGTGATGTAAAGTTGATTTAATTTTTGTACTATTTAAGTGTATTTATAATATTTTTTTCACTAACAAATTAATTTCTAATATTAAAAATATAACAAACCAAATCTTTGTTGAATACTTGAAAAACAACTTAAAATGTTAAGGAGATCGTCTATCTAGATTCTTACGACTATTTATTGAAAGCCGCAATAAAAGTTACAAGAGAATAACATATTTCATTTATTCTCAATATATGTCTTAATGCCTTTTATTGATTGGTGTTATTTCTTTTCCCGAATTGAGAAATTAAGGATAGTCAAAGCCCCAACAAAGAGATAGGTTGATAGGCAATTCTTTCAAGTAATGCACAAGGAAGATCCGGAGTAGAGGGGTATGAAGAATAGGATAACCAACAAGGGAAGTCACCAACTAGCTTCACACCGTGATTAGTAAGTAGGAACAACAGATTAACAATCCAAATGAACAAAAGGTGCACTCAAATTGAGAAAAAAACTAAGAGAACAACATATACACTTAGAACCCATTATTATAATATGATTAACGGTAAAACCAGATAAACTAAAGAACAAATCTAATACTTAGATCTAACTTGAATCGTGCACACATCAACACTTAAAACAAATCATGATAGATCTATGCACACAATCGAACTCGGATTGATAAGAAATTGTATAACCCTCGCTTAGCTCCAACCACCACACACAAAATAACTAGACTTAGGAACATAAAAAAACACACATTCAAGCGAAAAACAAAAACTTGAAATTAATTTTAAAATGCAATCCTATAACGGCTGCTAAATTAAAATTCAAGAGATTGATGTAGGGATCTTTTAATATATATAAAAGACTAATTTGAAAAAAAATATTAGATTATCAGGACCCTTTATTTAAAATAAAAGATATAATCTTGACCGTTAATTACTTTAATTCTAAAATTTTAATTTTGACTTTTTAGAGTCAAACTAATGTGAATTAGATGAAAAATAAACTTTAAATAAATTACATTTAAAATTAATTTGTAGATAGCTTTAGAAGGTGATAAAGATGATTATACATATATGTAAATCTTCTAATATATATAAAGAGCTAATTTGATAAAAAAAATTAAATGATCTAAACTATTCATTTTAAAAAAAATTTAATCTTAGCCGAATTCACTTAAAATCAAAATCAATTTTGACTTTTAAATTCAAATGTATTAGAGGTAATTTCATATATGCCTTTATTAAATCATATAAAATCGTATTATATTTATCCTTTATAATATTCTAAAATTTCATATTTAACCAAATTTTTAGTTCTATCATTTAAAATATTTTACAATCATTTTAATTCCTTTTTAAATATAACCAATAACGTTTAATTTTGTTACTCTTAATTGTAAAAATAATTTGATAATTTATATAATTAATACAGTTACGTCTCTTTGTATCATGTTACCATGTTTCTGCCGTCAAGTCTGCCCTCCCGCTTGCGTCAATGTTTCTACTGCTAGTTAGAGTGTTCAATATTTTTTTTAAATCAACCCGTGTATTACACGGACATATTTAGCCTAGTAATTGATAAACGAGCAAGGATGGGTGATGACTGAATGAGGAAATGAGATTTGAGATAACGTTTCGAGTTTTGGGCTTTTGGCCATTAAAAGACCCCTAATTTCTAGAAAATTCGGAGCTAAACCAAGAACCAAACACCACCACACCATAATGCCGCCTTCTTACCCTTGCTTCCTTTCCCGGTCAGCCCTTGTCATTTTCGCCGGAGCTTTCTCCAGCTGCCGCCGCGGCGCTACTACCACCCTCTTTCATCTTTCACTACCCTAAAATCCATACATATCGTTCACCTATCTGTCGCCTCAATCGTTTCAACATTTGAGAACGACCTCTCTAGGGTTTTGTGCCGCTTCTGATGCAGCACAAGCAGCAGCAACAACATTCCGGCAGAACCAAATCACCATGTCCACTGCTACACCTCTCTGCCAAGCGTTTTCTCTTCGCCGCTCTATTCCTTCTACATCCAGAGTTATGTACAAACTCTTTAAACCCTATAGTTCACTCAATCCGACGTCTTGCCTCTCAAGCGTTTCTTCTTCAACGTCTTTGAGAAATGTAAGTCAAAACTCACATTCTAATCTATTAATTCAATCTGGGTCGGAACCAGTAGTAGTGTGTACTGGTTTACTGAATGAAATATACTCATAGGCTCAACCATTGGGAAATTTGCATGATTTTAGTTTCGTACCTATGCTATGACATTTAATTTTGTTGGTTATATAAAGAAAAATAACGGCCTGGATAATTCTTCAATCGTGTTTAAAGACATTGTTCTTAAGTTGTATATCTACCTATATGGGTTGCAAGAATTAACTCGGTGATAATTGAAGAAAACTTTATGGAGAAATTCGTTTATCTTCACGTTTGTTGTTTATTCCATACACAGCCCCCTGTAAGCTCTTATTTTGGCGCCAATAACTACCAAAACCAGTTTTTCAACAGTTACATGATAATTGTGAGCGGTTCAGACAACGGTGCTTAGCCGTGCACTCAAACAACCAGCCAAACATACGAGATACAGAGTGAGCTGAACAGTTCAGCACTCAGCTAAACATGATATTCAACTCCTGAACATGTTAATTAGGGGCTGTTTGTTTGCTGCTTAATGGAACCATTCAGCGCCGAATGTTGAATCATTCAACATTCAACATGTTTGATTACTGCCTCTGAACAAAGACTGTGCTGAATGAATTAGAAGAAAGCTGTTGTCATTATACCTTAAAATGCATTCTGAATCATTAAGCACTAAGTATTTTACCCTAATACTCCTTTCACATGCTTTCTTGTTAAACAATCATATCTTATAATATAATATATCACTATAAAGTATAAAGGTTAAAATTATAATTTGCATTATTCAAATCGTACATTCAAAAGCTTTATCAAACAACACATCACATTCAGAGGTAGATTTATTCAGAACCTTCGAAGTATTCAGACCACAGAATCATTCAGTGCTTAATCATTCTGTTTTAACAAACAACCCCCTAGCTTTTGAAACATCAGATTTGACATATGCCCATACATACCAACCACCACCACCTGCCCCTTGGACCCCGCTAGAGGTGTCGCTGCGAGGACCCCATGAGGGGGCGCAACTCCTCGACTCCCACTGTTTTTGGGTCTACGATTGCTAAGACTTGAACGAGTGTGTACTCCGCATCACACCAAGTTTAGCAAAATCCTTACATTACAGTAAATATCTAACATTCCTCCCTCATCTTGGTGTATTACTATATTAATCAAACAAACATAAAAACAAACTTAGGCAACAATGAAAATGTCTTGAAGATTCAATTTTCATATGAATACATGAAGATAATATACACCTAAGTTCAAACACTACGTTATCACAATTGACACTATACAAAGCCATGTGTCCTATCCTGAATGTATAAAAGCCAAGTTCAAGCTTCTTGAAGCGCCTACGCTTCGTATTCATATATGTAGTTCTTTTAATCATGCAATGAGAACTATTTTCGTACGAGAAGCGCGAGACCAATCATGACCCTTGATTAAAATTAATCAATGACTAAGAATTTTTGGCGGCTCATTGATGATTTATTAATGGCTCATTAGCGATAAACCAAAACTACAAACATGACAAATCAAGCCTAGACGTGGGTTGTACAAATAGATTCAAGTGTTCGCCAACTAAGGAGTGATAAGACAAAACTAGAAAAGTGACAATTCAAGGCTAGGAGCATGAGGTGGTGAAGTAATTACATATGTGTCTTATCGTTATGAATTCACAGTTTAAATAGCCTAAAAAACAAGTATCTATAGCAAGGCACTTACACTATATATAGAGGCCAAAGGTAAATCATTTATTTCATCCCTAAATTGTAGAATACCAAAAAAAATAAAAGATTAGTAGTAACTTAAGGAGATAAAGAAGTTTAAGAAGTCGCAAAACAAGGGGAGGTTGCTATGTGCTTTAATGGATACGTATATGCTATATAAGTGTTCTATATCATGCATATTATCATATGTTACATAAAAGTTTTTCTACATTTTAAGTATGGCCTTTAAGATATCCAACGTACGAGGTATAAATCAAGGGACGTCTTGCAACACAACTTATTGGACAGCCCTTATGTGGATTCGCGGCTAGAGTGAAGTTTGACATACTTAACATGTAACCATGAGATCTCAAATAAACGTTTTTATATTTGGTGTTTTACAAGAAAGATTGTTTTTAACCTTTGATTTGGCTAAGTATTCATGAAAAATATTTATCATGAAACTATAATTACTCACTAAGTTAAAGCTTACGTATTCTTTTTTAATAAGTTAGAACTTTTGTTATATTATTTTACGCATTTCCACAGATGTAATAAGCTTTGTACAAAGTAATAATGAATAAAAAGTTGAATATATATAGTTTTCTCAATTCACTTGTACTAATGGCTCAAAGATAATACCTACGAGATCGGGTCGTTACATGACACATGTGCTTCAATCTTTAGATGTGCGCTTTCTCGTAACTCCTTCGTTGCCAACATCCTAATATATATCGAAGAGATAGTGAGACATACCATTCATAAAATGACCATGGAAGATGTAGTCATCATTTGCCCACTTGGTTCCGCGTCTAGTAGCCTCATGAGTCTCATCCTTGACATATCCTGGAATATGGGTACTCAAAATGTATTCAACCTTGAGTATGGTAAAATTGAAATGCATCTTCTTCTGCAATCATTGCCTTTAAACTTGTCCACCTTTAAAATTTTCGAAGTCATGTGTTTCACAAATTCAACCATTGGATGTCACGAAAATACAACTTAAGAATGTTATGAAATTTGATTCGTAGGGTATATAAAGAGAAATAATGGTCTGGAATAATTCTTCAATCGTGTTTAAGGATACCAATTTGTATTTCTATCCTATATGGGTTGCAAAAAACCAACTCGAGGATAATTGAAAAAAACCTACTCGACAAATTCGTATATCTTCATGTTTGTTGTTTATTCCATATAATATACACCCTCTAGGGCAGTTACTTTGGCTCCAATAACTGTCAAAAGCAGTTTTACAGTGGTTACATGACAATTATGCGCGGGTTAGACAACCAGTGCTTAGATGTGCACTTGAACAGCCAAGCAATCAGCCAAAAATATGCACAGCTAAGCGAGATACAGAGTCGGCTTATTAGATGAGCGCTTAGCTGAACATGTTAATCAGCTCCTGAACATGTAAATTAGCTCTTGAAACATCAGATTTGGCATATACCCATACATACTAACTGCCGCCACCAGGGGCTCTGCTGCCCCTAAGACCTCACGAGGGGTCACAACCCCCTTGATCATAGTTGTTTTTAGGTCTAGGATTGCTAAGACCTGAACGAGTGTGCACTCTGCACCACCATGACTCGTTACCAAGTTTAGCAAAATCCTTACGTTACACTAAACTAACAACCTGCACATGAATGAATTATAATTATGAGCTGAGCCATTGAGTCATTTGGGAGTCCGTACGATAGCTTCATACTTACATTTTCATTATAAATTTTCATATTTCTGTATGTATATATATGTTATGAAGGGATTTGAACTTTGAGCAATAGTAACTTGAGTCATGAATCATGATACCTATTTGGCTCTCTCGATTCGACTTGTTTGCAGCCCTTAATCTTTACTTTCTTAACGAAATGATGTTCACTTTCTGGTTGTTGAGTTTTTGTGTATTCTTGTAATGAAGCAATTGATGACTACCAGCATTGAGCTTGATCTATCTTTGAACTAATTAGGTTTGTTATTGTGTAGAACTGGAGATTTTCATGCTTTAAGGACGGAAACTCTTTAGATCATACTATCCCTGATGCAGCAGGAGGGGCGGTGGAACAAGAACCAAACCAGCTTAATGTGAAGCATGATTGGCTTTCAAATCTTAAGAAGGTAACTATTGTAATTAGTTGGTACTTACTGTTGTGACTGATATCAATGTAGCTATACATTTTCCATGATGATCAAGAAGATGTTTCAATAAAGTTGAAGCTTTTAGAGGGAAACATCAATAACAAATGAGTTACTGGGTGGGATATTGTACTACACTACTACACAATTGTACTTTGGTGGAAGAGGAAATAAGTATACAAATGGTCGAATATAATGCCATTGTTTCATCAATTTTGTTCTTGATCTGTTGGGGAAGGAGAAAGTGCTCTATCCCTTGTGTCAATGTAGGTTGAAGATAAAACTTGCTTAACCACTAGTGCTCCATTTTGTTAAATGCTTTCATGCTTTTTTCAGGCTGTAGAAGCTATATATAGTGCAGAACGATGGACAGTGCCATGGACAGCTAACACCATCCTTCAGGTACAATTATTTGCTTTTTTCAAGCACCACTTTCTTTTCGATAAATATTTCTTCGCCTATGGCTACATTCTCACTGCTGTTAATCATTTGAACGAGATAATCTAGGAAAAGGGACTTGCAAATTTGTTTTTATTTCTTATAAAATGGGATACATGTCATGATGCAATGATACTTTTCTTGGGTGCGGTTGTGGTTATGGCATGATGTTTAACCATTTCATACCTATTCATTGAAAAAATGGATATTGGTTTGCTTAATTGCATGTGGCTCATATGACTCGGGTGCAAATGTATTAGTCAACTTATTCTTGAAGGGTTTAGCTTAAGGCTTCAAGAGCCTTAGCTATCAAGGAAAATCAAGTCTGAAAACCAAATAGATGGTACAAGTCTGCTTGCTTGTTTGTGTTACGTTCATGTTTCGAGGTCATCAGTTATAGGCACTCTCGTAAAGGCCCCCCCTCCCCCCCCCCCCCCCCCCCTCCCCACACACACAAAAGAAAAAGAACCAAAAAGAAGATAGATAAAAAAATTCTTCTTCTGCTAATGAACTCTTTCATAAGTCTTAGAATGTAGATGTTTGTTTGGTAAGTTATCTTTTTATAATCTAAGATGTAGTTGGAAACACAATCCATTGTCCACATATGTAGGGGCGTTCAACATATGTACGCAATCCGGGATAACTGAAATTTTGAACTGAACCTGATTCGAATAATTCGATTTGAATTAATTTGCTTAGTTTTTTAATTGATTCAAAATTTTACATTGGTTTTCAAATTGAATTTCGAATCTATAAAAAAGTTCTTCACCTGACTCGAAAATTTGAATATATATATAGGGAAAGTTCAAACGAGAATTGTTTTTCGTACGAGAACTATTTGTAACATCATTAATAGGTATTTTGGTGAATTGTGACCAGTGGACTGTCATGAATGTGTGAGACATGATTTGCCCAAAATACTCATCATTAATGCGTCATTAATGAGCCAATCATTAGCCGACAAAATTATTAGCCATTGATTTATTTTAATGAAGAACCAAGATTGGTTCTCACAGTTCTGGTATGAAAAACTATTCTCATTTGAACCCTCCCCTATATATATGTATGTATATATACGTGTGTGTGTGTCTTATTACTTTCGTTCTATTTTTAATTTCTCTTTTTTGATGCATAAATAGTAATATGTTGTTTTAGGACTACCAAAAACTAGGGTGAGCATGATGCCGGACCGGTACTCATACCAACTTTACCAAGTACGGAATTTGGTTCACTAAATACCATGCCGAGTATTCATATATGGTACTGGTACCACTATTGGGTACCTGTTTTACCTATTCGGTTCGGTACTAGTCGCGAGTACCGATTTAGCAATATTCCAAGAATCAAGTACCGAACCGAAAAGTCTCATTCGGTACCGGTACTTCGGTATATTCGGTTCCCACGGCCATGCTCACCCCTACTAAAAACCCTATAAATATTCTCCTAACTCTATCCTTGTAAGTTCAAACTCCAGTTAGATATTCAAAATCAGAAAACATCATAAAGTTTTTTGATTAAATTTGGTTTAAACTTCAATAATCGGAACAAATCTCTACCCGGTTCGTTGAATTTGGTTTTATTCGAATTCAAACCAAATTCAAATATTTGAATGCAATTTGGTTTAACTAGTAATTTGAATTCGAATCAAATTTGAACTGGGGTAGAAAATTGTCAAACTTGAACTACTCGAGAAACTCAAAATTCGATGAACAAAACTAATATTAACAAACCCCAAGGGAGTAGCCTAGTGCCCTAGCGGTGGAGGCTTAGGAACCTCTAGTGGATACTCAAGTTCAGTCCCCAGAGGTTCCAAATCTGGGGCTGAGCCCTCAGATGCTCTGCGAATATTGGCCATGTTCCCCTAAATGGGCCTAGTCTCTCCTTTGCAGGTCATCGAGTCAGTCTGGAGGGTAAGCTCAACATTGCCTTGCACATAGTGTCCAGGGGCAGGGCGTGCAAATAATCACATCTTAATGAATGTGAGTGTCTTTGGCATCTAAGTTCAGAAATTTTAAAAAGAGAGTTATCCAGTCGCGCTTCGTTTCGAATTTGTATTCATCATCTATTTACTACGTAATTTATATATTTATAGATCATCTATAAAATTAAATGTTGAAATTGTTTTTGTACCTTATATTACAAATCACTCGTATCAAAATGAAATGCCAAGAAACTGTTATATAGAGAACAAAATTAATTGACATTAATAAAAGTAAACGGAAAAGAGAAAATTTGTCGAAATTAGAAAGAAAAGAAAAGAAATCTAAAAAAAATATGAATCTTAAAATTAAATATCATAAAAGTTAATATAGTAAAAAAGCAGCCTTTTATTGAAGAAACAGAAAATAAAAGTAAAAGAAGAAAATAAATCAAATCACATTAAGAAGAATAGGATAAAAAAAAAATACAAGAAACAAAAATAAGTGGGAATAGACAAGCTGTGGCAAGGAGTTGAACATGTGACCTTGGGGTTGCGGTGCAAAGTGTTAGCCAGCTTATACAGCCTTTATTGTTAGTTCTCTTAGAAAACTGCTTTATAAAAATACCTGGCGCAGGTTAGGAAAACCCAATTATGAACAGTAAAATGGTGCAAGATAAGCCATTCACAATTCTATATATTATGAAGGCCAAACCTACTTAGTATGCATCATGTATGATACTCATCATATGTTTGCTTATTGGTTTAAAACCGGATTAGCAGGTTTTGTAATTTACTAAGTTTGAGTATACCCAAGGGGATAATGCTGAAACCCGTATTGTATAAGCAGCTAGTCCACAAGTTCAAAAAAAGCTAATCAAGTCATGATTTACAAAAAAAGCTAAACCGGATTAGGAACCACACAACATGTCTATTCACTACCCTTGAATATTTTTTGTAGAGTAATTCTGATGTTCAAAAAATCCAGGTCACAAATAACTCAAGACCTTGTGTCCATTTGCTACTACCTTAATCTGTATAAGCTATATTTTAGATACATATACGTTCATGCCTTGTGGTGCGGTATAACTTTAAATCCAATGTTTTGTTAAAGCTTCTATAGTCTATGCGTTGGCTAGGTATCATAAGTTGGAGCCTGAGGCCTGTAATATGCTTTCATCACTCTAGCTGAACATCTAAACTCTAGTATTTGTCCTTTTTACAATGTCCTAGATTTACTGCAGCGTTTTTTTCAGCAATGATTCTCAGAACTTGAAGTAATTTAATTTTAATCATTGCAAAATCACTCGGATTCATTTTACTAAATTTTTTTACTAAAGTTTAAATACAGGGTTTAAAGCAACGATGTTGGCCTCTTGGTTAAAATAGACCAGCACTTCAGTTGATTTATGTGGAGTCAGAGGGGTGCTATTCTAAAATTGTGAATTATTAGTTCCTTGTGGAAATGCAAGTTTCAACCTATTATATATTGTTTGTTTGCTTCATAACAGACGTTAAACAGTCTATCTAACTCCATGCAAGAGCATTGAGCTATAAACAATAAGCAAGCCACAGATATAAAAAGAATTAAGCAATTGAAAAAGTAACAGAGTTGAATAATGCAGGTTATGCTCCTGTGGATTGCTTCATTCTGGTTGGTTGGGTCTTGGATAGTACCATTTATAGCCCACATAGCCGGTTTCAGAAAGGAGAGCTTAACATACAGAGGTCAAGCATTATACAGCCTTGTGACAGATGTGGCAGAAGGCATTGCAGGGATTGCAATCCTTCACCGTTGCCTCACACCATTCCGGCCCCTTTCACCTGATTGGTTCAAATTTAGCTTCAAAGGCAGATGGCAATTTGATGTTGGCTTAGGATGTCTCATGTTCCCATTGGTAAATCGTCTGTCACAAGTCAACTTAAATTTACTGCCGACGCTCCCCCCTGCGCCAGTCACGGTTTCAAATGTCGAGCAATCAATTGTTGCACGAGATCCTGTTGCAATGGCACTTTATGCGATTGTTGTCTCGATTTGTGCACCGATTTGGGAGGAGGTTGTGTTTAGAGGATTTCTTCTACCTTCATTGACCAGATACATGCCTTTATGGTGCTCTATATTGGTGAGTTCCTTAGCTTTTGCATTGGCACATTTCAATATGCAGAGAATGTTGCCACTCGTGTTTCTTGGGATCGTGATGGGTACGGTTTTTGCACGCTCAAGAAACTTACTGCCATCAATGCTCTTACATAGCCTCTGGAATGCCTTTGTATTCATAGATCTCATGAAGTGATTTATTTTTTATTTTAATTGAGACCACACCGTGAGTTAATCATGTCCCCCATTTTGTCATTGATTTTCAACTTGTGTACAAATAGAAGGTTTGGTTTAACCCTTGAAGATGTATTCTAGATGTTACTTCAGTACATAGAAAATACACAAATGAATCCAAACAGGGCAAATGTAGATCTATTCTTCTTCTTTCGAATTTGTCAATGGTGCCTGGTTGTTAGGTCTAAAGCTGCAAATTAGCCAACCTAAGCTCAACTTGACTACCTTAGTCTGAGTAGTGTGAATCATTTCAACTGCAAGATCTAATACTATTGTTTATTGTTGTGATTTTGTTTTAAAAAAAATCGTGTAAACCGAGTGATCTGATGAACTTGTTTACAATTTATTTACTAGGATTTTGACCTGAAGTTGGTTTTCTAGTTAAGTGTTTATTTTCTTAAAGAGAAGTTCAGAACAACATATTCATCATCAAGTTATTTGTTCATGTCATTAAAATAACTTTTTAATGGTTCATACGTAAATATGAGTGGCTACTTTCACATCTTTTAGCATACTTTAAGAATATGATGTTCGATTATAATACGTTTAAACATGTGGATGGAGCTTGTGAATAAGAATGGATTCATTTGTAGCGGTAGTTTGGTAAAAAAATATGAGATTTGCAATAGTAGGCAGAAGGCGAATTAATAAGGTCACAAAAAGTGGTAGTAAATGTGTCATTTTCGGGAGATTAAGGATGATGATGAATCTAGTTAAGAACGTATGTGTGGAAAATGAATCTAGTTACAAATTGCTTTTGTCCTTAAGTTGGTTTGGAGTCTTTTTCTCGCTGTTGCAACCATACTTGTATGTCCATTTCTTTCCCCGACAATTCATGGACCAGTGTCTGGTGTTTTTGTTTCTTTCGGGTTTGTTAAGAAGAATAATTATTTAATTACAATTTCCCCACACCTGCCTCCCTCCCATGCATGTTGATGTGGGCTACAACCCATAATCAAATCACATAACAAAATGGGAGTGGGGACAACTAACTCCCGGTTATATAAATATTTAGAATTTTCAATAGAGGGGAAGGTTCAAATGAGAATGATAAATTAATTGAGAATGATAGACTAAATCCTAGCCGTTCATTTTGTAAGTGGAGTTCATGGATGGAGAGCGTGGGGGAATCGAGTGTGGTAGGGTTCATGTGAGGAATTCATGGGTGGGCAATGACATTGAAGGAGGAGAATTAGACGGCAAGAATTGAGTCTTCCGTTCTCAATTAATTTAAGATTCTCATTTGAACCTCCCACTTTCAATAAATATATATCTACTCTAAAAACTATTTAAATAAACAAACGAAAACTGATATTGCTTTCTACAACCACAAATATAACAAGAAACTAAACCAGAGGTAATTATAATTGAAATGTCATAATTTTATTTTTTAATTAAGTTAATGTTCAATGTCATCTAACGTTACTAAATTTAATTAATGTAAAGTTTTAATCAACTGCAATGTTTCTAATTTTTATATTATAAAAATAAGAGAAAATATAAATATGTCCTAAATTTGGTGTGAAAAATATATGATTATATAATGAATAAAGAAAGAGACTTAAGTAAGAGTAATAGAAAAATATGTTGCTACAGCAGATGTAGTAAGATTGGTGGCGCCAAATATTTCTACTTAAGGAAAAGAACCATTAGTCTCGCCGCGTATGCAGTAACAAATGTTGCTACAACGGATGCAGTAACAAGGGTGGTGTAGGACCTTCGGATAGAAATGCAGGAATTTCATCCTCTGGATGACACTTGGTACCTACACAAGGAAAAGAACCTTAGCCTCGCTGCGGGTTTTTGAATCCTCGACCAAGCTCTAGCATGGGAATAAGTATCGAGCGTATTGGTAGTTGAGTGTGTTCAATTATAATCCTCTTTAATAAATGATCGAACATATATATCATGAGGTGATCCATGTAGGTATTCTCTATGGTCTGCAATTAATGCAAACACTGTAGATGACTTGGCTCAGGCCGAACCATATCACCGCCGAATCGCGTTTGACAACTTTTTGGCTTGTGCATTTAATGAAGTGTAATGATGATATTTCTTATAGGCTTAGTAGTGTTGGTTCTTTAGACCTTATGGCCAGAGGTTGCAGGTTCGGGTATGTAACACCCCAAAATGGGGCCTAGTTGTAAACTGTAGTACATTTAGCTTTAATTGTAGTACGTTGACTTTAACTGGTGTTTTGTTGTTAACTGTAGTATATATGTTGTTAATTGGTGTTTTAATTGTGATTGGTGTTAATTGGAGCTAACTGGTGTTAATTGTAGATTAAAAATGTGGTAATGTGAAAAGTGTCATAAGTTGACCAAGTAGATAAATAGTTGTATGGTTTTGAATAATGGTTTCGAAAATATCTCCGTTAGTTGAAACTGATAACCCTAAGTTGTGTTTTAAGTTGAATAGGAGAACAAAATACCCGAGAGGGGGATATTTGATCATAAGTCGGCCTTAGGGCCAACCCTTATCCCCTGTTAACTCAAAACAAATACATACACATACACTTATGTACGTACCAACATAGCCAAACATAAACCCTTGTTGATTTGAGAAGGAAATCAAGTAAAGAATCAAGGTTAGATTCGGATTAGAAGCTGGACTTGGGTGCTAAATCTGTTCTTGAGCCTCATCTTCATCATCCTAGTAAGTGTTCTTGAAGCTTAAACCTAGTTCTTGAGTTGTAGTGTTGAAAGGATTCATTTGGATGGACTCTATTGTGTTTTGTTGTGTTCTTTTGGTCATTTTATGTTAGAAAGTTTATATGTATGTTAGATAACATGTGTAAACACTTGAATATGAATTCAAGATGATTTTGTGTCAAAAAAAATCGGGTGTGTCGGCTGCTGTGCTCGAACAGAGCACGAAGCTACTGGAATTTTGGTTCCTACGGGCGTAGTAGTAAGGTGCTACGGCCGCAGGGGTTGGTTTTTGTTTCTGCTGTCGTAGGGAAAGGTAGCTACGGCCGTAGGGTCCTGTTTAAGAGAATTACCACCTACGGGTGATGAAACAAATTCTACGGGCGTAGGGTTTGGTTCCTACGGCCGTAGGTCATGTTTTTCTAGAAACAACCTCTACGGGCGTAGGTAATGTTTCCTATGGCCGTAGGGGGCTGTTAGAAGCCATGTTGAGCTTTTGTTCAGGCAATTGTTAGTACCGCTCGATGTAGGGTGTTTTAAGCCTAGTTAAGTGTCGTTGATTGGTGTCTAAGCCTGAACCTAATGTGTTAGGTGTATCTAAGAGGTCGGAAGACGCAAGTGGTGTATCTGCATAGCACGGATTCCAGGTGAGTACCGGTTTCCCATGAGTCTCAGTAGGTAAGCTGTCGGTTGTATAGGATGACATGTAATTGGTGTATGATACATGAAAGAATGTTATGATAGAAACATACAGTGTGTTTATGATAGAGATATACAGTATGCTAAGAAAGAGTCGTACTTGCATGTTGTCTATATGTATGAAAAGTACACTTGTAATAGAAACCATGCGGTAATTGTACGCTATGATAGAATTGAATTAATATGTTGTTTATCAATATGAAAGATGTTAACTGGTGTGATTATATGCGCGCATGAAAGATACGTGTATTTGTTATTGTGTCCGGACACTAAACGATAGAACATGGAGGTCGGTCAGGTAGACGGGTGTTAATACCTGGCTGGGTTCTCGGGTAGACGGGTGTTAGTACCTGGGAACTAACGGTACTCAAGTAGTATACGCTTGGGTAATGGTCCTGCAGGCCGCCGTCCTCTAAGGAGTAAGGTTCCTTGACAGATGGGAACCAACATGATAGACAGAGTGTACCAGGTGGACTGCTATTCGCTTTCCCACTGGTGCAATTGGTTGTAGCTGATTTCCCGGCTAGGATTGTTGAACGGGGCTCGCTACCCTGCAATATGCGACTCCTACGGGTATGATTGGTGCACCACGATGTGATAGGATAGCCTTGTGTGCTTTCCTGGTTTTCGACTGCATGCTTATTGATACTTATGTGTAATCTGTACTCACTAGCTAGTGTAGCTAACCGGTTCATGATTTATCCTTTTTACAGGTAATGATTAGGCAGCCTGGTGAGACGGGTGCTTGTGGGTAATTGTATTTAACTTTTCTGGAACACTCTGCTGTTATATATACCTGTGATCCTATGGTCGGTCTATAGTATGGTAACACCGGTTTGTTTAGAGACTTGGCTTTTGATGTTTATATTTGCCAAGTCGGATAACAACATTTTATATTTTTATAACCAGTGTTTAGTTTCCGCTGCAAGCCATTGGTAAGTATACATAAAAAGATTAAATTATTACTGATTTTAAGCTCGTGAAACCCGGTGTTACAGGGTAGCGCAGGGCGAAGGTACAATCACCTTTGGCTATAGGTCATTAGAACCCCGTGTAAATTCTAAATAGCTGTTATCACAAATACCTAGATTAATAATCGTTTTTATTTTATTTTTACCTCTCTTTAATCCCTTGAACTATCTCTTTCTCTCTCTCTCTCTCTCTCTCTCTCTCTCTCTCTCCCCCTTCCTCCCTCTATCTCTTCTCTTCTGGTCCCAATATAAACTCACATACTTTATCTATCTTTATACACTTCATCTCCCTATCTTAGATATGTTGCGGTCACCAACATCGGCCACCACTCAGTCTCTCTACATCACAGCCCATACTCTGTCTCTCTATGCTCCACCGCCAACCACCACTCAATGTTTGTTCATATCTCTTTTTCTCCGGCTCTGGCCAAGGCGCTCTCTCCCCATCTCCTTCACTACCTATTGCTCCATCGAAACAGAAAGTGAGGATATAGACTCCACCTCCAGTAAGTTTGTAATCTCGGTGTAGATCTCGGGTTGGTGTTTTTTTCGATTTCATAGATGTAGGGTGGTTGAAGGTTTGTGTTTTTGTTGGCCAGAGGATGCAATTATCGAGTAGTTTCTGTTTTTGGTGGTGGCCGCATTAATCTTGTTGCCCACTGGCCGGAGTAATGGTGGGTTTCCGGTTTTGATCACCGGTATCTGGAGTAATCCATGCTTAAGGTTTAGATTCCGGTTCATATGTATGTTAATGATAAATTTAAACTAAATATAAGTAAATTAAAAGTAGTTAATTGATTTAGAAAATACCAATTTCAATTTTTATAGGTTTTACTCTTATATTACTAGAACTAGAAGATATAATAGAAATGTGATAAACATTGTGAATTATTGGACCGTATATCTATTTAGAATATAGAAAAGTAGAAGTAAAGGCTACATCTATTTGACAAAATTTTCAAAAGCTGTTGTAAAGGACTAATGAAATTCATCATACCCGGCAAAAAGAAAAGGTGTATTAAAAATAACGAATGATCCAAATAGGAGGACCTTAATAGAAATCTTCACTCTCCATCACACCTACTATACGGTCGTATCAACTTTTTTCTTCAACTAACCTAATCTAATCTGCTAATTTCGATTTTAGGATTTTCAAACTCAATGGTTTCAGTTTTATCAATTTCGATTTTGGCTGGTTCTAGTCAAGGAGTACTAAATACCATTTTGAGCCAAGTATTTAACATATATATGTATTTTATATCATATAATCATAATATAAATTTTGATATAAAAAGAGATAAATAACAAAAGAAATGAAAAGTTATTGAGTAAAGGTAATTTTAATAAGCTCCATTAACTTGTATTTAATAACCATAAAGTTAAATTATATATACTATATATATAAAATATTAGTGGATTCGTTTCTTAAAAGTGTGGTTTCTGACTAAAACAGAAACTAAATCGAACGCATCGTTTTTTCAAAACATATTATTATATCTAATATATAATATATTAAATATACTCTTAAGAAATATTGAGTATTCCTCTTCCATGGTATCCTTAATTATATATATATATATATATATGATTGACATGAGAAGGAATTGAATTAGGATCCGCATTTAAATTTATGGTTAACTCTGTCGAAATCTTCCTTGGATTAGTACAGTAACAGTAGTACGTGTTGAATGAATTATAGAATTTAAGGTAAGGGACCAATGCCTGCTCAACTTTAGATTAGCTTCAAACGAATTTTATATCTATATAAATATATATGCCTGCTCGATCTTTTCTAATACTAAATATATAACTAACATGCATGCGACATTAAATCATGTGTAGGGTTCACATTTGTCGTTTATATATCCTTTTGTCATGGCAACAAGGACCACGTAATTATGGTGTCTTTATTGTTTTCTACACAGCTTAATTAATTATATGATATCCCATAAATATAACCACCATATTCTCTAAATTCTTCAATCATTATAATTATATATTCCGTCCGTCACGAGTGACTAGACTGATCATACATGGAACGTCCTTCGCAACCTCTCTCCGTGGAGAGCTTTTCATACACTTGGTTACTCAACCCCAACCCCTCTCTTGATAGCCCAAACTGTTCCTTTAGAGTCTCCTTTGACGCTGCTTCCTTCATCGAGATGGATCCCAACCTCACGCCTTCCAAAAGATTTCTAGTTCATCAAGATTTTGATTTCAAAGTGCCAAAATCCCCACCCTTTGCCCATGCCGACAAGCTCATTTCGAATGGTGTCTTGGTTCCCTATTTGGACACCCCTGATCTCCCTAATTCGAATGCTGGAGACGAGAGACGCTGCTTTCGTAAAAGCCGGTCGTTGTCATTAGGTAAGTGTAATAAGCTCCCGAAAATGATTGTTAAAAAGTATATGGATGTTGTTAGGCCGATTTGGAGTAGACTGAAACGTGCAAGGGGGGATAATAGTAGAGTACAAGGAGTCGAGAACTGGGATTGTTCCAGTGCTTCGGGTTCTAGGACAAGCGGAGTATGTTGGGCTCGAAGATCTTGTGATTCGGAGACTTCAATTCATGAGGCAGTTGTACATTGCAAGAGAACCATTGGTATGAATTAATTAATTAATAGCTAGCTAGAGTACGTACGTACGTAATTTGTTGATCAATCTTTTGTATATATGTAGTTAATTACTTTGTATAGTTTTTGATACATGCATATAAGAGAATTGAAGTTATCTATAATATTTATATATATATATATATTATTACCAATGATTACATATATCACATGTACGTGTTGTTGGTTAAGCTAGCTGTTTACACCATACATCACATCTCTCGTCTGAATCTAATTAAAAAAAGTAGTTTAATTAACAAAATTAACTTTTCAAGGTGAATATATTTCTATTTTGATTTAAAACAAAAACATATTCCAGCGAGGACGAAGGCGTTGGTGAAGGTTATATAGGAACTCTATATAGACTTTTAGCGAGAGGACAAATGTGGTCATTGAATCTCATTTTGAAGTGTGTGTCTGTCGACCTATATGGCACATTATTAGATATTTAAAATAATCATGATTTTATATCATTTAAAGATTATTTCAGTGTTACATATGAGTTTGGGCGTTAGTAATTAATAAGAATTGTAGGTAATAGAATATCTTATAATTTTGTTTGTCCCACAAAAACAAACACAACTAAGCAAATGAAGGACCACGCGCGTACAGGTAGATGCTCATCACGTGGATCAAATGTATACACAGACAGCACTTTGTATTTGAGCCCCATTTCATTTCCAGAGATGGAGACAATTCCATCAAATTAATCCACAATGACAACGTACTCTCTAATATCTTACTCCTATATAATACATTTACACTCTAAAAACTCTTAATTTTTAAGTAAATTGAATTTCCTAATATACCCCTCAAATAACCTTCATCTCTCTCCTACTTTACACACTCACCAATAAACATTATTATATAATTACACACTTTCTATATTGTAAAAATATAATAACATTCATCTCTCTCTTTCCTACTTTACACACTCATCAATAAACATTATTATATAATTACACACTTTCTAAATTGTAAAAAAAAATAACATTCAACTCTCTCTCTTTCCTACTTTACACACTCACCAATAAACATATTATATAATTACACACTTTCTAAATTACAAAAAAAAATTGTTTTATTTTTTTTAGAAATATGTTTAAAAAAAAGAAAATAGTTTATGAAAAAAATGAAATGAAAAAGAAAATAGTTTATGAAAAAAAGAAAAAAAATAAAATGACATATTATCATGTAAAAATTATTTTATCATGCTCTTATATTATATTAAAAATGATATGTTATCGGGTACAAACTATTTGCCTCCGCAGCATTGCGCGGGTACAATGCTAGTATATATATATATGCCCAACAAGCAAGCGATCCAGAAGCTGTATCAAATCCATCGCAACGTTTTCCTTTCCAGTAGTTTTAATTAATTTCTATCTCCGTCCCATTTTTATTGTCCAGTTTTGACTTTTCAAAGTCTTTATTTTTTAACTTTGACCTTAAATATTTTTGTTTATGTTATATAATTCTTGATAAAAATTATATCCATGAAAATACATTTAAAACACAATACATTCATATATTTTGTATAAAATATTATATAACACAAACAAAATTATTTAAGGTCAAAGTTAAAAAAAAAAAGACTTTAAAAAGTCAAAAGTGGACAATAAAAATGGGACGGAGGGAGTATGATTTATGAGCCAAATAAATTACATTTCTTGTTGGAGATCTCCGAGTAATAATTAATATACGAAAATTTATCAGACCAGCAAATTTTGTTTTATATAATGGCATATATATATTAAAACTAAAGTAACATACTTATTGACCCACCCATCATTCAAAAGAAATATTGAAACTTAAACTGACCATCTCCATCGTTTTGTCCAGTGCTACAAAAAACAAACTTATCTTCACCTAAAAAAGTTTGACCCGTAACACACCATGCCCGACCCATCGGTTTAACCACCTCTTACTATGAATTTAAAACTTGGGTTTCTCAAAAATCATGATCTAACTAACCAATGAGAAATAGAGAAAGAAGTAGATGATTGGTGAACGAAAACCAAAAGACTCACTCAATTTGACCCATGCCATCGACCCACCCAATACTTGGAGCAGCTAGCCTAGCCTACCAAATAAACAGGCCGGATGAAGAAGTTCTTGGGGAGTGTTTAGGAAACCTTTGGTTTGGTATAATAATGTCACAAAACAAATAGTACTGTATAATGGGCCAGCCCAGCAGCAAAAAAGAAAAGTCTTAACCCCATTGACGTCCCAACAAATTAAATTACCAACAACTCATGAATGGTTAGACGGACTTGCAACCTTTGACAGCCTGCGCTTCCTCCCCCCGACGTCTATTGACCATAAATCTTGACCTCTAGGCAGAATATTGGTTAGAATCAAGTTATCTGCTTTGGGTTTTCCCTCACGACTTTAAATGCGTCAGTTGGTAAAAGTAAGATCCATGCACCCTCCTTATAAGGAAGAATAAAACCCCTTGCCTCACCGATATGAGATAATGCTGCATTACTACAAAAACGGTGAGTTTAAGAGCCGCGGATTTAACCGGCTCGAGAGAACCCCATAAACCTAACATTAATACATACCATTATAACTGAGGTAGCTTTGTAGTGTATTTATGGTGGAATCCCAAGAGCCAAAAGAGTAATGCAAGCCATGGAGCAAAAATGAAGTTGATTCGAATCTGGTGGTAGTATTCTCTTTGAACTGCTTTAAAGTATAGTACTATTTTTAGGAGGTAAGTTGAGGCCACAACAACATAAATAATGATTGACATTAACCATATTACACGGTTTACTTCAGTTAAGGAACTCAGTTGAAATGTTTATCCCAAGTTTTTCCATAGTATAACTTGACTGCTTACACCCAAATGTTTGAAATTGGATAATGCATAAGAAACAGCCATTTTTTATCATCCGGCAACATTATTTGCTCTGTGGACTATTAAACACAAGACAAAGAAAAAGATTTGATAAAACTACAAAAAATAATTAATAGTAGCCTCAATTATCGAAAATTGAGGTGATGATTTTGACACAATTACTTACTAGCGGATCAAACTTTTTATGTCCACCGTTGTTGAGCCCAACAACAGGTCAACAATGGTAAAATTTTACTTGAAACACCTTGATTGTTATTGTAATAGTAAAATTTTGGTAATCATAATTTACATACATACTAATCATTTTGAAGTATGACTTGACCTCTAATGAAAGCAAAACAGTCCGAGTGTAGCTTCCAATTTGTAATTCATCAAAGCACAGACACATGTTCCTGAACACTATTTTGTAGCTGTATGTACGTAGTCTTCGGCTCCTTATGTGACTTTGATCCAAGTTTTGCGCAAAGCAATGGAAGTTTTGTTTCGGGTGGGCGTGCAAATATTTAGAAATTTGAATGACTTGTATCCATTTGCCTTGGGTTTGCTGGGCTCTGTCTGGGGTTGTCACTGGCGGATCCACATTGTTAGAAGGGACTGAAAATATTTAGAAATTTGAATGTCCCAAGAATTTCATAAGTAGTTATATGGACTGAAAATACTATAATCTAATCTTAAGCGCCCTAATAAGAGATTTAACTATTATCTAATACCCAAGTTTGTGTATTGGTATTTTCTTTCAATGGAATTCGATGGTCATGACCCCTTCTTGGTGGTAACTTTGAAGGAACTGCAAAAATATCTTCATACTTAGATAATAATTGCTGTAACCTCATCTGATCGTTGTCCACAATTTCATCCTTAACATGCAAAGTCATAAGCTCAGCAGGGTAAACACATAAAGTCATGGCTGCTAACTGAGCTTTACTTTCATTCAAATTCTTAGTAACTTTTTTCCAAGCCATCCACTTTAATTCACTTTGAGTAGACCCTCTCAAAGAAATCTTTCTGCCTTGATACATGAATTCCATTCTTAACTGATGAAAATTCCATTGAATATTCCCCAAGGTAGCTAACCATTGAATTCCCAACACCATCTCACATCCCCCTAAAGGTATCAGCATCACATCAGACTTAAAAACCTCCCCCTGCAGCTTCCATTCCACATTCTTACATTCAAACGAGCTAGTTAATGAATTTCCACCGGCTACGGCTACCGGAAGTGGACAAGTACTTCTGATCTTACAGCCCAATCGTTTAGCAGTTGCTAAATCTAAGAAATTATGAGTGCTCCCGCTGTCTATAAGAATATGAATAGCCTGGTTATTCAATTGACCCCTTACTTTCATTGTTTGAAAGGCATGCATGCCGGCTAGTGCATTCAAAGAAATGAAAGGTGCCATTCCATCACTGCTGCTTAATTGTTCTTCCATGTCAATTATATTCTGAACATTCTCGTTTTCCATTGACTCATTCCCTTCAATTTCACCAGATTCATCAGCTATGATTTCAATAGAAAACAGTTGACCTTGACATTTGTGACCTGGAGCATACTTTTGATCACAATAAAAACACAAGTTCTTTGCTCGTTTTTCTTCGTAATCTTTCTGACTCAACTGTCTTCTTGGTTGTTCAGAGGAACTTGTGATTTTGTTCTTGTTATTAGATTGAAATTGGACGTTTGGAGTCGGAAGCAAAGAAGCTGCTCTATTATAACCCGTTTGAACAGTAGGTTGAATTGGAATTTTGGAAGCATAACTGTTGAATTTAGAAAATCTTTTGCTAGCATTACTACTAGCTTCTTGTAATCGAGCAAGACTATAAGCATCACGTAAAGATTTTGGTTTAAACATTCTCACCGTATTTTCAATTTCCGGTTGAAGACCAGCTATGAACAAACTGATAGATTGAGTTTCAGATAACTCTACCTTACTCAACAGCAAATCAAATGCATCTTGATAGGCTTGTACAGTTCTATCTTGTTTCAATAATTTCAGTTCAGCCAATGGATCTTCATGAATTTCCCCAAATCTTGCTTGAATTGCATCCAAGTATTGTGACCACTCCACTTGCCCCCCATTAATCTTCACAAATTGTTGGTGCCATGCTAGGGCTCGATCGTAAAGATGAACAGATGCTAGCTTGACCTTTTGTTGTTCATCCACCTCTTCAACAGCAAAGAACTGCTGACATCTATACACCCATCCTTTAACATCATCTCCATAGAATTTTGGAAACTCAACTTTAGCAAATCTACTAATACGAGAGAAATTGTTTCTTGAGTTTGAGCTTGACGATTCATTTGAAACCTTTTGCAATTCTGCTGCCAAAAAATTTTGTTGAATACAAACGCCCTCCACAGACTGATTTAGCACTTCAATTGATTGATTGACATCAGCTTTGAGATCCTTAATTGATTGATGAACGTTCCCTACAGCTGCTGCAATCGCTTCTGAAATAAACGACTTCATCGCTTCATCCATTGTCTTCGATCTTGTGAGTACCATGAACAGAGATCGCCAAATTGAAGGTCTCAAGCTGCCAAGATCGCAGCTCTGATACCAATTGATACACTCAACTTCCAGAATCAACAGATTGAAGAAGTAACCAAATACCCAGAACCCTCAAAAGAAGAATAAGAGTTGGGAAGTAATTTGGGGTTTTATTACGTAACAGAGTATACAAGAAGAATGTGTTTACAATTACAAAAATGACCACCTTACACTTTTGACTTTACACTATTTATAGTTTGTTTAGACTCTAACAGCTCTAACAATCTGTAACTAACTTCAACTCTGGCTCATAACATCGCTCTACAATTTTGAACAAGCCATGACTCTTGAAGCCCTCGAATCCTCCATTATGTAATTGATGTCTTTTCTTCTCTATACTTTAGTTCTTTTTTTTTTACTCTTCCGTTTTTGTTTATTTGCTAAACTCTTCCAATTTTTATCTATTTATTTTGTTTTGTTTGCTATATCTCTTTTGACTATTAGGTTATAGGTAGGAGTGTTTAAAATAATCTGAATCCGAACATCCGAATCGATTATTCGAAAATCCGATTCGAAATTATCCGCAAATCAACACCCCTAGTTATAGGCCCCTATTGTTCCAAATTTTTGGATCCGCCACTTTTCGAGGTTCCGCCGAAATCGCAATTTTCTGAGAATGAAGCTTGGTCCGGTAGGAGTAGATGTGGTTCCATAGTTAGCCGCCTTGTCATAGGTGGCTACTTCAACTTAATCCTTAAATGCGACCTTTTTTTGTTTTAGTTGGAGATGGTGGCATTTTGATGCTAACAGATTGGGCATAAGCGACGAGTTTTGAGGGTTGATCATTGATGGGTCTTCAAATATCAAGGGGGTTACAATTTATACTTTTGTATGATTTTTTTGAATAATTACGTCTTGATGCACATCAATCCCCACCCACCCCTCCCTCACAAAAAATAAACAAATTCCCCAGACTGATACCAAGATCTAGCTAGCTAGTTGAGAAGAAAGATTTTATAATTGTGACTTATGTGAGAATGATTCACAAAACGAAGAATAACCAATTTCTTTATCTATTGGGTTTTTTTGGTGAGAAAAGGGGCAACGTAGCACAAAAGACCTAATTCTTGTTAATTATGTTATCAGAGAACTAAAACACAACTCTCACTAGTAGGTAGCTGTAAAGCTTAGTTTATTCACTAATAACAGCAAGATATTATATAGCCATACATGAAGAAGAAATATTCAAAGATGCACCCACGAAATGCACCAGCTAACACACGTGGCTAAGACTAATTCAGAAGAAACTAATTACCTTTTAAAACGGAAATGCTCAACAGAAAAATGAACTAGACTTATTAAATTAAAACTCCTAACAAATCCTCCCTTAAATAAACTGCCACAACCTGTAGTTAGTTTATTTCATGACTAAAACGAAGCCCAAGTGAGTCTCTCATCTTGAGAAACAGCTCCAGCTTTAGTGGCTTTGTCATTCCATCTGCTACCTGATCTTCTGTACTACAATACTCAACAGCAATCACATTATCTTTGACCAAATCTCGAAGAAATAGTAACGAATATGAATGTGTTTGTTCCTCCCATGCATAATTGGATTTTTGGACAACTTGATTGTAGAATTATTATCACAGAAGATGGTACACTTTTGCTGATTGACTCCAAGCCTTTCAAGAACTCTCATCATCCACACTTTGACATGCACATGCAGCCGCTGCAATGAATTCCGCCTCAGTTGTCGATAAGCTTACGACCGGCTGCTTCTTAGAACTCCATGAGACTGCTGTTGAGCTAAATTTGAAAACATAACCCGAAGTACTTTTCCTATCGTCGAGATCGCCTGCATAGTCTGAGTCGCTGAAACCTATCAACCTTTCTTCTTCTTCTCTGATATAAAAAATTCTCATATCTGATGTCCCCTTTAGGTATCGAAATACACGTTTAATTGCCAAATTGTGCTGCTCTGTGGGTGATTCCATAAACCGACTCAATAGACTTACTACGTACATGATGTCCGGCCTTGTAGCAGTCAAATACATGAGACTTCCCAACTTTTGTTTGTAGGATGTTGAATCAACTTTTACTTCCTCATCATTCTTTTTGAGTTTGCAACCTGGAACAATTGGATTCTTCACCGAGTTACAATCTGTCATTTTAAATCTTTCTAATACTTCCCTCACATACTTTGTTTGACATATAAAAATTCCTCTTTCATTTTGTACCACTTCTACACCCAAAAAATATCTCATGAGACCAAGATCTGTCATCTCAAATTGCTGCTTCATCGATATCTTAAATTCTTCAAACATTTCAACATTGTTGCCAGTAAAGATAAGATCATCTACGTATAAACTAACAATGAGAACTTCACCATTCTTACCTGATTTAGCGAACAATGTAGGCTCACTTGAACATCTTTCGAAACCTTCTAAAGTAAAATAGGCATCGATCTTGCTGAACCAAGCCCGTGGGGCTTGTTTCAATCCGTACAACGCCTTCTTTAACCGATATACCTTATGTTCAGCTCCTGGAATTACATACACTTGCGGTTGTTCTACGTAGACTTTTTCTTCAATTTCTCCGTGCAAAAACGCACTTTTTACATCGAGTTGAAAAACTTGCCAATTTCTACTTGCTGCTAGAGAGAGAATCATTCGAATAGTGTCCCAACGAGCAATGGGAGCAAATACTTCGGTGTAATCGATACCAGCTTGCTGTGAGTACCCCTTAGCAACCAAACGTGCGTTGTATTTATCTACTTCTCCCCTTTCATTCAGATAAGATTTAAAAACCCATTTAACTCCAATTGTTTTAGCACCCTTTGACAAATCTACAAGTTCCCATGTCTCGTTTCTCTTTATTGCCTGCATTTCCAAGTTCATAGCTTCTCTCCATTTGGCATATTTGACAGCTTCGTTGACGTTAGTAGGATCATTAGTAGTAGCAAACATTACTAATGGTTGTACCTCATCATCATCAAACAACCCTTCTCCACTTACAAAGTCTTTCATGTAAGTTGGTTGTCTCCTTATCCTCCCTCGAACCGGGCTCGCGTCACTTGATTCGTTGATGCTTGGACTTGAGCTACTTGAGCTCGAGGAACTTGAGCTATTTCCAGAACCGCTACTGCTTGAACCTCCAGAATCCTCATTATCATTCTGCTTATCTTCATTGGGAACGTGTTCTGCATCGTCATCCGACCTCAAAATAGTATTCGATGAGTCTTTGGGTTCCAAGCTCCATTGATCTTCTTCGAAAAACACTACATCACGGCTGATCACAATTTTTCGTGACTTTGGATCAAACATCCGATATGCCTTTGACTCTTGGCTAACCCCCAGAAAAACACACATGAAACTCTTGTGATCTATTTTTTTTCGGTTCACCTCAGGTATGTGTACAGATCCAATGCACCCAAACACCTTAAAGTAGTCGACTGATGGCTTAAGTCCACTCCAGGCCTCTTCCGGTGTTTTATCTTTGATTGCTGTTGTAGGACATCTGTTCAAAACATGAGCAGCCCAGTTTGCAGCCTCTGGCCAAAACTCCAATGGAACCTTCTTATCATTCAACATACATCTGATCATGTTCAATAGTGTGTGATTCTGTCTTTCCGCCACACCATTTTGTTGCGGCGAATAAGCAGCGGTAAGTTGCCTACGAATACCATGAGTAGCACAAAAATCATTGAAAATGGTGGAGGTAAACTCTCCACCACGATCAGTACGAAGACAACATATGGGACTACTTATCTCTTTTTCAACCATGCTTTTATATTTCTTAAACAACTCAAAGGCCTCCGATTTCATACTTAAAAAATGCACCCACATTTTTCTGCTATAATCATCGATAAAGGTAAGAGTGTACCGTTTTTCGCTGTTTGATGCGGGAGTAATCGGACCACAGATGTCGGAGTGAACCAACTGCAATGGCTGAAAACTATTACGACTTTGTTTCCCTTCGACACATTCTCTACACGGTTTTTAGCTTGCTTTCAAGATGGGTAATCCATTAACCATCTTCCGGTACGCCAAAGTGTAATCCATTCATATGAAAGTGACCAAATCTTCTATGCCACAAACTGGTTATTGAATATGATGTCGCTTGAAGACAATTTGTGGAAGTATTAGCAAGCATAACAGCAAACAATATGAACATGCGATTCGTCATCATCTCAGTTTGCATAATAAGGCCATTGACTTTGTGAAATATTTTACAAACATTATCTTGAATTAAAATGGACAACCCTTTTTCTTGAAGTTGACCAACACTCAGTAAATTATTGTGTAACTCTGGAATGTAAAATACCTCACTTATGACATGATTCCTTCCATCAACTACCATTCGCACGTTTCCTTTTCCCATGACTGCCATTCTTGTGCCATTCCCTAGTTTGACAGAGTGTCGATAAGATTCATCTAATTGAACAAACCATCGTTTATCGTCACTCATGTGATTACTACAACCCGAGTCAAGGAACCACATCGCTTCTCGATTTGAATTTTTCATTTCAGCATAAGCCATAAGCAATATTTCTTCGTCTTCGTTAAAAGTTGTCTGGTTGGCATAGTGCATGGATTGATCAGGACATTCGTAAGAAAAATGTCCTAATTTATGGCAATTGTATCATTCAATGGTAGTTTTGTCGAAACTCCGTCCTCGTCCCCGTCCTCTTCCTCGATAACCACCACGTCCACGTCCTCTGGAAGAGAAGTTCACCGTCTCTCGTCGTGTATTTTCTTGTTCCGTGGTGACAACTTTTAGTGCATGCTCCTCTTCTTCTTTGCCTTGCATGCACTGCTCATGAACAAGAAGGCTGCCATGAAGTTCGTTGATGCTTAGTGTATTTAGATCGTGAGATTCTTCAATAGAGCAAACGACATAGTTGAATCGGGGTGTCATTGACCATAGAATTTTGCCAACCACAGCACTAGCTTCCATGTTTTCGCCATGAATCTTCATCTTGTTCACTACCGCAAGTGTTCTCGACATAAAACTGTCAACTTTCTCTCCTTCCTTCATGATTAACAACTCGTATTCTCTTTTCAACGCTTGAAGTTGAGCTTGCCGAACTTTCGAGGAACCATGATACTTCTGTTGCATTGCATCCCAGATCTGTTTGGAAGTGTCGTCATCCACAATGGTCTCCAAGACGTCCCGGGGAATGGCGTGATACAGGTAGTTCTTGATCTTCAAGTCTTTCAGTCTTTGTTCAGCAATCAGTGTCTCATCTCCAGTTTTGGGCACACCTTGTTCAACAATCGTCCAATACTCTTTGGAGAGGAGAAAATTCTTCATAAGCTTGGCCCAATGAAGGTAATGACCATCAAACATTGGGATACCCGGAGCTGTGAACTTCACAGTGTTAGCGTATGTCATGTCTAGTAGTCTCTTTGACTCTTGTGTGTATAGCTCTCAGATCAGGCCTCGTACAGGCTCTGATACCACAACTAATTATGTTATCAGAGAACTAAAAAACAACTCTCACTAGTAGGTAGCTGTAAAGCTTAGTTTATTCACGAATAACAGCAAGCTATCATATAGCCATACATGAAGAAGAAATATTCAAAGATGCACCCACGAAATGCACCAGCTAACACACGTGGCTAAGACTAATTCAGAAGAAACTAATTACCTTTTAAAACGGAAATGCTCAACAGAAAAATAAACTAGACTTATTAAATTAAAACTCCTAACAATTCTTAAAGTAAGTAGTCAATAAATATATTTGATTATGAATTCAGAGAAAAATGAGGCAGGAAGGACAACAATATATATTACTTTGTTATAGTTCCAAGCCTTAATATATACATCCAAGTTCTATCACCAGACTTCCTTAACCAACTTGCTCCTTAATTTTTCACATATATGACTAAACCTTCCTTATTACTCACCCACTTACAGCACTCGCACAGAGATCGGTTTTACATCTACTCCCGGTGCCATCACCGGAGCTTCATCTACTTTGTCCCCGGAGTTTGCTAACTTAACATGATGTTCAATATCTTTGGCTGACCCGCATGTATTCCGGTGATACCATTTCCGTTGCGTTTTTGGTTTTTGGTCACTAATAGCGATCCCTATATCATTTGGGAAAAGGTCCCGTAGCACGAAAGCATGAACAATAGTGGTTATCAATAACCCCGTCACTGTAACTGTAGCAGCCGTTGACAGGGTTACCGATAAGCCTTTAGTTACAATATTCGAGACCTCGCTTGAGTATCTGATTGTGGCAATTGCAGCTCCAGTCATCGGAAAAGTGTAAGCCCACCACGCTAAAGAGAACTTGAATCCTCTAAAGAAATTTACACGAACAGCCTGCAAAAGTAATGATCGATTGTAATAAATAACACCTTTCATTAATTTTTATAAGCCATATATACAACAAAAGGTCCGCGAACTGAACTTACCAATGAAAAATAGAGAAACAAGGCAATGAAATACGCGATTCGTGACCCATAATCAAACGATCCGTTGATCCTGGCCCATGCCATGGAAGCAACGCTTGGAGCCGCAACAAACAGAAAGAAAACCGGATGAAGCTCTTTCGGGAGTGTTTCATTAGTTGGAAGCCTTTGATACAAGGTCACAAACAAGACTGTATAATGGGCCAACCCAACCGCAAAAAAGAAAATCGGGCCTTCTTTTAAGCCCATTGATGCCCCCAGCAAGGCCCCAACAAAATTACCGACCACCGATAAATGGTTAGACGGGTTCGCCACCTTCGACAACCTCCTTTGCCCTCCCGACATCCATTGCCCATAAATCTTGAGCTCCAGACAAAATATTGGTGTCATTAACACATACCATAACGAGTGTGGCAACTTTGTTGTGACGTCTTCTGGTACTCCAATGGCCAAAAAGAGTAAGGCGATCCACGGGGCGAAAAAAAAGTTGACCCGAATCGGGTGGTAGTATTCTCTTCGAACCGCTTCAAAGTAAAAGATGACTTTTAGAAGGTATGTTGAAGCCACAACCGCAAAAAGAATGATGGATATACACCATAATGTGTAGTTCACTCTAAGGCTTATATGAAGGAAATGTGTGGAGGCTGTGGAGGCCAAGTTCTTCCACATAATCGCTTGGCTACTAACTCCGAGACATATACCAAATGAGGAGATGGGATAACGGAGAAGAAACGGCCACTTTTTATCTTCGGGTAGCATAATCTCTTCCGACGGCTGTTAAACATGCAGGACAGCTAAAGATTATAAGTTTTGATTCAAATGCGAACAACAAAATGTAAAAAAACAACAAGCAGGATTTGAACATATATAGGATTACGTACCCTAAGAGTTTCCAGTTCTGGTCCTTCTAAAGCATCAAAGTATCTGTCGACAGATAGAGTCTCCCCTTCAAGATTCGGATGAGGATTTATCTCGCGTGGGAGTGACTTGCCACGTAATGTTGAAAGTTGCCTCTCAAGTCGACCTGACCATGTTTTAAATGAGTTGTATCTGTTATCCTTCAACTCATCATCTGCCCCCTTTGGGTTCTTTATTCCACACCCCTTCATTATTGGTTGTGAATGAAATTTTATGTCACCGGGCCCTGATATTATTGTGTCAAAATTTTCATTTGTAACTGCTTCTTCGACTTCGTCTTTAATTAACGGAACAACTCCTTTGCGATCCAACGGGGAATGTGGCATGCTAATGGAAACAGATTTTGTTGGTTGACCAGTTGGGCTTCCCACCTCGCTTCCATTGGGCTTCTAGGATAATCAAACCAAGAGTTAGCAACCACACATCCAGCCCAATTTAATGATCTACAATTTTACATCTAGTGGATCTTAACAGAAAATATATTTAGTACGAGATAAACTAGTCATGATTAGAATAGTAATCTAAATTTTATTAAAATCAAAGGGTAAAGGAGCTTGTTGTTGATATTTACGTTATTTTGATAGTTTAGTAAATTAAGTGGTTTATAAGTACAGCCATATTTAATTTAGATGCTGTTCAGAATTATAAAAAAAAAATACTCAACAAGAAATAATCAGTCAAACATTTCAAGTGACTCCAGTATTTACTAAGCTAAGAAATGTTACTCAAAGACGTTAGATTATTATTCTAATAATATATTTTTTTTTAAAGCAGAATATTATTAGAATACATAGAAGACTACAAAGCAGAATATTCCATTAATATTTTTGGTAACTGTAAACAAAGAAATAAACCAATAGAATAATAAAGAAAAAAGTTCCGGATTGAAAGGTGAAATTAAAAATATATAGTATTGCCTTTATAAAAAATAAGGAAATAGATTCCGCTTATTCTTTTAAATAAGACGTGTTATGTTGATGCAAACCCCAGTTGGAAAACAAGTCGTCACTAAATAGACCAAGCTTTGACCCATTCTTAAAATTTACTAATTCGACTTGAATTTATTTTGACTAGTTAACTACTAGCATAACTAACAACATGCCCATTTTTTACAAAATAATAAAAAACATACCATAAAATGAAAGCTTGAGCCATTTTGCTTCATAAGACGATCATCGAAACCCAGAATCTGGTTGGAATCTGCAGATCTGATCAGTGATGGAAGTGCTTCAGGGGAGTCCTTGTTTCCCATTTAGTCGATCTGTTGCTGTACACATAACATATATCTATCTATATTAAAATCAATGAAAACGGCAACTTTTATGATGCAACATTAATCTCGATCGATGCATATATATATATATATATATATATATATATATATATATATATATATATATATATATATATATATATATATATATATATATATATATATATATATATGCGTGTACTTGAGTCTCTTAAAATGTTAGAGTTTGAGCGATTCGAAAGTATAAATAGCTTAAACCTGATAACCAGAAGATTGAAGACAGAGTTGTAGTAATAGTGGTAAAGATGTGCAGAAATGAGTTGTACCTTGAAGAAATAAGGAAGAAGGACAACAATGGCTGTCTGTCTGTCTGTGCTAGAGACAGCCTAAATGAAGATTAAGGAGCTCAGTTTTCACCCTCCCAAATGTGAGTGAAGCTCTCTCTCTCTATATATAGCACTTCTCCCAATTTATTTATTATTATCATTATTTTTTAATGGGATATGGAATTAGAGCCAATACCATTATACTTCTTGAGTAATTTATTTATATAATAATATAAGCATAATAACAATTATGAAAGTCGCAACTTTTTTTAGCCAAAGTAAAACTATAAAATTCTCAAACTTTGTTATATGTAGTTAAGTTGTCTTTAATATAGTTCATATAAAAAACATATTCTTATATTTTAATATTTAATCACATGTGATTCAATATAAAATCATATGTGATTCATTATACAATTACATGTGATGGTAAAATAATTACATGTTAATTACGAAAATGTCACTCCGCCCAACTTTTTAAAATTCAATCTGAACCATTGATGCGGCTGATCCAATGGCTAAGATTAGTTCATCAGTACTATGTAATAAGTATGGACTATATTGAACATTTCTCATATGTAGTTATATACAAATCCAAATTTACGCGACCATCTAACGACCATGTAAGTACTACCAATATTGTCTTAAATAAGCATTTCTTCAAAATTTTAACTCTTAGGACGTGATCATCTAATTTTTTTATCGTTTTAAGTTATCATTGTATGAAATAAATTTTGTATAATTGCATACAACAATATGATTATAAAAAAGATTATGAAAGGTTGAACATTGATTATAATTATTGACAAAAAAACAAAATCCGTCGTGTATAATAAAAACTCATGCAAGGTTCGTTATTTTGATCCAATGAACTGTATGCTATCTTTGGTGTTGGAAATATAGACGCAAACCAACACAAAGCAGAGAACAAATGATACTGCAGATCAAACTTTCTTATTTTATTAAGCCAAAATAAAGACTTAAATAGATTACATAGGCAACGGCTAAAACAAAGACTCAACAAACTCTACCTAAAAACTTGGAACTGAAACTGACCACTCCCATTGACTGGAATATTCCAGCATATTTAATTTTATTATGGAAATTTGAATGAGTCTTCCAACACTCCCCCTTCATTCAAATTTGCAGACTCCTAGCTCCACACATAATGCTTCATGTTTTTTCTTGCACAAACTCTTGGTCATTAAGTCCGCAATCTGTTCTTCTGTCTTACAGCTCTCTAACTTCACCTCTCCTTTTGCCAGCAACTCACGAATGTAATGATGCTTAATTTCAATATGTTTCGTTCGGTTGTGATACACTGGATTTTTAGCAAGCATTACAGCCGACTTGCTATCACAATAAATTTCAGTGGGTGCTACCTGCTCTTCTCCTAAGTCGCACAAGATTCTCCTTAACCACACAGCCTGGCATGCTGTTGCAGTCGCTGCTACATATTCGGCCTCCGTGGATGAAAGAGCAACAGTTACTTGCTTCTTTGAACTCCAAGATACAGCAGATGTGCCAAGAATAAAGCAATTACCGGAAGTGTTTTTCCTATCTTCCACTGCACCAGCCCAGTCACTATCTGTGAATCCTTTGAGACTAAAATCATCTGTTTTGCGATACCATATACCCAAATCTTTTGTGCCGGCTAAGTAACGCAGTACCCGCTTGGCTGCTCCAAAATGATGCTTGGTCGGATTATGCATAAAACGAGACAAAACTCCAACCGCAAAACTAATATCCGGACGAGAGTGAGTTAAATAAATTAGTCGGCCAATTAAACTTCTGAACAAACTCCCATCTCCAATTCCTGTACCATCTTCTACTCGAAGCTTTTCATCAATGTTCATTGGAGTTGGAACTGACTTACATCCAATCATGTTGAATTTCTTCATCGTATCTTCAATATATTTTGTTTGAGACATAAATATCCCAAAACTTGTTTGCAAAACCTCCAAACCCAAAAAATAATTCAGCTCTCCTAAATCCGTCATATCAAACACATCCATCATATTCTTCTTAAATTCAGATACAAGATGTAAAGAAGAACCGGTGTAAATCATATCATCAACGTATAAACTAACTATGATGAAATCAGAATTACCTTGCCTTTTTACATAAAGCGTTGGCTCGTGCATGCTTCTTTCAATTCCTTGCTTACGAAAATAATCGTCAATTTTACTATACCAGGCTCGAGGAGCCTGTTTTAACCCGTAAAGAGTCTTCCTTAGTCGAAGAACTTTATTTGAATCGTATGTATGTTCAAAACCAGGAGGGTTTGTAACATACACTTCCTCTTGTAGATCTCCGTTTAGAAAGGCAGATTTGACATCGAACTGAAAAATCTTCCATTCTTTTTGAGCTGCCAGTGCTAAGATCATTCTCACTGTTTCAAATCGAGCAACAGGTGCGAACGTTTCTTCATAATCTACTCCTTGCTGCTGTGTAAATCCCCTTACTACCAGTCTAGCTTTGTATTTCTGGATGCTACCATCAGCAAGATATTTAGTTTTGAAGATCCATTTCAAACCAATAGCACTTTTACCTTCTGGAAGATCTGCTTGTTCCCAAGTTTTGTTCCTTTGTATAGCTTCAAGCTCATCTTTCATTGCACTCCTCCATTCCTTATACTTTAATGCTTGCTCAACTGAAATCGGATCTCCAGCAAATAAAGCCAATAACGATTCCTCCTCGCCTTCATCATAAGCCTCACCTTCAATATCGAACCGGCGTCGTGGAATTTTACCCCGCTCACTTCTACGCAGTTGAACTGAGTTTGATTCAGTGGGAAGTGACTCTTCAGCTGAAGCCTCCAAACTCGTTGTTGCAGCCGGTGATTTTTGTGAGGAGGATTCGTCTAAGGTCTTTGTTGCAGTTTCTTCGTCCTCAAAAATCTGATTGTTTGGGACTTGTTGTTTATTTTTCCAGTCCCAACAAGCTTGCTCATCAAAGACCACATCCCTGCTTATTACAATTGTTTCATTTGTTGGGTCATAAAGTCGGTATGCTTTTGACTGTGAACAATATCCAATGAAAATGTACTTTTGTGATTTTTCTGATAACTTGTGCTTGAGGGTTGTGTGCAAAGCATAACTTAAACAACCAAAAATCCTTAAGTGACTCACTGATGGTTTATTACCGTACCATGCTTCATATGGAGTTTGATTCCATACCGACTTTGTAGGAGAGATATTAAGAAGGTACACTGCTACCGCTACTCCTTCAGCCCAAAAACTATCCGGCAATTCTTTTGATTTCAACATCGAGCGAGCCATTTCGACCACCGTGCGGTTCTTTCGTTCCGCAACTCCGTTTTGTTCGGGAGTATACGGGGCTGTTAGTTCCCTCTTGACTCCTTCTTCTTCACAATATGCAGCAAATTCGTTAGACACGAACTCACCGCCACGATCAGTTCTAAGAACTTTCAGATTCTTTCCACTTTGTTTCTCTACCAATGCTTTAAATTTCTTGAAAAAACCGAATGCTTCAGACTTGGCCTGTAGAAAGTAAACCCAACTCATTCTACTATAATCGTCTGTAAACAAAAGAAAATACCTGCTTCCCGCAAGGGATTCGGTCCTCATTGGACCATACAAATCAGCATGCACTAGCTCCAAGACGTCTTCTGCTAGTTTTGATTTACCAACGGGAAAAGATCTCTTTGTTTGCTTTCCGAGAACACATCCTTCGCACACTTGTTTTAACGGCACAATTGATGGCAAGTTGACTACCATTTCCTTTGATTTTAATAGCTGGAGACCTTTATAATTTAGGTGGCCATACCTCAAATGCCACAACTCGCTTTCTTCCAAATTCTTGTTCATTAGAACAACTTCAGTGGAGAAATCAATGGGAAACATTCTGTTGGTTGTCATATAAGCACATGCCACAATCTGCCCAGTAGCTTTGTTGGTGATAGAACACTTGCCTTCATCAAATAAAAGAGAGTAACCCGATTCCATAAGTTGTCCTACACTCAACAGGTTGTGTGCTAAACTTGGAGCATAATGAACGTCTTTTATATATTTTGTTTTGCTCCCTAAATTAACTGCAGCCTTTCCTTGACCTTCAATTTGCAGTCGTTTGTCATCACCAAGTCTAACATGTGTCCTCACAGACTCGTCAAGATCCGTAATCTTTGATTTATCCCAGGTGATATGATGTGAACAACCGCTATCCACATACCAGACATCACTTGTTTTCTCTGACTTTGACTCAACCATAAATAAATAATCATCTTGCTCCTCATCATCTTCGACATAACTAGCTTCTTCAGGTTTGGACCAGCAATACTTGTCACTATGCCCATATTTATTGCAGTATGAGCAATGCAGGGAAGTGTTTCTGCCACGACCTCTACCACGGCCTCGAAAGCCTCCTCTACCTTTTCCTCTGCCACGTTGATGAGAGAAATCGACATCTCCTTTAATTTGAAATGCCTTTTCCTCTTCTTTTATTGTACTTCTATTGATGCGAACCTCATGAGCTTGTAGAGATCCCATGAGTTCATCAAAAGACAGCACAGAAAGATCCTTCGATTCTTCGATTGCAGCGACAACATGGTCAAACTTAGGCGCTAGACTGCGTAGAACTTTTGCAACTATTGTTTCATCTGTAATTTTCTCACCATATGATCGCATCTGGCTCACAATTGCTGATACACGAGCTAAATAATCTTGCACTGATTCATTGCCTTTCATGCAAGAAGTTTCAAACTCTCTACGGAGGGATTGAAGTTTAACAGTAATTACCTTAGTTGAGCCCTGATATTCTGTTTTAAGAATCGTCCAGGCTTGGTTTGATGTTGTAGCTGCTGCTATCCTAGAAAATATTGATTCATCCACAGCCTGTTGAATGAAAAAAAGAGCCTTTGCATCACGCTTCTGATTTTCCTTTTTACGAGCCTCATCTTCACTAGTCTCTTCGATACCACCTTCCACAAAATCCCAGAGATCTTGAGATTTAAACAACGTCTTCATCTTGGTGCTCCAGAACTCGTATGAATCTCCTTTGAAGACAGGTATTTGTGGTTGTGAAATATTGAGAGAGCTTGCCATCAAGGAAGAAGAGTGTTTATATTTTAATGGAATGAACCAGTAGAACCTGGCTCTGATACCACTTTTGTTGGAAATATAGACGCAAACCAACACAAAGCAGAGAACAAATGATACTGCAGATCAAACTTTCTTATTTTATTAAGCCAAAATAAAGACTTAAATAGATTACATAGGCAACGGCTAAAACAAAGACTCAACAAACTCTACCTAAAAACTTGGAACTGAAACTGACCACTCCCATTGACTGGAATATTCCAGCATATTTAATTTTATTATGGAAATTTGAATGAGTCTTCCAACATTTGGTTCATGTCATTTTTTAAGAAACAAAAATCTTATTTGGTTCCAAGTCTAAAACAAAGGGATAACCCGTCTGTTGGATCTTTGATCACCAACTGGCTTCACTGTTAACATTAAAAAAGTAAACCACATAACTTAAAGTTAAATATATATTTTCTAGGGTTTAGTTACTAGAATATAATATAAATTCAATGTCCCTAACCACTATTATACTAATATAATGGACTAGTCTGAAACATCAAGTCGAAGCTTATAAAGTTATATATTATACATCAAGGGGAAGGTTCAAACGAGAATGTGAAATTAATTGAGAATGGGAGACTCAATCTCAGCCGTTCATTTTGTAAGTGGAATTCATGGATGGAGAGCGTGAGGGGATAGAGTGTGGTAGGGTGCATGTGGGAAATTCATGGGTTGGCAATGACATTGAAAGAGGGGGAATTGGACGGCTATGATTGAGTCTTCCATTCTCATTTAATTTAAGGTTCTCATTTGAACCTCCCACTATAACACAATAACCCAAATATATTTATAAGTATATATATAAAGATGGAAGTCGCGGGAGATTGAGTGTAAGCAAGTAGAGTAGTAGACATATATATACGTGTGACACACGAATGTAAAACAAGCTGCAACTCGATCGCTTTCACTATTATATGTGGATTGATTTGATGGACTAATAAAATTGCCAAGTAAAATATGCAATAAAATTTCGATAGATTTCCTTAAAAGTAGGATGTTTAATTCAACATATGAGTTTTGACTTTGACGATCATATATATCCATTTTACACGATTTCGACTAAATTTTAACGTCACGACTCGATCTGGAAACTTGTAGTAGACCAAATTATTCTTAATAAATTAATTAATTCCTTTAGTACAAAAAATGTCCGACGGATAACGTTACTAGAATTTCCTAAACAAATTTAATTAATTTTCTATCTTAAATATAGTGAATCGTTTCGTTCCGACTTAATATTTATTCCATTACTCAAGTTCTTTTTTCTAAATAAATATTTACAAATATAAGGCTTTGGCATTCAAATTGAAGGCAAAAAAAAAACAAAAAACGCATGGTTTTTGGATCTCTACCTTTATATACTACTAGATACATGCATAAATGTATATAGGTGTTTAAGTTAGCTTAGTTAAAGAGCTTAAGTTTATTTAATAAATAAAACATATAGCTTATGAATTTATGTAAATGGTGTTTGGATTTGTTTATGTCTTATAATTTTAAAATGATCAAAAAATAACAATTTAAAAAACCAAAAATAGTAACAAAAATGAATATAAAGGTAAAGTTAAAATAGAGAGTGAAATAAGCTCAAATAGTGTGATACAAATGATTTTACAAACTACAACTTGAATATTCAAGCCCATAATCTTACATTATTAAGCTATCTAAACTTTAAGAACCAACTTAATATGATTTAATAAGGTAATAAATTAATAGGATGTATAAATAAGCAACACAAAAACACTTCTAAAAACTTCATAATAAATTAAATCTAATAGAAAACAGTACGTAGTGTCTAAATTATCAATAGTTTTTCTAAAAGAAAATTTCATTAACAACTAACTAAAGTATACTGAATCTAAGACTTGTATTTAAAGTATAACGCCGTATACTGTTTATCCGTCATTATACAAAACCTTTGTTGTATTATTTTTGTATTTCTGTTTTAAAATAATAATTGCTGTGCTATATATGTATATTCCAAAAACAAAATATAATGAATATAAAACAAATGCACATGAGAGACATTACCAGGATGCTGGCATCTAATTATTTTTTCTTTATAAATATAATTAATTAATGGTTACGATAAGTAGGACAAGGCCCACTAAATCAGAAACGAAACAAGCAAGGAAGCTGCTCACATCGATTAATTAATTGAACATGTACTAAGAAAACAAAATATTAAGGGTTCGTCTGTATGTATAACAATTATAACATAATTATAATATATATGACTTACTGTTATATCAACTTTTTACTCTATAACTATTTTATAATTGAATAGTCTTAGCTAACCTTCACATATCACTATCATTATTAAAAAAAGAAAAAAAAAGAAAAGGAGAGCCAAGCAATGGAGCTCGCCACCAGAGTGACAAGCCTTTAATGGCACAACCCGTAGTCGATGACGAAATTGAAATGGTGATGACAGAGCTCGTCATGGTGGATGACGAGCTCGAATACGTATGGTCTTACAATTCAGTAAATCATGTTGACGGTATTTGAATTTGAAAGCATGATTGGATTATGATCAAGAATATTAGACCAAAAAAATAACTTATTGTAGCATACTAAAAACCTCGTAACTATAACATGTGAAATAGAACACAATTTCTAAAGTACAAATGATACATAATAAGAGGGTGTTTAGTTGGGGGTTTTAGTTGGTAAGGAATGAGAATTGTAATAATTGATGTTACTTGTTTAGGTGGAATATAATCAATCATTACCCATTATTGGGTAATGAAACATTCCCTAATAAATGGGGGGTAATGAATTCATGGTAATGGATCCAGGTACGTATGCCATCACGGATCACCAACACCATCACTGACCACCACCAATATCGTTGCCACTACACTATGACGCCACCACCGACTACTGTCGTTGCTATTGCCGCCGCCGCCACCACCTCTGGCAACAACCACTAAACCATTGTAACATGTCAACTATCAACACCACCACCAATATCGGTACCACCTCCCTCTAGCACCACCACCAACCGCCCCCATCGCCGCCGCTGCCACCACCAACTGCCGCCGTCGTTGTCGTTGCCGCAGCCACTACACCATCGTAACATGTCAACTATCAGCACCACCACAAATATCGCTACCACCACCTTCTAGCACCACCACCAACCGTCACCGTCACCGCCACCACAAACTGCCGTCGTCGCCGCCGCTGCCAGCATCAACCACTATACCATTGTAACACGTCAACTATCAACACCACCACCAATACCGCTACAACCAACCTCTAGCACCACCACCAACCTCCACCTTCGCCACCGTAGCCACCACCAACTGCAGCCGCCACCAGCGGTAGCAACCACTACACCATCGTAACACATCAACAATCAGCACCATCACCAATATTGCTACCACCACCCTCTAGCACCACCACCAACCACCACCATCACCACCGCTGCCACCACCGGCAGCAACCACTACACCATCATAACTTGTTGCAAAATCACCATCAACGCCACCTTTACACAGCACACACATATACATACATATGTGTATATAATGATTACCTATATTAACCAAGTAATATAAATGGGAGTTAATTACAAAGATGGTCCCTGTGGTTTGATGAGAATTTCACATTTAGTCCTTTAAACTCGAAAATTACACTGGTAGTCCTTATGGTTGTCATGTTGTTTCACTTTTGGTCCTTTAGACTAACTCCAGTTAAAGTTGACCGTTAGTCAAAGGGGTATTCTAGTCATTTTGCATCTTATCCTTGTTACCAAACACCATTAACATTATTCATTAATAAAAAATTATAAAAAAAATAAACACACTATCTTATTCATTAATTAAAAATTAACTAAAAAATACAATTGAATTAGGCCTCTTTTCTATCTCTATCAGTTGCACCTCCATCGCTAAAGAAATTCACTAAATCCAGTAGGAACCCAAAATCATGATATCTTTTAGGTACCCAAAATCCAGTAGAATATCACTAAATCCAATCACTTCCATGACTAAAGAATTCACTTCAATCATGATGGTTTAACCACAACCAATCAAATAGTATGAAAATCACAGATCTGGAGATAGAATAAAACAGATCTAGAGAAAGCTCTAATCAGATAAAAACCCTAATCAAATAGTCCTTCGATGTGATGATGGCGGTTTGTTCAAATCTACGGTGGTGGTGACAGTTTGTTTAGATATGCGCCGGTGATGGTGGTGGTTTCTTCAGATCTGCGACGGCGGTGGTTTATTTCTTCGGATCTGAGGCGGAGGTGGTCGATGGTTAGATGGCTGTTGTTAGATGGCGACGGCGGTCGATGGTCAGATGGCTGTGGTGATGGTGATGATGTGGCGGCGGTGCTGGTAGGCTCGATGGATGTGGCAGCGATGGTGGTGTTGATGTTAGCAGATCAAGGCGGCGGCGGCGGTGGTTTTTGCTTTCCCGGCGGCGGCTGGAGAAAGGAGAGAAGGAGAGGAGAGACGTAGAGAGAGAGAGAGAGAGTGGGGTGTATGTGTTTCAGATTTGTAGAGAGAGAGGGGGGTATCAGTCTTTGTAACTTGTTAAGAGAGAGTGAGAGGGTGTTTGAGTGTTTGTTTAAAATAGATAGGAAGAGTATGTTTGGAAAAAGAATAAATAAAAAATCACTAAAAATAAATTGTTTGGAAACAAATATAAGAGATAAGTGTTGTTTGGTAATAAGGATAAAATGCAAAATGACTAGAATACCCTTTGACTAACGGTCAAATTTAACTGGAGTTAGTCTAAAGGATCAAAAGTGAAACAACATGTCAACCATAAGGACTACCAGTGTAATTTTCGAGTTTAAAGGACTAAATGTGAAATTCTCATCAAACCACAGGGACCATCTTTGTAATTAACTCTATAAATGGTATTGATAATTTCAGGGAATGCTCATTGCATTCCTTTTTATTCCCTCTAATTAGCCGATGGCCCCCTAAATCTTAATGGACTAATCTTCACCCTTACACATCTATGAATTAAAATTAGGCTATCATGCGCACATTAATTGAACCAGTTTGTAAGTTCGGAACATACGAGGAGTGAATATATATGATCTAATATGAGTCGACATCATGCATCGGCGAGTAAAATGTAGGAAATGCTTATTTATATATGTACGAGAATAGAAAGAAAAGAAAAACTGAAGAAAAAAAACCGTAGGAAATGAAGGTACATACCGTAAGAGTAGGTGGGTGGGTTGGTTCATTAGAATGAATGAATGGTTGAATCGTAGCTTTTTGATGCAAGCTCTGTTCTTGAGACAAAGCTTTGTGGTGAATTTGAATTTGAATTATATGATTTTGATTGATGGATATGGATGGCTTAATTAATTATAAGTGTACGTACGTACGAACGTACGTGGCCGACAAAACAAACCCAAAAACACCGGCCTGCCTTTTTGTTTATCATCAACTCCCCGCATGCAGCTGGTCTTTAGGGTTTATGATTAAAATCATGAAACTAATTATAAGCTTTTCTTCATTTTAGGAAGTTAAGTTTTTGTAAAACAGAAAAACATGGTCAAATAACAGTACTGCGTCAGAAAACCCAGTCATTTGGCCTATTTTGCAGCAACTTATATTGGAATTAATACTCGTCTTTTCCCTTTCTAAATCATTCCTAAAACAAATAAAAGGCGATTTTAGAAGTAGTAATTGATTGTATAATAACTAAAACCTTATATGTATTATGTATTTCATTGACAATTATTTATGGATAATAAATGTACGTAAGAAACTCTAATAATTGACCTTAACCTATTTATATAAATGTGAACGCTAAATTTCATGTTTTGTATAATCATATTGTAATTGTATCTGTAAGAGTGCCTGTTATACTTTCATACAAAATGTAGTGAGTTGTCTCATACTTGTTCGCATACATGTTGGATACATGTATATATGTACAAATGGAGACCTATATATATAATATATATGTAGCACCGGAGCAGTTCATATTATTCTTTGACTTTTTATACGTACGTAGTCTTAATTCTTTATCGTAGATATTAGATGCAATCGATCTTTACTAAAAGTTTTGTTATCTTTGTCCTACATGTGACTATTCATATAGTTACAACCTTCACTTGGTCGACTTTTAAGGATTTGACTCCGAAAAAGTGATTTCTAAGTAGAATGATTATTAAATAGAAACCAAAATACAACACAGCTGTTTGATACCTATGAAAGATAAGATTTGAAAATAGATGGAGCATTATTTTAGTAGAGTGAAATTACCAAGTACGTACAATCATCTTCTGTCTGGGAAAAAAATAGATTTACCGAGAAACCTTCCAATAACATAGACTTCAAATGGAAACGGATATAGTTTTTAAACAAACATGAGTTATTGGGCTCACACGTAATCATGGGAGATTGGGAGTTAAAAACCCATTATAAGAAAATTAATTGGTGTTATTACATTTTCCTAATATATATTTTTATTTAAACAACGTAAGGTATAATGTGACAACATGGTCAACTTTCAAGTCTTGAAAACAATGACGAGATTACGACGTTTCACAAGACGTGACTTAAGGCAACAAATTATTATGTTTATAAATAACTTAATTGTTTGTATACTTTATTATTAACAAATTATTTTATGTTTGGTCATAAATTTAGATTCACCGTTGCAACTTAATTACTTAATTAAGAATCTAGTATCTAATCATGATTCAGGTGAGATCGATCAGCCTATTATATTCAAAAAAAAAAAAAAAGTGTTAATTAGGATAATTAATTTATAAAGTTTTAGTGGTTACTATCGAAAGACCTAAAAAATACCTAATATTGTTGGTCACTTTGAATCGTTGGTGGATTGAAAGTGACTTGATTATGTAAGGCTTCATTAAATTGCTTCTGAGTCGTTCTTCCATTTTACCTATTACTTACTTTCTATCCCATTTCGATCTTCTTTGCTATAAATTAAAGAATATTCTAAAATTACTTAATTTATTGTTTATTAAGGAAAGCATAAACAGAATTCTTAATTGAATAACCTACCTACCCCAAGAACTTAATTTCAACTTTTATTTTCTTACAATTAATGTTTTAGAATTAGAATTATTATAAGCTAACATGTTATATT